>JAZKJV010003426.1:0-338158 GCA_037367405.1 Ottelia alismoides | reverse complement strand
TTACGGAGCCGATCAGATCTTTGGATTATTAATGTGTCGGAACCTTATTTGACTCAAGCTTAAACTCAACAGCCTCTAAGTTCCACCAATCTATGGACAAGACTCCTCAATAAACCAGATCAGAACAAGTCTACCATACACAAACTCTAATGACTATGAATCTTTCCATGCAGTGTAAGTGATAGTAGCTCCCCACCTCAGAAGTAACAAAGAAACAACCTCCCCCAACCTGGTAACTCTAATGCCTCGGTCTAGCAACTCTTTCCTCGAGAAGCGGGGTATTCCCTTCTAAGTTCAAGCGCAACCGGCTCAAGAAGAGGGGGAAGAAGTATAGACTTTTGGAAGCTCAGCTAGTGTAGCTAAGTCTCCCGCTGCAAGCTTCATGAGATGTAACATGGATACCATAAGCTTTTGCTTTATTTGACTATATACACTCCGGTGGGGTTATTAAATTTTCAATCCGACCCACCACTTTTTTGGAGTTCTTTTTGCATTTTGCATTTTTTTCAAGTGCCTCTGTACAACATATCTACATGGTGCAGCATATATACAAGAAAATTTCCTCTTGAGCCAGTAGACTATCCCTCTTTTGAAGCTTTATTGCAACCCACAGCTTTTGTCTTTAGCCTTCATCACTACTAGACCAAGTTGAGGCGCACTTCCTTCACTAGAAGAAGAAGAGAGGTTCCGCCTAGAAGTACTACCCTCATATGCTACCCCAAGCCAAAGGAAACTGTCTCCTCACCACCTCATCCGTGGAGAGCCATGTGTAAAGTGCTGGTGCAAGTCAAGCCATTGTCTCTAAGAGTCATGCGTGTGTTGTTAAGTGTTCTACTTAGGCTCATCAAGATGACATATGCTCATAGCCTAGTGGACTCAAAGAATTAAGTCCTTATGGACCTGAAAAGCCTTAACCCTAAGCCCTATAAGGTTCCTCTTAGAATTAGGTGGATTAAGATCTTAATCAAGCTCCATTTCTCAATTTAATTCCAGGATAGTTTAAATGTCAACTATCATCCAGGAAAAACTATATACATATATACACAAAGATGCTATTTACAAATATTTACAATCGTGCAAAATTTTTGAAAAATGTTTTGTAATCATGAATGGATGGATGCATGAAGTGCAAGTTTTGCAAAAGTATTTACAAACATTTACACAGGATTTTTGCAAACTTTTGATTTTCAAAACATTTTGGAAAAATTTTGTACTATATACATAATTTTGATAAGAAAATATTTACACAAACTTTACACAAAAACTTTTTGAAAACATTTTTACAAAAATAATTTTGTACACTAGCTATGTATGTGCAATAAAAGAATGATGATTTACAGGAAAAATTTTTAATTTTTGTGATTTTTACGGTTTTTAGCCATTTTATTTATTAACACACTCACACAAAGTACGAGTTATGGCTAAAGTATATATGAAATATATACACATACCCCCTATACTTAGCTCGAACGATGTCCTCAGAGTGATCAAGAGCGATGAAGAAGACATAACTCGTGCTTAGTAAAAGGGGAGTGAAAAGGAATGGCTAGGTACAGAAATGAATAAATGAATAGAATGAGAAGAACTCGGTGGTTTCCCCCTATACTTAGGATTAAATAATCCTAAGTATAGCAGGCTGTACACAAAGGAAAATTCGAGTGAAGAATATACAGGGTCTACCCCCCCCCCTATACTTAGGGTGAAATATCCCTAAGTATAGGCTGCAAAACAGGGGTAGCACGACAGGAAGAAAATCGACACATATATGCAAGGTGGAGGGGCATCACTCCCCCTATACTTAAGGTGAAGCACCTTAAGTATAGGCAACACAACAGAAGTGATGACACAGAACGAATGAACAACCCGGTGTTTCCACCCCCCTATACTTAGGATGAGGAATATCCTAAGTATAGCAAAGATAATCCTAGGCGAGACCTGGGGTGAAAACAACAACGGAAGACAGAAAGATCAAACTAAGACAAAACATGTATATACAAAAGAGTACAATGTTGAGGTGCCTCTCAACAAGCGCTAGATTTTACGCCCCTAGCTGGGCGCAAAGGCTAGGATAATGCAGTATCAAGGTTCAGGACGGCATCAGTAAGTCGAATGCCGTACTGTCGTCGCAATCTCGGTATGGGAACTGCGACAAACTCAACAGTGTAAACAAAGACACCCAGGTATGCAATCAAGCGGGTGTCTGCTACCGGCCAGTGATATGGAAATAAGTGATCAGGATCCGGTAGCACAAAAGAAATCAGCGGCTCTAGGTCAGATTGGAGTGAGAGTGTAGAGCCGAAGAAATCAAACGTGGAGAAGGATGGATCAGCAATAGAATCCTCCACGTCAATCAGTGTCTCAAACAGGTGTGGACAATCAAAATCAGGAGACTCTCTAAGCAGACTGATATCCGATGCATGAAATAGAATCAGATCAGGCAAATCATCGGGTATCTCCAGAATGGGCTCATCCTCGCAAGGGTCGTCGAGGTGAGAAGACTCAGAATCAGAATGATCTAAAGACTCGGTTTCGTGTTTCGCCAGACCGGAAACACTCTCAGTAGGTGAAACCGAGTACTCATCGAGTGCGGCATCCTCCCACAGATAACCCTCGGGGAGAGATGCGAGATCAGGAGTGATAAGAAGAGGATCAGGATCTAGATGGGCCTCTGCACTGCTATCAAGTATCCACTCGATGCACCAGGCTGCATCATCATCGGAAGTGTAGCTCTCGGCAATCTGGAAACAGGAGAAGGTACTAGTCAACACCGCGGATCCTCGCTCTGCGGCTATGCTGGCTGTCAGCTGGTCCTCAGGAAGTGTATCTCTCTCAACAAAGTGGAGGACAAAAGGCTCGAAGACGGGACTCTCTGTGTCTGTACTCTCAAAGTGGTGTCCCTCCTCGAGCTGTGGCTGCTGGGCTGAGTCCTGGTAGCTGTCTGCGTCCAAGAAGTATCTCTGCAGAAAGGAAGCTGACTCCTTGGGGACTGGAATATGAAGTGTCTGAATCAATGTCTGCAAAAGCGGGGGCTCCTCCAGTTCCTGGTATATCAGAAGATCTGATATCCAAGACTTGTCGACTGGAAACTCGGGGGCTGCCTCGAACTCCAGCTTTAAAAACAACGGGAACTCGAGAAGACTCTGGGTCCGAACCGCTGCTATCGCAGTTATCTCCTCTGTCAGTGGTGCTGTCTGCTCCAAGTCCTCGGGCTGGTGTGTAGAAGCTGACTCATCATGTAAAGTAACACACCTCACTGTTACAACATCGTCCACATGTGTTTTCCTGACTACGGCATCTCGTGAAGAAGATCTCTGTGAAAGTAAACTCGAGATGGTGTCCAGTAAGTGAATGTCCGAACTGCGGTGTGAACCGCCACATGTGGTAATCACCAGGGCTATCTGCTCCGCGGTCATCCCCCGCATGGAGATCTCTATCAAGTCTGTCAGTGGAAGTCCGTGCTCAGGAAATCTCCTCAAGAGGTCAAGAAACCTCGACCATGCCTCGTGCAATGGCTCTTGGGGGTCTACTGAGAAATCGGTGATCAAAGACCGCATGAAATCTGCTCTACGTGGAGGGAAGTATCTCTGTAGAAACTCTCGGCGTAGATCTCCCCACGTATCGAATGTCCTCCTCAATCGGCGATGCCATCTCATGGCTCTGTCGTGAAATGTGAATGGGAAGGTCCTCGTCATCAGCTCCTCTGCAGTGACATCTGAATATCTCTGTGCTCTACAAAACTCCTCGAATGCGGGCAGGTGAAGATAAGGCTCCTCGTGTGCCTCTCCTGAAAATGTCGGCAGTCGCTGAATGTAATCCAAATCCAAGACGAATGGACCTAATGTAGAAGCTGACTGAGCTCCATGTGCTATCTGCTCCTCCATCCTTCTGGCATAGGATATGTCTGTTGATCTCCACTGCTCTCTCTGATCACGCACGGAGTGCGCTCTCAACTCAGCAACAACATCGTCCGGGTCTCGCATCTGCTCTATCCAGTATCCTCGGACGTCTCGCACAGCATGCCCAGAGTAGTGAGATGAAAGAGAGGGAGGGAGCGGGAGGTTGGTCGGAGATCCGACCTCCCTAGAAGGTGGACTGGACTGATGGTCAGATAGCGAAGAACAAGCCGCAAGAGTCGGCTCAAAGTAAGGAGGATCCATCATCCAGGGGTAAAGGAGAAGAAGAAGAGGGAGACTGAAGGGAGGGAGGGTGGGAAATAGATGGAGGAAGAAGGGGAAAGATCGACGAGATCTGGAAATCACACAAGATGAACAAGCAAACCCCCAATTCACCTACGCACACAAAGTTGAAGACCGAAAGGGATCGGTCAATTATCTTGTCGATTTTATTTTAGGTGATCATTCAGTCTATCAGAGCGATTACGTGAGGTAAATAGGTATCCAGATATTTCTCAACCGACTGCCACGTACTGAAAGCCGGTAATCAGTCAAGAAAGATCGGAGGCTCTATCCTGATGTGCGGGTCACTCTCTCGCTCATCCAAATCAAACAAGGAGGGGGTTACTCTCCCCAAGACAGATTTTCAGTGAAGTGTCTTTTAGGTCAAGTATGATTAGCAGTCCCGATTTTATTGTTTTTGTTTTTAGATATTTTTAATGCAAGCAAAAACACCTAACGAATTTTTCGGTTCTCCTGATTATTAAGTCAAAAACAGGGAGGAGAAGACGAAAAAGCCGATGCGTGAGAAATCAATGATGCATGCAGAGATAGAAATGCGTACCTGACTCCAGCACTCTACATGCAATATGATCCGCGCAGAATTTAAAAGACAGGAAATAAACTACCTAAATGGTGCAAGCAGAAAACCGAGTCCCTAAACAGCAGTGCTACTCCACCAGCCTCCAATCCAAAGAGTTCGGTCTAGACCCACCCCTCCTCTTCTCGACAGGTCGAGTTCAGGAGTAGCGCTTGACGGGGCGGGGTCGCGTCGCGTAGGCTCGGAGGTGATGGGACAGCTATTTTATTATTTTTTTATTATAGGTCCAATTACCGCACTATAGGAACAGACAATTATATTAGGGTGTTTGGATCCTATGAATTACGACACAATCAAGCAGAAAATCCTACGGCTAGGGGCTCGAAAATCCGCATGAAGCAGGAAAAGGCAGTAAGGGAAAACCGCGTAAAAACCGTGAAAAACCGAACTAGTCTAAAGGGTCCCCCGAGCACACGGTGCTCGGCGAAACAGACCCGAGAGTCCAACTGTCTCTGAGTGTACCTGTATTATTACAATAGTTCAAATGTGTAGAAAATAAAGCTAATCTACTCTACACTATTCTCGCGGCTATCCCGCGGCTCCCGCACTCCTGCTCGCTCCTTGCGCTCTCCTGCGGCTTTGTGAAGAAGAGAGCCGCCTCCGGTTCCCGCGGTTGCTCGGCTTCCGAAGAAAGCCGTCTCGGTCCTCGGGCCCTCGCAAGAAATCAAACAAAAGTGGTCAGTCCAGATAAATGTATAAACAAGTCAAATGTAAATACAAGAATATGTACAGAAAGCCGCGAAAAGAAAACCACGGAAAAACGACTACTAAACCGTGCTCCCCGGCAACGACGCCATTCTAAAGATACGAAAACCCAAGCAACTGAGGTAAAGGTACTAAATGGTCGTCGCGACCTTAATCACTCGGTTGTGTCAATCAAGAAAAATAGACCACCAAACAAAATCAACTCGAAAGCACGATAGCAGTCTTGCTATTAATTTAACCTGGTATAGCGACCAGGGTCGAACACAAGGAGCACGAATTGGCCTCGCGGCCTACAAAGTAGTCAAAAATCGAAGGAAAAGAAATACAAAAGTGTTTTTGATGGTTTTTAAATCTTTTTATATTTTTTTGGATTTTTTAATTAATTAAGAAAATAAGAAAAGCAACTAAACAACACACTTCAACAAATTATTTAATGCACTAAAAATCAACCAAAAATTCTAATAAAAATATTTTTGTGTGTTTTATAATTTTTACTGTTTTTACTGAATTTTTGAGATTTTTTTGATGTTTATTTAATTTTCTAAAAATAAAACAAGGACTAAAACTGTAGGTCCTGTCCAGCCGAGCTAAAGGGACCTAGATAAAATATCTAGAAGCCCAAATTAGCCTGGAGGTATTTTTCCTGTATAGAGAAGAAAACAAGGAAAAATTGGGCACCTAATTTATTATTTTTGGGTTTTTAATTTATTTATTAGAATTTTTATAAGATTTTAAGTGTTTTCAATTTTTGGGTGTTTTAAGTAATGAAAAATAGCCAAAATTGGTTAGCAAATCAAGCAAGCAAAGACAAACATTAAGTAATTTTTTTGTATTTTTTAAATGAGTTTTAATATTTTTTTTGTGATTTTCAAAGTTCAACAGTAAAGAAAATACGTGTTTTTGAATTTTTAAAATTATCAAACAGTGTCTAAAATGTCTCCAAAATTTATAGAAAATTTTACATCATGGCAGGAGCCATGTTTCCAATTTTCATCAAATTTGGATTGATTTGCTATTTTATTAAAATCACACACAAGGGCACAGTACAGAGGGACCTAAATGCATTTACCAAGAGTCCTGGGGGGTCTGATGCAAAATACCCAGCGGAAATAAAGGTTTTAAAATATTTACAGGATTAGAAAGTAAATGCGAAAACTAGAGGGGTCTAAGAGCAATTTACCCCTTATTTAATGTCGAAGGTCGGATGTGCGCCACGTAGCAGATCCAACGAGCGAGAGCGGTGGCGCCTTTGACTCGGGAACGCAAGCCTGATCGGACGGTCGAGGGCTCACCGCGTGGCAGATCTGACGGTATATGTACGCTGCGGCGAAACCCTTGGTAAATCGACGGATGAGAAGACGAAGCGTGGAGATCGGATGGCTGGGGATCACGGGCGTCTCTTCATCTGAACGTGTGGCTCAGATCGGTCCTCGGAAGAATCTGACGGTGGCGAAGCTCCTGGATGAACGGCCAAGATACAAACTAGAGCGGGAGGATGATCTAACGGTGCGAAGTGGTCCTGGAAGAACTTTCGGCCGGCGAACTTCGCCAGCTCGAAACTCGAGCGTGGGGACTCCTCGTCGGCTGCAGGAAAGCTGAGAAGAATCGTGGAAACCTCCCGCGTCTGATGGCAAGCTCCGATGATGGCGGGGAGCTCGGGAGAGCTCCGGCGAAGCGGATGACCTGGAGCTGCTGTGCTCGAACCTTGGACCTCCAGATGAGGTCCTTCTGACGATCTAACCTGCACAAGCAAAACACGGGGTCGAGGGCAAACTGCCTCGACCCGTCAGAGCGAGCGGGAGGTGAAGCATGAGGCGGTATGAGGGCTCTCCGGCGAGCGGCGGAGGGTGAGATCCGATACCCTGCTCCGGGGCGAGCCAGGGGGAATGAAGGGTCGGAGAAGGTGGAGAGGAGTCTGGTGGACGTGGTGGTGGTGTCGGAGGGGTGAATGGGTGGCCGGAGACGACAGATAAAGGTGGCGGAGCTATCCTACTGAAATCGGAAAAACCTAAATCTATGCTAATCTATGGGCTAAGAAGGTTACCTGGCGGGTGCAGTCGACTATGCTGGAGCTCGGGGAGCTCCTGGGTCATTGCCTGCAAGGGGGCGTCGTCTCCCCGAGGCTGAGCGCGCTCGCGGCGGTGCACGGCGGTGAAAACCACCGGATTAGTGGCTCCCGGCTTCCCGGGCCTCGCTGTTACTCCGGAGAACGTGGCTGTCACTCAAGCACTCCAGAGGAGGTCACAGGCGTCGAGGGGGAGATCCAAAGATGCGTGAAAACCTCGCCGGAGCTGAGACTATATATGATCAGGGGTCCGAGAAGGAAGGGGTCGGGCGAGCTGTACGCAACTCGGATCCCTAGAACCCACCCCGGGCGAGGGTCTCGAATGATCAAGGGTCAATCGGAGCCCGGGGTTAGGTTAATCGGATGTCGGATCGAGTGGGGAGAAAAAGGAGATATCGGGTCGGTCCCCAGATCCGCAAGAGAAGTGGTCCACAGGGGGGAGTTGACCGGGGTCAACAAACCCCTGTGGACCAATCAGAATCCGCCAAAACCAATTTATTTGTTTATTTATTTTAAAATAGAAAATGATCGAATTTTTAAAAACTTAAAACATGTAAAATATTTATTTTATTTTTGGGATATTTACCCAGCAGACCCTAAAATCTTTTGAAATTACCTCTACGACCTTCGAAACATCCTAATTCCTCCCTCGACCTCGTAATCTTGCTAACCCTTACCCTACAGACCCTGTGGTTAACCCCCGTTCATTTACCCGTTAAAATTAACCCGATTCCGTTATGTTCATTTATATTTTACCCAATTTATCTATGAAATTTACATTTAGTGCCCTTCCGCCCTCACCCCCCAGGCCTCCGCCCTCTTCGACTACAGCGAGCGTACTTCCCGCCTCTGCCTCTCCCTCCAGCACTCCGTCCACCACGCCCGCCTCCTCTACGACCCCCTCCACTATCTCCTCGACGTCCTCCCCGATCCCCTCTCCCCTGACCACTCCTCCGCCGTCTTCGACGCCCTCCACCAATTCCATGCCTCCGACAACCCTTTCCCGACCTCCGACTTCGACGACGTCCGCCGCTTCTTCGCGGTCCTCCGCCCGCTGCTCCAGTCCCTCCTCGACAATGCCCGTAGGAAGCGCCAACTCCTCCGCCGCGTCACGGAGGTATACGCCGTGTGCCTCATCGCTGCCACTGTAGGGATTGCCGTCGCCGGTTTCATCGTCGCGACGCACGGGCTCGCTGCATTGGCGATGGAGCCCCCAGGCGGCGCCCCTCCCAAGCTCCCGGCGATGGAGCCCCCAGGCGCCCCCCACCCCCCCTCCCTCCTCCCGGGCCGCCCCTCCCAAGCTCCCAGCGATGGAGCCCCCAGCGCGCCGCCCCTCCCCTCTCCCCCGCCAGCGCGCGCCGCCCCTCCCAACCTCCCAGCGATGGAGCCCCCAGTCCCCGCGCCGCCCCTCCCAACGCGCGCCTCCCTTCCTCGCTGGCGATGGAGCCCTCTAGTGATGGAGCCCCCAGTGCGCCGCCCCTCCCCTCTCCCCCGCCGGCGCGCGCCGCCCCTCCCAACCTCCCAGCTATGGAGCCCCCAGTCCCCGCGCCGCCCCTCCCAACGCGCGCCGCCGCTCCCAGCTATGGAGCCCTCTGGCGATGGAGCCCCCGCGATGCCCCTCCCAACCACGGACCAACTCTCCCACAGGATTCTTTTTCTATTTTTTATTTTGGTTAATCCTAACCGTTCTTTTGTAAATTGGTTAGATTAACTCAAGACTAACTCATGTAGTTGACTCAAATATAGTTAAACTTGACGGCAAGGTTTGTTGGGTAAGACGGACCAAGATTACGAGGTCGAGGGAGGAATTAGGATGTTTCGAAGGTCGTAGAGGTAATTTCAAAAGATTTTAGGGTCTGCTGGGTAAATATCCCTTTATTTTTTTCTATTTTTTGTGATTTTTATTTATTTTTTTGAAATATATTTTAGGTATTTACAAAATATTATTATTATATACATGTATATACATATGTATTTTAATTTTTGATTTTTAATTGTTTTTATTTTTTGTATATTTTATTCCAATTTTATATTTTATTTATTTATATAATAAAATTTGGAATAATTTGATATTTTTATTTTATTTTTATTATTTATATACAATGGGGAAATAAATAGATATGTACATATATATACATGGTATATTTACAAAGTATTTTTGGATATTTAATTTTTGTTATTTTTATTTTGTTTTTCTGTTTTTATTTTATTTTATTTATTTACACCATAAAGGATAGAATATATACAAGATTTTTGGAAATTAATTTTATTTATTTATGAAACTAAATAAATAGGGATGAGTGGACTATATACAAGGTGACTATGTACATGAGTGATGTTTTTGTTTTCTTTTTAATTTTTTCTATTTTTATCTTGTTTTTATATTTAAATATTTACAAATAAATACAATCCATTTTTATTTTTATTTTTAGAGGAAAATATTTTCATTTATTTATTTACAGGTATATACACAAATGAGCTCCCTTATCTCTCTCTACTTGGGTTTTTATGCGGTCAGGCTCATGCTGAGCCCTCCCTTGGGATTAGGTCGCTCAATATTTATTCTAAATATTTCCCTCTTTTTATTTTGACTCTTTATTCTTTTATTTTAGCACAAAAACATGGTAATTATTAGTTTTTACACAATGCATGCTTTTTGCTAATTATTTGTATTTACACCTATCTACATGTATTTGCAAAGGTTTTTGTAGCTAAAATATAAGAATAAAGAGTGATGAATGGGTATTCATCAGAGCTCTCGAATGATGCCAATATAAAATGTGATCTGGGTAGTTATGGGATGTTGAAAGAGTAGGATGGAAAGCAGATATTATGGGAGGCGTTATAGGGAGGGAAGTAGTACATGACTAATAACTAGGGTCAAGCGAGGGTCTAAATAGTCCACACAAGGCGGGACCACAATGTCGCTGCGGCGACCGCTCACTAAACCCTAATTGATCAACAATGAACCCACAACAATGTTAATCAAGCAATGAAAAACAAATGTGGAGTCAAATTTATTTTAACTCTACAAGAAATGTGTATAGTGCAAGTATGTAGAGTGTCGAACTCAGGGAGCAAGGCAGGATAGATCAGGCAAGTGCAAAAAAAATGTGATGTGATTAAGTGTCTACAAATATGCAAATTTTTTGTGGGTTTTTAATTTTTTATATATTTTTATTTTATTTTAAATTTTTAATTTTGTATTTTGGTTTTTAATTTTCTGATTTTATATTTTCTTTTTATATTTTATATTTTTGCATTTTCTTTTTCAATATTAGAATATATATACAATATAAGAAACAGAGGGATAGAGTATTTATAAAAATGGGTAAAAATGCTCAAAAATTAGGAAATAAATTTTTTTGTCTTTTTATATTTTTATAATGTTTTTTATGATTTTTGGAGATTTTTCTAAATGTTTTTGATATTTTTAAAAGATGAAATACAAGAAAACAGTGAACTAGGCTACTGGCCGAAATTAAAATGGGAATGAAACATAGCAAACAGTAACAAAATTTTCCCAAATTTGTTTTAAATAAAAGACAATAAAATAGAGAAACTACAGAAACTGAGATTATATTTTTAGGAATTTTCTAGAATTTTCTAAAATTTTATGAAGTTTTTGGGTTTTTTTCTAATTTTTAGGGTTTTTTTTGAAATTTTTAATGGTTTTTGGACTGACACTAAAATATGATAAGATAAACAAAATGTATTTTCTTTTTATAATTTTTATGGATTTTCTAATGCAAACAATGCTAAAAATGCATATTTTTGAATTTTTATAAATAATAAAATGCAATAAAAATGCTATGCAAAAATATGGCGTGAATAAGAAAGCATACAGGAACTTATACAAAAATTTTTGGTGATTTTTAACGATTTATAGATGCATGAAATAAATACTAGAAGCAAAAAGAAACTACACTACTGACAAGGGCATAAGTGCAAATACACAAAAGTCCAAGGGTCGCAATGCAATTTTTACGCAAAATATACAACTAGTACATGAAGTTCCTGGACTGATTACAAATAACCAAACCCAGAGGGGGTTAGCTACAAAATCACCAAGCACACGTGTATAAACACGTGACCTGATAGGGGTATAAATGCAATATTACAAAACTCCAGGGGAAAGCATGCAAATACTCCAAAGATATTACATTTAATATCAAAGTTCTTGGACTAAGACGAAATACTTGAACCCACGAGGGGGTCCTTGCAAAATACCCAGTCCCCTCACGTGCACAGGTACGTGAGGTGACGTGGATAGGACCTAAGTGCAAATATTTATAGTACGGGGCCCTTAACTGCGAATATTACAAAAGTATTTAAACTACCACTGAAAGTTTGTGGACTGAATGAAAATTACAAAAATGACGGGGGAAATGTGCAAAATACCCCACTCGGGCGCGGTCCAACGGTGGGGAGTCTCCCACTTGACACGTGGCTGCACGTCGTCGCCCGATACCGCTTCGGCGATGGAAGGCCACGATTAGATCTGGTCTGAGGATCGGACGGTGTGACGTGCCCCAGATCCAACGGTGGCTGCTGTGCTTGGAAGATGGCCGAGATCAAACGCGGGGGAGGCGGGACGAAGAACCAAGAAGAACTCCGGCGTGACGAAATTCTCCCGGCCAGATCGAGCCTCCCCGGCATCCTTCAAGCTTCCACAAAGGGCCTGTGGCTTCCTGCGGTCCTCCTCTAAGTGCTGGCGGGCCCAAAAAGCCTGGCGATGGCCGAGGTACGCTGGAGATGATGGTGGAGCTGGAGGGGCTCGAGCGTCTCCGGCGAAGGCCAAAATGGCCCCCAGGCGTTCGTTAAGGTCCATGTATCTGTAAAAAAGGGTGAGAGGACCCAGGGCAAAGTGCCTGGGTCCTGCGGTGGTGGAATAGCGGCGAAAGGTGGCGTGAAGGTGATCGGCCGGAGTTGCGCTCCGGCGAGGTTTACGTGGAGGGTGATTTGATCGATGAAATCGAAAGATTCTTGGGGCGAAATGTTCCTAGGACTAAGGGGAATAAAATGCAAATGAAAAGAAGGGAAAAGGGGGCTGCCTCGATGGCCGGAGTCAGAGGGAGAAGATACCTCAACCGTCGGTGAAGGGGGAGGTGGTGGAGCCTCCTCGGGCTTCGCTCTACCAGCCTGACGGTCTCTACAGGGAGCTGTCACCTTCCTGGAGCTTCGAGGCGCAAGAGATGGGAGCTAAACCTAGAATGAGGGGTTCAAAATTCAAAGGAAAATTGGGGGAGGCATTATATGGAGTTTGACTCGATGGTGAAGAGGCTCAAAGATCGACGAGGCAGGCGTGCCACAGTGATCCACTCCTCGAGGTAATCGCTGGGCGAGGATGAGAGATGATCGAGGAGAAGTTTAGCAGAAGGAATCGACGCGAATAGGTGAAGGATTTGACCTCGAAAAAATTGAGAAATAGGGTCAAGAACAAGGTCTGACACAGGCACATGGGGGTAGGACGACTAGTTGACCGGGGTCAACTAGGGTTTGCACCTGGTTGGTCCACGTGGACCAACCAGGAAAATCCCCTGGAAAATATTTTAAAAATCATTTAAAAATAGAAAATGATTTTATTATTTTTAGGTTGTAAAATAAAAAATGTTTATAATTTTATGAATTATTTTATTATGATTTTTAATTATTTTTATGAGGTATAATTTTACAAGTTGTCTTTTTAGACCTATATAGGTACATTATCTGTATATTTGAATATTTTATTTTTATTTTGTACATTTAATTTTATTATTTTTGTTTATTATTTTATAAATTTATAAATTATTTTTATACACTAAAAAATATTTTTATTTTATTTTTCTGAAGTGTTTTATACACTTAATAAAATAAAAGTATGGTTTATATAGGTTTACTTATAGGTCTTATACCTATGTATTATCTACAGGTATTTTATGTTTATTTTATGTTTTATTTTGATTTTAATGTACATATATATTATAAGTAATATTTATAAAATTATAAAAATATAAAAGTATAAAAATAATGAATAATAAATAAATCGAATATTTTAATATGTACAAGTATACAATAGGGGTCCAAAACTCAACTTTCAAACCGTAACTCCGAAAAATATGAAACCACCTTCATTAAATAGTTTATTCTACACTATAGACAATTAAATTTTGGCACATTTCGAGTTTTTATTTGCAAGATATGGGTCTGGGAAGTCGGAGTTCTGGAATTTTATTCAGACCATAACTTTTTATCTGTACATTATTTTTTAGTGAAATCAATTTTGTATTTTTTTTATTTAATTATCTACAACTTTCATGTTCAAAGTTTCTTTATTTGAGGTATAAAAAGTGGAACCAAAAATAGATCTCAAAATGAATAAAGAATGAAGAAATTTTTATTGTATTTTACCCTTATCTCCCCCTACTTTATTCCTTGTCGACCTATTCATCGAGATGCCTAGGTCTCGGGGTCTTGTATCATAAAATATTTACAATATTTTATTCTTTTTCTTTTCTTTTATTTATTCTATACTTTTGGCTTTAATTACAGTATTTTATACACTATTTACATGCACATGCATGAATGCTAAGATGCTCTAATTAAGGGTATTTACATGCATTTGCTAGGGTTTTTGTCGCCAAAATGGTAGAATAAAGATGATGAAATGTGGATTCATCATCCTCCTATACTTTACCTTTGCTAGTCCGTAGCAAACATTTATGCAATAACTGCAGAAAAAGAAAGAAAAGAAAAAGAAGAAGTTGGATTAAATTTGATTATCAAACTTATCTTCACAAAATCAAAGTTTGGAGCTTAAGTCGGACCTTTGGAATTTTAGTGCGGGCGGAACCTTAATGAGAATCGAACTTGAAATCCAACAACCTCTGAGAATCCCAAAGCTCTGTTCAAGTCTCCTCAATAGCCAGGTCAGAAATACTTCAACTCATACGCAAACCCTTACGACTATGAAGCTGACTCGTACAGTGTAAGTGATAGTGGCTCTCCCTAACTAAAATGACAAAGAGTCTGACTTCTCCAATATGACAACCCAATGATTCCCCAATCCAACAACTCATTCCTCAAGGAGCAGGGTATTCCCTTCTAAGTTCAAGTGGCAACCAGCTCAATAGGAGGAAATGAAGAGAAGAATGGACGGTAGCCAGTGTAGCTACCTATCCTAGGATGCAAGACCAGTGTAGTCAAGTCACCCAGCTGTAGGCTCACGTGATTTGACTTTGAAGTTCAAGCTTGCTAATTTGACTTTACACCATATGTACACTATGACGGGCATTTTTATTTTTGTACATGCCTGTCCACTTTTTTGGAGTTTTTGCCTTTTGCATTTTTTTGAATATTATATATAGCAACATTTACATAGGGAGTTTTTCCTCTTGAGCCAGTAGACTATCCCTCTTTTGAAGATTTATTGTAACCCACGATCTCCTATCCTCGAAACTCATCATCACTGGACGGGTTGGGATGCACTTCCCTCCCTAGAGGAGGACAAGTGTTTCCACCTGTGTACGTCTCATACCGGCAAATCCAACCCCCTCACCACTCCAACTGAGTTGAGCCATGTGAAAGGTGCAAGTGTCGAAGTTAGGTCATTATCAACAAGAATCGTACGTGTGCTCCGAAATACTCTACTTAGGCAGTCAAGAATCCAATGAACCAAGTCGTGATCCTCAAAGAATTAAGTCAACTAGACCTGAAGTACCTCAAACCCAGTTCCTATAAGGTTCCTGTTATTAGGTATATTTTAAGGTCCAATCAAGCTCCAAACTCCGGATTTTACTTAGACTCGTTCAACTATCAAACTCAATCTGAAAAATACTCATGCTATGCAAATGATATGTAGAATGCAGAAAATATTTTTGTGATGCAATTTTCAAAGATTTTGAACTTTTTATGGGTTTTTGAAAAGATAATGCATATGCATTTTTTTAGATTTTTCAAATGTTTTTGGATTTTAATTTTGCAAATGTTTTTGGGATTTTTGAAAAGAAAAGATTTTGGCTAAAAACTAGGTTAAAAATATTTACACGGGAGTGCTTCTTATATATACAAGAAGTGGATTTTAAGAATTTACAAGGGTAAGTGGTCAATTTTATAGATATGTATATATAATGGATTTTGGTGTGAGGTATATATTCCTCAAACTTATTTGAAATAGGTTTTTCAAACAATTTTGAAAACTATAGTCCAAAATAATTTTTACAGACAATTTTACAAACATGTACACACATTTGAAAATCATTTTGTAATAGGTTTTTCAAACAGTATATATAGATTTTTCAAATATTTTTGCAAGCATTTTTCAAACCATTTGCAAATCATTTTTCAAAAATTTTATTTCACACAAAGAAAATAATTTTACAATCAAAATGTTTTTACAAAGGTTGAAAACATGTAACAAAATGTTTTCCAAATAGTTTTCAAAAGATTTTTCACAAGGATTTTCAAACTATTTTTCAAACATTTTGCAAAAGTATTTTCACCTGATTTATTAAGGTATAAAAAGAATTTGAGGAATGATCACATCTTTTTATTAAGGTTTTTAATGAATTTTACAAGTATAAATAGCCATAGTTATTAAGAAAATACAAAAGTACGAGTTATGGCTAAAGTATATACGGAGTATATACGACCCCCCTATACTTAACTTGAGCTATGTCCTCATAGATCGGAGTGAAAAGAGAAGACATAACTCGTACTGAGTATAGAAAAGTCTAAAGAATAAAGGAATAAGAGATAAATGAATGAACCAATGAGAAGTTGACCGTCCCCCCTATACTTAGGATCAAATAATCCTAAGTATAGAAGACTGTACACAAAGCAGGGAGGGTCAAGGGTGGGAATGAACAGATCGTACTCAGAATGTCTCCCCCTATACTTAGGGTAAGATATCCCTAAGTATAGACAAGAAGAGGAGACAATGGAGAGGATCAAAGAATAGAACACTCGGAATGCACACCCCCCTATACTTAGGACAAAGTACGTCCTAAGTATAGAAGACTGTCTACAAGGGGCGACACCCTTTTGATAGATACAGAAGAGGAAAAGAAGAAAAGAAGAAAAGAAGAAGAAATATTAACAGATGGATCTATACAACGGAAGATGGAAGTGATAGCCATGTATGAGATGCAAATAATCGGAGGTGAAGAACACATCTCATACCAGAAGTATGGCTTTCCCTCCGACGACTAAACTAGCCAAGGTAGTGGTGCTCCAATAAGAGGGGAGGATGATGGTGGCTAGGGATTTTGAGATGGCATCATATCATATTCTATTTATAGAAGAAGAGGTGAAAATGGGTGCAATTTCAGATCTGATTTGGATCCATATATGGGTCCCAACTATTATACTTAAAACATCGATAACTTGAGTTAGGAATGTCGGACTTGGGTGTTCTTAGGCTCATTGGAAAGACTCGACGAGATCTACGTAATGGTGTGATTATTTAAATTTTTTTGGATGTTAAAAATACTCCAGATTATAGGATAAAAATACGGAGTTTCACATCATAAAAATCGTAAAGGAAGTCTCATCCTCGAGACATAGGATTTAACATATATGTTTCAGAATGTGACATAGATTCATGCATAAAAATCTTAAAGGGAACAAAACTCATAAAAATCTTAAAGAAGATTGAAATAGGGTTTTCGTGATCAGACATTCAAAAAGATAAGGGTATCTCTATTGCATGTCTGCCTCGGGCTCCCATGTGGCCTCGTCAACGTTCTGACTTTTCCACAATACCTTAACCAAAGGAATATCTTTCCATCGCAACTTCTTGACTGTCCAGTCTAAAATCTGAATGGGTACCTCAGGGAAAGCCAAATTTGATTCAACCGCGAGGTCCTCATAGCTAATCACATGTCGAGGATCTCGAATATATTTTCGGAGGTTTGACACATGGAATACATCATGCACGCTCGCCAAGTGAGAGGGAAGTGCTACTCGGTATGCTACCTTCCCAATACGGGATAAAATCTTGAAAGGGCCAACAAACCTCGGTGCCAGCTTGCCCTTAACACCAAATCTTTGAATATCCTTCATTGGAGATACTCTCAAGAAGACAAAATCTCCGACTCCAAACTCGAGATCATGACGCCTCTGATCAGCATAGCTCTTGCTATTGTACTTTGAGCTCCCCGAGTTCGGCTGATGTCATCCGGTATGGAGGGATGGAGATGGGTTGTGTATCGGGTATTAAGGTGATCTCGAACTCGATCTCCCTCCTTGGTGGCAGTCCAGGTAACTCCTCTGAAAATACATCAGGAAAATCTCGTACAACTCTAGCATCTTCAATCATATGATCCTGAGCAGGAAACTCTACAAATAGGTGAGAAAACCTATGCAACCCTGATCGAGTAAGTGTTGATCCTTCAATGCTGATACATATAAGATCTCATTATCTGGGGTACGCCCATCAAACTGAAAGGTAGGTATGCTTGGGAGACGGAACAATACCATCTTCTCGAAGCAATCAAGGCATGTGTGATGTTGCTCGAGTCAATCCATACATAGGATGACATCAAAATCTTCTAACTGAATGAGTAAAAGATATGCAGGCATTAGTGCCCACCAATCTCTACTGCTACATCCTCCACTACTTGTCGCACGATGAATAATTGACCCCCTTGGCCCTTGATGTAGTAAGGAGATGAAACACAGATTGGTTCTTTATCTAACTTGGATACTAGTCGATGTGCTAGAAAAGAGTGCGTAGCTTCCAAATCAAATAAGGCATGTAAGGATTTACCATGCACTGAAATCATACCTCTCCCTACAGCTCCTGAGGCGTAGACCTGTTCCTGCGTGATTGCATTCAGCTATCCCTGAGGCTGTGAATGGGGCGTTAGAACCTGCAGCACTGAAGGTCGGTTGTGGTAGAGGACGTTGAACGCCTCAACCTCCATGACGGGAGGTTGATCCATGTAAATGTGCAGATGAGAAAGTTGGCCGTACACTTGGTTGTTGGCCACTTGAGCTGCTAGCAAGTAAGGGCACATGGCCTTGAAATGGCCCGGCTGCTGCCAGTGGAAACACCTATGATCTCCTGGCTGAGAAAAGGAGCCTCCTGAGATAAGGCTAGAACCTCCCGTCTTGCGATTCTGGGAGTGTGTAGAAGAGCGGAAGGAAGTAGTACCGCGACTCGTCAGGCCTTGCCCCAAAGGAGGTGTAGGAGCAAACCTACTAATGGTAGGAGTGTTCGCCACTGGGTGGACACGATGCTCTCTACGAGCTCTGTAGAAATCTCGGCGAGTAGATCTCCCTGACTGATGTGGTTGGAAATGTGATTGACTCCCTTGAAGCTGACTCTGAGGTGCCTCCATCTTGGTAGCTTTAGCAGCTACCTCCTTGATGGAAGTGAAATCCAATGCAGATAGCTGGTGTTGCACATCATCACACAGTCCTCGAATAAACTTCTGTAAATTCTTCTAAATAAAAGCAGTAGTCGCTGGTGAGTGGAGGGAGAGTTCAGTGTAGCGAATAAGGTATTCTTGGGCCGTCATTGACCCTTACTTTAGCTCAGCAAACAACCTCCTCTAATCCTCAACCCAATAGTTAGGATAGAACTGGCTACGAAACTCGTCAAGAAATATTTTCCATGTTATGTGATCCTTCAAATGTTCCTTGGTGGACCACCAACGTTCAACATACCTGCTAGTGAAAATTCCACGAATATAAGCCAAAACTCATCAGGAGCATGGATCATCTGTAAGACCTTTGGATATGTGATCCATCTATAGTTCAACCTCATCTGATGTACCTATGCTGAAGAATTGGGGCACCTTAGACCTCTGGTAGGCTGCATAAGTAGTCTGATATTTCTGCAATACCTCTAAATCCTCCGACCCTTAGGGTCCAAAGACACTGAAGGATGAACACTACCCGCTTCCTCACGAGAAGTTTGATAAAAAGAATCTTCCAGCAGAAGTAGCCTCTGTTCCAATTCCTCCTGACGCTACTGTATACCCTGCACGGCTTGAACTAGTAAGGCCAGCTGCTGTGCAACATCAGGGTCAACACGAGGCAGCATGATTCCCTACGAGAATCATTATATTAGAAATTTTTTCCATGATTAGAGAGACAATGGACACGTTAAACATGACTAGAATTATTCTCCTTAACTAATGACGAAGTCAAAAGACTTATTGTTGTATTTATAATTCAAATCACACTGATAATCTAATGTACAAAAGAGAGAATGGACTATCGAGTTCTGATACCATCTGTGACACCCCGCCCCTCTGGCTACCAAAATAGACGGAACGAGAGCATCGGACCTACGGTCTAAATACTCCCACGATCTATGATACTCAGCAAACTATGTTGTGTGCATTAAATCAACATTTGAAATATATATAACGACCGGAGAATAATATAAAAAAAGAAAATAAAATGCAGCATCCATTCTTATTGATAATAATCATCAAGTCCATGTCCATAATATGAGATACATCATATAATCTTAAATTTTGTAGAAAAATCTCTCCACATATCTCACTACAATGTCTCTCAATAATAATATAAAATAATGTGGAAGTAAATAAGATACTCTAAGTAGAACGCACCTTGTTTGGTGCAAGTATGATGTAGAAGGTCTAATCTCCTCAAAAGACCACTACTTTGACGGCTGCTGCTCAGGTACACCTGTTGGGTTCACACGAGGGTAACGTTATGAGCAATTGCCTAGTAACGAGACAAACACCATAATGACTAATGTAGGGGTAAGAAAAGAATATATACTCAACTTTATTTAATGGTATATGCATGTATTGTAAAATTTAGAAAGAACATCAAGTCATCTAATTCACATTCGATCACATTGATTTTATTTATTTATAAAAATAATCATTTATGTATTACCACAATGATCTTGATATTTCAACAAGTTGGTTAGAGTCCAAACGGTATAAAATTTCCGACATCTGATTTTTATCATTTCTGATATTATTTAAGCACACACAAGTACGTGACTCGCAGGCCTCCGCTACGCGGGAACTTGTTTGTCATCTTCGATAAACCTCCAAGTATCTCTGTCCAACTAGAATAGGAAAAAGTATAAACCTCAAATTCTCCAACTTCAAACCATATCCCGGGACATCTCTCACAATACGAATACTCGAAGTAAAATTCGACGCGGCCACATTAAATTTTAATTCGAATCTTAATATCGTGTATAAGTCTGAAATCAAGAACGCCAACCGCGCTACCTGCCAACTCCGTCGAGCGACTCCGGATGCTACCGAGCTGCTAGGTGCAACGCGTCAACCAACTCGTCCGTTGGGACCACGACCTTCAAGGCATCTACTCGGGACCCAAGGATGCATACTCCATCCCTTGAGTTACTTATCTCCTTCTATCCCAATAAATTAGAGTAATATACTTGTCATTCATACATATACGGATAATTTCTACATCCTCCAATTGTATAACATACATTATCCTCCAATGGTATATACTTTGCAACTAATCGTATATCATGCTTGTGTATTACCTGAGGTATTTAGTTCTACTGTATAAATAAATCGTAGATGCAATTTTAATCTAGACAATTACTTGAAATGAGAACTTATATCCATATATCAATGTTTGTATGGGAGGAGATCTAGTGATTTAATCTAAATCGACTTGGTTCTTGAACAAAAATACTTTGAGACAAACTAAAATAGGAGGTGGTACGTAATTATCATTATAATTATTGTATTGATGTTTGTAATCCATGTAACACTTAATTAAGCAATCCACGGGTGGTGTATTAATAAAGAGGAATCTTAACAATATAGATCAAATATATTAACTACTAATATTGATTGGAAAATAAATGTAGCAGAGGATGATATTCTTATTTGGTGGGAAGAAATATCATCGTCTGTCTTTAACGTCAAGTATAAAATGAAAATTAGACAATTTGATAATTGATACTTTAGCAAATGCAAATGTACATCACATCTTTACTGTCTCTCACTTGCATATGCTTTACTTACTAACCAAACAAATTATCTTACGTATTCCAATAGATTCAAATCGAGAACTATTAAGTCGATATTTTTTTGATATTACTCAGGATAACATGCATCACATTTAGTGTTATCTAAATGCAAAAGATGTCATAAAGTTTCTAAATACAACACCAAATGTAACTGACACGATGATAATTTCTTTTTTAATACTAAAGTTAACCAACAAAAACTCTGTGTAATGGTACAGTTGAAGTCACTTTTTAATTCCCTAACATCTTTAAAACTAACTTTCATTAATTAAGGAATAAGAGTTCGCATAATGATTAACATAGTCATGAAGACGTTTGAAATATGAAGGTCTTTTTTATAAAGTTCGTAATCGTATCTTGATAGAAGTTGCCTTGTGAGAATTATTTTAAATACTACATCCAGGTATACATCAAATGATATGGTCCTATTTCCTAACTTCAACAATTTCTATGAAGTTGAATGTTACACTAGATAGAGATGTGTATCTAAGATCTACCCCCCCCCCCCCTTTTTTTGACGTGTCAGGAAATATACGGATGACTTAACCCTCAAATCAATATAAAGATAAAACAAAAAAAGAATTCTAGATAATACGAATAAATCTTATGGACCACGATTCAAAGATCAAGACAAATCTTTCGATAAGATGTTCTTCGAATGATATGACCCAAATAAATAATTTCAAATCGTATCGTATTAACACATAGGTCTTGTTCGAGAATACCCGACCAATAATTATGTGAAACCCAACAACAAGAGGTAGGAACCCAACAACAAGAGGTAGGTATTTAACGTTACAATTTTAAATCTATATATAAGATAAGGCTCTAATAATGTTCAAGACATGGCATCAAAAATCGTATTAAACCAACTGCAAGAAGAAGGTATAACATCGTTACCTCCGAGGATATTCCCTCGGGATCTCCTTTCACAGAAATGGTATTTCCGTCTCATGATTGTAGCGTGAATGCGTGTACGAAGGTGACCTCGAGCTTTCCTACGTGATGGTGGTCACGGATCTTCGATCAGAGCTACTATTTCGACATCGACGGCGGCCCTCCGACGACTAAACTAGCCAAGGTGGTGGTGATCCAATGAGAGGGGAGGATGGTGGTGGTTAGGGCTTTTGAGATGGTATCTTATCATGTTATATTTATAGAAGAAGAGGTGAAAATGGGTGCAATTTCGGATCTGATTTGGATCCTTATATGGGTCCCAACTATTATACTTAAAACATCGATAACTTGAGCTAGGAATGTCGGAATTGGATGTTCTTGGGATCATTGAAAAGATCTCGACGAGATCTACATAATGGCATTATTATTAGATTTTTTTGGTTGTCAAAAATACTCCAGATTTTAGGAAAAAAATACAAAGTTTCACACACTGTGCATCCCTCCACACCAGGTAGTGTATGGCCTTGCACACCGGGAGGCATGTAGAACACCTCATCACCTCTAATTATATTATATTTTATAAATTTTGTATAGTACTATTGGACTCACTTTAAGATGAGGTATCCCGGTCCAATAGTCATGGATTTTGATGTGTGCAAGTGGAAGAATTTTTTGGCAGGTACAATTCTATATAAATATCATTTAAACACTTAATTAGGTATTAATTTAGGATCACATATGTCCATACCCCTATCGTTAATCACCAAATATATGTAAATGCTCAGTGGCTCCGATGCATGTCCTATCCCTGTACTTGCACAGACATCGATGGATTTTGACACTCCTTATAAATGTTCGAGCACTACGTGCCTTTACCCAATGGAGGTAGGCAGACTTCGTCATCCTTCCCTTTGTTGGATCTTACTGCGATACGAGGTAAAAAATTTTATACTTTCTCATTTTAACTTTCATATATACACACACATACACACTTTTTAAAAAAGTCGAAAAATATGTAAGATTTTTTTGAATAGCAACAAAGTTGCAAAGGAGATAATCAACATTATAAAAAACACATTTGGCTTGTATATCGGTGGTGCCACACTCCTGCTACCGAGAAGGAGATATTGTTTGAGATTTTCCTGGTAAGAATATAAATAAAATTTATTTGAATCATTTGATACTTGTTGCAACTCATTTATTTAAAAATTTTTCAAAAAAATCCAGAGTAGGTACTATTTTGTTGATGGTCTGAGGAAGGAGGCTTACGGTCGAGCATTTATTCGTTTGGTGGAGAAGAGGATGTGCGATACATTTTTAAGGCAAGGAGAGACTCACGAAAACGAGATGCGAGAAAATGAATTCCGGGGAAATGAAGAGATTCCCACCATCATGTTGCGAAGAGGAAATGTATTATCTTATCATCATAGTTTTAAATGTAATTTTTATAATAATTTATATTCATCTTATATTTTTGCAGGTGTGTGGGTTTTATAATGCATTCATTCCATATTCTGAATTTGGAAGGAGATTGATGATGGAAAGGGTAAACTGTCAAAAACAGAAGATTTGATCGACCAGTGGCTCCAAAAGCTACAATCATATTAGAGCAGAGTTGATAATTTTTTAAAAAAGTATAGTTTAACTCTAATTTAATATAGTTCTATTTTGGTATTATTATTTATCTTTATTTTTTAGGTGGTTAGGTTGGAAAGAGAACCATCATTTCATGAGTGGCGGTCTAGGTCCTAGATGATTGGGAAAGAGGGAGCGTCTCAATGATCCATCCCTGAAGCAGAAGAATTGATGGTTAGTCTTTATATTTTTAAAGAAATTTAAAGATATAATACAATAATTTTATAATATTTTTCATCTTATATTTTAGGATTGTTATTTGGTTCTATCTACAGAAAAGTGATGTGGGACTCCTAATGGAGATCAACCACTATTTGATAAAGTTATTTGAAAACTAGCATAGAAAATATTAATTTATTTTATTCAATTATATATATCGACATATTACACTGAAGGATATGGAATTTATCCTCAAACGCATCACGAAAGCGTGATCGTCGTATCGAATACGATGCAGAACGACTAGTCGTACTAGTTGTTCTGTGCAGCGGAATTTAAAAAAATTTCATGCGATGAAACCACATGATCCAAGAACGATTCTTGGATCGTTTCATCTATAACCACAACAAGTATAAAGGAATACCTCTTGAAGCGTGGTTGATCAAGTCTCTAAAGAAAGAGACCTCCTATCTCAAGTCCAATCGTCGGTGAGATCGCTTGCGAGCGCGGGGATGAACCGCGTAGTCCTCACAATCCAAGAAAATGATCCAAGCATGCTTTCTCCTGATCTCTTCGTACGAGATCAAACGTCTCCTTCGTGAGCGTAGCACTCCAAGAAGACGGAGAACCGAAGAACGTCGAAGCTACGACGCGGTGGCGAGAGCGTCGATGAGAACCTCCCCTAGGGTTTGGTGGTCGGCCACCAATAGAGGGAGAGAGAGTTGACATGTATGGATAAAGAGAGAGAGAGAGAGCTTCAATATTACATAGCCTTAGAGAGCATGGTATGCCTCTCTATTTATAGGGTTTTGGGATCCATAGATCTCAATCCATGGGACATATAAAATCAATGGATGAGATTGATTTATGTCAATCCAATGGTCAAGATTGTTGTTGGTAAAACTAACAAGTTATGATCTAATTTAGATTAAAATATATTTGACAAAATCAAATATAAATTAATCCTAAATTATACCTATAAATAAGGAGAGAATATACATGGTGATCACATCTCCATGTACATTCCATGTGGACGGCCACTCATTCCAATTAGAAGTTGGGTACCACCCACTCCATTCCATATGGAGGCAATCTCATGAGATTTCATGAGATTGCATATCTCCATGAAAATCTCTCTCATTATTTATTTCCAACAATTTTTTTGTGATATATTCTTCAAAAATAATTCACAATTATATTTGAGAATATTGCAATCTTGTCATTGAAAAATTGTGAATAATATTCACAACCCAAAACAACATATAATTTACATTGTCAATTAATTACACAATGTGTATCCAATACACATAATAATTAATCAACAAATATAAATTATAATTAGCTCTCTCTAATACATTATAAATCATATTTATAATATATTATGAATAATTGGATATTTCTATCCACATTATTCTTATCCATAATAATTAAATCCTATTTAATTATATTGGACAATTTCTAAACACATCAAGATGATTAAATCACATTTAATCATTATTTCTTCATTGCTTAGATTTATGGAATTGTTCTTGAACCCTTTCAAGAACAATGCGATTTCTCCTCAGATACTTGGAGATAAGGACAGGTCGATTGTATTGTTCCACGTATAGTGACTTGGATGTTGAGGTCATATCTCAAATCTAGATCCCATGGACCTCCCATTGATGCTTGATCAAATCAAGACCGTAGACCTAATCTTCTCATTGCATCTGAATCTCATTCAGATCAATGTCCAGTTCATGGACTAAGATTAGATCACTTCTCTAATGAGAGGAGTCACTAAAATCCAAACATGTTTCATCACTCCTTCGGAATGGAAGCATCATGGTTATACAATCGTCTATGAGCACATCACCCTCAGGTATTCCCAATACATGTATATCCTGCATACTGGAAGACCTATGATCATTCCGAAGATAAAGATCACTTTTATATTGTCATCTTCAGGGTTTGATCATTAAGTTTCTCAATCTTGGTCACTGGGAATTGGTATAGATCATATGCTTTCCCAAAGCATATATCTTACCTTCAAATTCATGTCATGCTTCCAAAGCATGACGACCATGCATGGAATTTGATCAGTCCCAATACCTCATGAGTGGGCTCATGTCTCCTGGTTCATAAGTGAACCTGTATGATCCCTTTGAGAGATCATATTACTCATATGTCCTTACATGCACACCAGCTCGTCAGTGTATAGACCTTGGTTAGGTCATCAACCTATTGGTCTGCCAAATGTACATACTCATACATATAGCAACACATCTGTCTCCGGTCAGAGGATGCATGCCTATGCTGTGACATCATTCAACATAGGTCTTTGGTTATCTCGATCTCATTAAGTCAACTCGTTGACTCAACTAATCTGACACCTCCGAATCATTATTCCCATGCAGAGGACCTGCATCAAGAGGTCGGTCAGATATCAGTCATATGAGAAAGGATTGCCATCTCCTACTCAGACTGGAGATCATCACTTAACAATCATTTGACGATGCTTGATGAGTCCTCTATCTAACTCCATAGATATCCATCCAAGCATCAGCCTCTATGATTCAATCAATGAATCAACAGCTGTATGATTATCAAGGTGGCCATGGTACATAACCCTTATTATACAGAGGGATCCTATAGTGCATTCATTCATTCAATCTCAGAAAGGGAGTGAAAATAATCAATAACTTTTATTGATAAATAATTTATTATAATAACATTTACTGTAGGAATGGTTCACCCGGGGCTCACATTGCTAACATACACAATTATAATTTTAATAGGTGTTGGAGGAGAGGGATGTTATGGTGAATCAAAAGCAGACGCTTGGTGGTCTTCCTCCATACTATGTGAAGCTCCGTCAATCATATTCTGCTTATGGTAAGTCGATGTATACGTATTCACAACCACATCATCACAACCATCACCACAGATGAAGTCTTAGATGACGATGATTGTGGAGCAGGTGACAAAGTTTCAAGAAGATTTCACAGTCTACATGTAAGTATTCTCCTTAAGATGAGTAATAATTTATGTTTTCTATCTTGACATACGTATCTTATACATGTTTTACTTAATATATGTCACAAGGACATGCATCTCAATGTGAGGAGATTGAATCAGATGACGAGGAGGAGAAAAATAACCCGAAAAGGAGCACACATTTATGCCAGGTTTAAGAAGAATGAGAAGGAGAAAAAAATCAAAATAAAATTTGATTTCAAAAACATTTAGATCGAAGAAGAAATGATTTATTTGTGTGGTTTAATAATGATTTAGTATTTTAACCTTATTATCTACCTAACTATAAGTTAATGTGATACACTTGGACACATTAACTCAAATTTAATGTGATATAAAATTTATCACAGCATAACTTTTAAATTTAAATCTATACACATGCCTTAAATTTAAATATATATACATATGCATTTACATCTAACATTTATACATCTCCACATGTTATCACATTCGTAGACAAATTCACATGCTATAATCTATACATTTAACACACCAGATGATTCACAATCTTGATCTATCATCACATTCACAATTACACCTAACATTGATATACCTTATATTGTTTATGAAAACAAAATAAGTTTCCATTTGTTATTATGCCCACGGGAACATTTGTTATGCTGCTTTAATTGTTAGTTTCTTTTTGCAATGTTATTTATGACGAAGTTGTATTAAGAGAACTATTAAGTTGATTGGACTTTAGTTTAAATATTATATTATCTCTACTCATTAATTATCATGCAAGATTTGATAACAGTTCGACTATGTGATATACTATTACATGTTTCCATCAATCCACGAGATCATTTTGTTACAACATGTCAACATGTCTATAACATATGAACAATTACAAATGTTTGAAGATTAATAGATGTAGTGATATATATCCTTGAGGCTTCGTTTGGTTGCAGGGTTGGGCAGGGTTGGGTTGGGGTACCCCTCCTTCCAATCCCCCCCTCCCAATCCTCCTCATAGTTTACTATTCACAGGGGTACTCCAACTCAACCCAACACTGTCCAACCCTGCAACCAAACAAATCCTGAAGGTTAATATCGATCATGGTGTAAAATTGCTATGTTTCATAAGGGTGTAAGTGTAAAATATACGTTTCTCTGCCAATATCTCTTTTGTAGGATCTTTGTAGGAGCCACACGTGCAAAAGAATAGAGCCACACGTGTAAAATATGAAAATCGTTTGGGGGAAGTAAATATCAAAGTCAAGTACTTGTAATTTATGTATATCTTACATGAAAGTGAACTAGCAACCAGTCTCTTTATTTCTTTCTTTCTTTTGGCAAAAGAATGACATATGTGTGCATACCATAACCCAATATATTGAAGAGAAAGCTCAAGAAGACTAAGGGTGCGTTTGGTTGGTGGGTTATCCTGGGGTGGATAACCCGTTTTTGTGTTAGTGTGTTTGGTTTGTGGGTTAAGGGTTGGGAGGGTTTGTGTGATGTGATTGTATTGGAATTTGAAAAAGTGGATAGTTATTATAATATGATTGTATTGAAATTTGAAAAAGTGGGTGGTTGTTGTGATGTGATTGTATTGGAGTTGGAATAGTGACTAGAAGTTGAGTATTTTATGATTTTTAGATGATATGATGGTATAATATATAATTTTTTTGATGAGAAGGGAGTGGGCCCCACTAATGGGTTAAAAATGTGGGTTTAGAGGGTTACACACCCAAAATATGGGTAACCCCCCAACTGAACACCACCTAAGGGTGACCATATAAGGGGAAAGACACAAGATAGAATAAAAGACGGATTGTCAAGTGTATATGTGTGTGTCAATTTCTTAAAAGAAAAACATGAGAGCGATGTTTTCAAATCTTAAAAAACCATCTTTCTTTCCAAATATACCATAAGACAGGACCATCTGATTTCGCTTGCATTAGCCATGATGGATATAGCTCTCCTGCACTGACATATAGCTACGGTGTCGTCCCTGACATTTCATGGGCCCTAAGCAAAAGAGAAGAAAAGGGCCCCTATAAAAATAATTTAAATTTTTAATTTATCAATTTCTTATAAATAAAGTTCTTTCAATTCTAAAAAGAACTATGTATGTTTATGATCAAAGAGCATCAAATAAGTAATGAATTAAAATTATAAAAAATAATTTCTACAATCGAAATAAACATCTATGGATATAATGCAACTCAAGGAACGCAAATACAAACAAAAGCTATGGGAAATAGCTAGCAAAAAATGCACGGCATTGTTTTTTTAAGTTTGGATTTTTTAGAACGTTCAAGCACAGAAGCACATATATCTATTGACTACAATAAATAAAAAATTTAAAAATTAAGAGTTTCATCTCTTAATGTCTATTTTCCGTATCATATGAGCAGAAAAAAATATGGTTAGAGAATAATAATACTCAAGTAAGAAGCACTAAACAATTAATTAATATAAATAATACATGATTTAAACAGACAATAAAATAATAGTTATGGAAAAAATAAGCAAGTCATCAGTTTTTATTTGACGATAGTAATCAGACCAAGCTGATAGTTTCTATCAACAGTCCAAGATTCAAACTTATATATGTTAATAAAATAACTTATCAATCACAACTAGCATTAATCTTGAAATTGAAATTAAACAATAAGATTTAGTTTTACTGAAAACAAAATAAGTTACCTAAAAAGATTATTTGATGGTTATTCACAATCCAATCATAAAATATTCTTACCATAAATATAAAACCGATTATAAAGACAATAAAAACTTTGAAAAGGGAACGTATTGAGAAATGAGAGATGATTTTTTTGGAAAAAAAGATAATAATAATTCAAGTGGTTAACGCAACATTCCCGATCCCTTACAATATGTAATAACTTTCAATTTTATAATTTCTTAGAAAAAAAGATGAGAAATTATTTACAATTACACAAATATGGTGAGTAAATGTGTGAATCCAAAAGATAATCGTGATTTGTGGATCTAAGGGAAAAAATTTCAATGCACAAATATAAAAAATATCATTAATTAAGGTTGTGATATACGGGTTCTCAACAACAACAAATCATGAATTAAAAGCAAGAGAAATTACAGCAGTGGCGGAAATCGCAAATCACAAGAGGAGGAGGTCATATTTGTCTCCAAAGGACACATTTAAGTTCAATGTAGGATCTTAACTTTTAAGATATATGCGGCATTGGGGAACCCAAAGGATTTTTAGGCATTTAGGAATATGAAGAGTCAAATTATACATGCAAATGTAAATAATTAATGAACCCGTGTAGCCATTTAGACATTGAATTGGTATTTGTTAGGGATGAAGACGGATACGGATATATCTAAATATGTACTTATAGTATTCGAAAAAATACTGGATACGGATATCCATATCCAAATATTAATCAAATATGTATCGGATATGGATATGAATTGCAAAATTCGGATATGGATGCAGATATGGTAATGGCTTGAATATCCAGATCCGAATCCGGATATCAAAATAAAACATTTAATATTATTTTATATATTGGTTAATATAATACAAGATACAACCTCATGTTATTATATTAGTATTATATATTATATAATACAATATATCAATGATATTAATAAATTTCCGTTTATTTGGAGATGAGCACGAACAAAAGTTACAAAACTATATCTCCCCTTTTGCTTCTAGTTAAGAACACATGTCACCTCGACGTTCCCTTTTGTCAGGATGTAACTTATTTATATTTCATTATCAATTTTTAAAATAATTGTAAACTTTGATTAAATATCAATTCGTATTCATATGTGATCATTAATAGACTCGTATTTGGATTCCATGTTTATTGGATCTATATTTGGACTCACTCTATCATTGGTTCATATTTGGATTAGCTCTTTATTTAATCGGTATTCATGTTTGTTCTTTATTCGATCCATATTCAGATTCGATAAATATATGATTCGTATCCATATTTTTAAGGATACGATTTCCTTAATGCATATCCGAATCATATCCGTATTCGTATTCGATAGAGATAAAACGAATATGGATATAGAAATAGGCATATCTGATCCGTATCCGATCCATTTTCATCCCTAGTATTTGAAATGAAAATAATAAAAATAGGAGGTTAATGGGGCTGCCCCCGTGCCATTTTCGATGTGTTTTTTTTGTAAAAAATATCGCCATATATATATTTATCCTTATATCCCTCCTATATGTCATTCATATTTCGTCAGAAACAAAGACTCCTATGGCCTCCATCCAGACAGTCTTTTTTTTAACGGTAACATGATTTTTTAAATTGACACAATCTCGATGGAGGCCGTAGGAGTCTCTGTTTTTGACGAAATTCGAATGGCATATAGGAGGGATATAGAGATGAATATATATGGTGATATTTTTCAAAAAAAAATAAAAAATACCGAAATACGGGGGCGGGGCAGCCATGTTGGCTGCCCCTAGGGGGCAACCCCATTAAATCCTAAAAATTAACTATATGTAGCCAATTTAGAGATGGGCCCCCAAAATTGCGGGGCCCTGGGCCATTGCACCTCGAGACGAGGCTCAAGGACGGCCCTGTATAGCTACTTCTCAAGCATCTATCATGCAACTCAAACTTTAATATTACATAGAGATTGATAGGAGATGGGCAGCAAGCTGCGTTGCCAATCCCTTTTGGATGGCACATCCAGTTCTTTGAAACACAACATCCATAGATCCGAGAACCATAACATCTTCTCTTTGCATATGCCATTAGCACTGTGTCTCCTTCACGAGCAAGCTCAAGATACTGTCTACAGTAGCGCGATCGGATCACACGGTCGACACTCAAGACCATGGTACCATGCTTCGAGTAAAGTAGAGTAGGAATAGTAGAAATCAAAATGACAAATTTTTGAGAGGACAACAATGTGGATTAGAAAAACAAAGAAGGGATGAGAAATTATGACTAATGCTAAAATAGTAATGATGTTGAAAGGTTATACTATTGAAGTTAAGTGTTGAAATACATAGTAGTATACAATTGTTTGATATATCCATGAGAATTGAAGTGCTAAATTGAGAACAAATGCAAAGTCTCAAATTAATTGAGACGTCAATATGAGAAGATTATAAAATATAAAGACGTGAAATATTATCTAAATTATGGCCAAGTTATTATCTTAACGAAGATACTCACATCCCATAGACGCATAAAATTACTTTACAAATTAAAAAGGGAAAAATGGGGCTGCCCCTAGGGGTACGTTTGGTAGCAAGGGTGCCCCGGGTCGGACCGGGTCACACCCTTGCAACTCGCGGATGGATGGAGGGGCGAACGGGTTGGGAGGGCAAAGCCTGGGTTCAAGGGCCGAACGTGGGATGCTGCATCACATGTCCTCGGTCAACACGACAGAGGTCGTGTCCCATCGCACCGCCTCGTCGCGTGCGCCTACAGGGATGGGAGAGGAGCCCGATGCCTTCGTCCCCAAGCCCATGTCTTCTTCCTCCCACAGTGCCCGGTCGACTCCTGCCCCGACATCCTCTACCAAACCCTACTTGACAACACGCGATGGGTCCTGCCTTCATTCAACGCGCAAGACGGGAACCATGTCCGACAGCCACAAGGCCGACTCCTGCGAGTCGAAAGCCCCCACCGTCTCCCCAAGACCTTTGAAAGGAGGTAGGAGGAGGAAGGAGGAGGACGACCTCCTCGCCTATAAGTACTGCGCCACCTTCTTCGTGGTGCTCCTCGAAATCAAGCGCGCCGGCTACAAGCTCGGAGAGGAGGACACCATCTCCTTCGCCAGGATCATCGCCCAAGCCGCTCGAAGGTATTTCCCCGTCCTCCTGCGTATTTGATCAGAGATGATATCATCCGCGCATGGTCTCGATGTTTGCCGGTGGATGATGTGTTCTCGTGCATACTGGATGGTGTCCTTTCTGTTTTGAGGGTTATGGGGGACATGGGTTGAAGGATCTGGGCTTACAGTCGATTTTCTCATGGGATGCTTCCCCTGTCTAAGCTCTACCTTCTCGTTGGACAAAGCAAGTTATTGTTTAATGCTTGATTGATTATAGAGTGACCGGAATGGTTTCTTTTTCCCTTTTTTTTTCTAGCTCCATCAAAAAATAAAAAGACATTTTTCATTTGTGCTCGTGCATACTGGATGGCGTCCTTTCTGTTTTGAGGGTTATGGGGGACATGGGATGAAGGATCTGTGCTTTACAGTCGATTTGCGATCTCGTATGAACTTGTGGGGTATTGGTTTTGCCTTCTGGGAAAGGGTATAGACATAGCTGTGACTTTGTACCATGGCGTTGGTATGATTGCGTTGGACATGGCTTGAAGGATCTGGGCTTACAGTCCATTTTCTCATGGGATGCTTCCCCTGTTTAAGGTCTACCTTTTTGTTGGACAAAGCAACTAATTGTTTAATGCTTGATTGATTACAGAGTGACCAGGATGGTTTCTTTTTCACTTTATTTGTTCTAGCTCCATCAAATATTTATAAGACATTTTTGAAAGTAGAGAGTGAACCAACATTTCTGTAAAAAACTTGCTAAACTACCTTCTACAAACTGGCATGTTCTCCCTGCAATTTCTCATTGCCATCAGTCAACTTCACTACCCTCGCCATGTTCAGTTATAAAAGTGTTAATTGGTGAACTTTCAAGCACTAGTATATCACTACATTGCCTCAATCAACACTTTGTTATCCGTATCATGCAAGCAACCGAACCTGACTAGCACGTGTAGGAATTACAGATCTCAACTCTTGCTCACTCTCACATAGATGTTGTTCATGTCGCGCAAACCATCGTAGACACGAACAAGAAATGTCTGCAACACAAAGATATGCGAAATAATACCCATGATGCACCAACCAACAAACATATGGAAGAGTTTGGCCGGTTCTTGCCATAAATATTTGTTGCAAATATTGTTGGCATATGCCTCCATTGTTTTACAGAATGAATAGAGGCATTTTTCTCACTTCATTTCTGAAATAATTTTATTGGCATTGGACCTTCTCTCTGCAATCTATTTGACCACACATCATTGTGGCTCCATTTTAGATGTATCAAAAATGTTGAAACTGCAAAAGGCAGGGCGGATTTAACACAGTTTTCATCATAGATCCAATTCTCTGCGTTGCTTCTACATGAAACTAACTCATTCAGCTTTAGCAGTTTCTGGCCCATCGCTCCCATGGAGCATCGATAAAAAAACACTGTACGGATGAACAAAATCGGTACAAGGACCTTTCCCAATTGATGACTATCTTCACTGGGACCAATGATATCTCCTACCATGAATAATTCCAGTAGCAGTTCAGATGTTCATGAATTATGCATTTTTGGTTGCATTAAAAAAGGACTGATCTTCATGGTTCAAATTTCCCCGTCAAATCCCCAACAATTTCGGTCGAATGGATGAGTATATTATCTTTATTACTAACTTGTGCCTTGAAATTAAGCACGATGCCACCCAAGAGTAGCAGTGCCCAGTGCGCAGAAGCAGGGACTTCCGATACCGCGCATTGGAATCCGGGCTTGGACAAGATTTTTGTAGATACCCTACTAGAGTACGAGTCGTCATGGGCGGGTAGCACGTTCACGCTGCCTGGATGGTGGATGATCGTTGACCGTTTCAACGATATTAGCTGTGTCAATTACACGAAGGCTCAACTACTTTGCAGATGGAAAAATTTGAAGCGGGACTATGCAGCGTACACTTATCTACGCAACAAATCGGGATGAGGGTGGGATGCTGTGTACAACAGACCGATTCCTCCATCGGACTCAGCCTGGTTTGAGGTAATTCATGACACAATCCTATGCATTAATTTTGTTACTTACAACTCCCTTAATTAATTATTCTAATATAGCTTGCAGATAGATACCGGAAATATCGCAACAAGCCGTTCCTCCATTTCGGTGACATACAGAGGTTTCTATGTAAGGACGTGGCCACCGGTGTGCATGCAACCGCCTCTCGTCCGGGATTTCACCAACCTACCGCGGGAGCCTCCTCCTCACGCCCTCCGTCAAGCCTCCGAGAGCTCAATTTTGACGAGGAACTAGACGAGTGTTTGCCAGAACCAGAGGACGGCGCTTACGAGAGCGAGGAAATGACCCCCACCCCTGTGTCACGGAAGAGAACTTCACGAGTAGGTGGAAGCAACACGAAGAAATCAAGGAGTGGGGGCACCAGGGCCCAAGTAGGTCAGGAGGTACTTCAAGAATTTTTAATGAAATTGTCTAAGGATATTAATGATAACAGGAGTGGACCCGACGACATTGCATATGCGGCCTGCACTGAAATACGTGCCCTTCGACCCGACCTGACAGTGCTACAGCTTAGAAAGATTGCAGATAGCTTGGCTACCCAAAACGGCAGGAACTGGTACATCCTCGTTCGAGGCGACACACAGAGGCTGAATGAGTGGATAGAAATGACCATATCCTCCTGAGAACTGAACACCCTTGGCAACAAACATTTTATGTCGACTTAATTTGTAATAATTGGAACAGCTTGGCTACCTTGATAGGTTTGAGTACTTGCTAGGGCTATGACTGCAGACTACATTTTAATCAAGACGTTTGCAATTTATGACTGCTAGGGCGTGAAAATATTCATGATTTAACTTATAAATTTCTTTGCAGGCCTGCAAACACAATTACCACTCTTCTCGCATAAGGATTTATCTTACAATTTTCCTTGCAGGGCAGTAACTGCTGTGTTTATCTTACAATTCTCGGCGTTGTTATTGCAGGGCCGAAGTAATGCTTGCTTTATCTTACAATTCTGCGCCCATGACTGCTAGGGCGTGTAATGCTTGCTTTTCCATTTACTGCTTGTAGGGATTGTAATGCTTGCATGTCAATAATGCTTGCAGGGATTGTAATGGATGGCCATTACACGCTTGCTTTTCCATATAATTTAGTAATATTGTCTGTCTTTCCCTTGCAAATTAGATTGCGTATTAAAGTCCCCTGTATTCGAGCTAGAAAGTCGCACTCCCTGTTTTATTCAATTTCCTATATCATTTCCAGGGATGTCACTCCGTAGGTACAACCCATTCTCAGAAGTGGGGGATGTCATCTTGCTTGCCTGTGCCGGTGTTGTGGGAGCTTTGGCAGTAGAGGAGTGGGTCGAAGAAGGGCGAAGAATCCCCCGACCGCTGCATACGAGGCCTCTGTCCGGCAGTGAATGGGTCAAAGAAATGCTCCAAGGACACGACGACCGTGCCTTCCAAAATTTTAGAATGAAACCCACGGTGCTACGGAGATTCGTACGGGTATTAACCGAACATGGCTTGAAACCCACCAGGAATATGGACGTCGACGAGCAGGTATGCATATTCCTATATGCATTCACTAATGCTCATTCGAATCGTGTCATTCAGGAAGCATTCCAGCATAGTGCCGAGACTATCTCGAGACACATTAGAAATGTCCTCGCAAAGATACTCACGCTGGAACCAGATTACATCCGACTTGCACCGCCCGTCACACCGGACATAATCACGACCAATCCACGCTATTACCCATACTTCAAAGTAATGTTTTTGAAATAGTGTTCATTTCCGCGTTGTTAGGCCACTAACAGGATTGCGTTCGCACTACATTCCCATTAACAGGGAGTGATAGGAGCTATTGACGGAACTTACGTCCCCGCTCAGGTGGATCCAGAGGTTCAAGGAGCTTACAGGTGTAGGAAGTTGTTCACGGCCCAAAATGTTATGGCCGCGGTGGACTTCAACCTTTGCTTCACGTACGTGGTTACGGGATGGGAGGGTTCATGCGCAGATATGACTGTCTTGCGCCATGCAGTGGAGAGCGGGTCGTTCGTTGTCCCCGAGGGTTGCAAGTATCTGGTAGATTGCGGATATGCAAATACAGATACATTCTTAGCACCGTATCGAGGGTCGCTCTATCATCTCCCTGCCTGGAGGGCTCGTGGATGTCATTATGAAAATCATAAGGACTTATTCAACCATCGCCATGCATGCCTGCGAAATGTGGTCGAACGCACGTTTGGTGTGTGGAAGAAAAGATTTCGATGCCTTCGGGATATGCCTGCGTACCCTATCGACATCCAACGGGACGTCGTGAGGGCGACTTGTATAATCCACAACTTCATCCGGCTCAACGGTGGAGATTCAATAGATGAAGACAACGACGAGGAGATACTCGCAGAGGAGCCGGACGAGGAGCAGCATAGGGTCGTGAGCATACTCCGTGACGACATACGGCGGGGACAGGTGTTGAGGGACAGAATTGCTACTGCAATGTGGAATCACAGGCGTAGAAGTCAATCATAGAGCCGGTACATTTTGTGCCATCATAAACACATAAATATGTAATGCTTACTATTTTATTGCCCAATGTTTGTACTAAATTGTATCAGTTAGATGATTATGGCTTTCTGATGTTGATTGATTTATGGGAAGAGATATTCAGTGCCATTTTTTATTTATTAATTTATGATGTTCAATTTCCTTTGTAGTCTCACGCAAGCCTCAGATGGATTCAGCCGATGGCAGGTGCAGATGTGGATATCCCCTGCATCTTACTTACGAGGAGGACCGAGCACCCACTCCGAACGGCTATTTTACGTTTGCTCGGTTAATCGGTGTGGGACGAGGATGCCATACACGCGCGCTCCGAGGACAATGGAGAACTTGGCGGCTGAGTTCTTCTTCATTGCGCAACGTTTACGGGAGAAAGAGGTTGAGAGCAGAGCGTTGGATCATCAGCTTCAATCCAGCTTGCGAGAGCTGCAACAGAAGGACATTGAACTGAGTGAGCTTTACTCAGTGGTAGATGATGAAGGTGGACGTAGAAATTCCCTGATGGAAACGGTGGACTCACTTCGGATGCAGCTTCGGGACACTGGATTGGCGGAAGTTCACGACGAAGACGTGGTCGACAAGCTCGTTTGTTTGATGGATCTTCGGGAGCACTGGGTTGCACTCCATGCTTTACCTGCGTCGTCGTTAGTATTTACTTGCAATATGTTTCAAGGCAGGTTGTAGTGTTGGTCAAAGTATATATATTTTATGGTAATGATTGTAATAGTGTTTACTTGCATGGAATGTTACTACTGTTATGGTGCCTCAACCTTGAAGTAGGCCCTTACTGTTGTTTCAGCTGTTATACTGTCCGCTACCTATAAAATAGTGGGTGAAATTATTCGTTCAGCAAAGCACTTGCAAGACATAAAAAAGAAGTGTGGGGCTAATCGAATACCCCCCAATTGTCAAATATTCTGATTGAATTCATTATAAAGAATGGAATCCTAACTTGAATTGAATTTCGATTTAATGTACTAAATTACAGTCGTATTCAATTCATTTTTACTTCTGCATATCAAAATTTGACTTACATTAAATAAATTTGGAATATTAAACGACGGTATGGAAATAACCAATAATACTGTATGCACAATAAGTTAATACGAATATTCTACATAATCTACTTTCAAAGATATTATAAAGATATTTCGGGTGGATTATAAAAAATAATGAAGACAACAAACCAATAGAAAACGTGAACTCCCTACTTGTTCATTCTTCTCAAAACCAACAAATTTCAGCAACAAAATGTACTCTCCATACTTGTCTACATACTACAATAATTCGTTTTTTTAAACAACAACACAAACAATTATTACACCCAATCATTAGTGGCAATTAGACATCCTATCAACACATCACATCACATCACATTTAACACCAACCCAACCCATTCCAAACAAACACCTATCTATTACAACCCTCCAACCCTCCTCACACTTTACTATTCAAAGGTTTACCCCAACCCCACCCAACCCACCAACCAAACGATCCCTAGGGGTAGCCAACATGGCTGCCCCCACCCTATTTTTTTGCAAAATTTTTTATTTTTTTGAGAAAATATCATCATGTATATTCATCCATATATCCCCTCCTATATATCATTCGAATTTCTCAGAATCAGATACTCCTACGGCCTCCATCCAAACGTCATTTTTTTAACAGTCGCAGGATTTTTTAAATCGACCTTGTCTGGATGGAGGCCGCAAGAGTCTCTGTTTCTGACGAAATTCGAATGACATATAGGAGGGATATAAGATGAAAATACATGACGTTATTTTCAAAAAAAATTTAAAAAAATTGCTCAAAAAAAGGGCAGGGCAGCCATGTTGGCTGCCCCCAGAGGGCAGCTCCATCAACCCCAATTAAAAATTTACATTTTTGTGCTGAAGTACAAAGGAGATGCTAATGTGAAAATTGTGTTGAAGCATGTAAAGAAATCGATTAAAACTTTAATATCTTTGGGTCTTTTTTCCGAGATGGTGACCTCGGGAATTGCAAGTATGGGCTTACGTAACGCAGCTCGGGAGGACTGGTGGAAAGAGCGGCTCCTCATATTTAAACGTGATTCATATCCGGTAAATTATATAAAATTTTTCAATTACTTTCACCATCTTTGAAATATCTTAATTCTTCTCCACTTCCGTAAACTTGTTTCGTCTTACTTAACAAATTTTACCGTTAAATTGACACTTCTAGAATTAACTTTCATGAATTAAAATAAGTTAATCTAATCAATCTACGATCAGACGACTAGAATTAATCATGAGAAGAAAAAATAATCCTCCATCCTCTCACAGCTTCTCCTCCCACGATGCTCTAACTGGACTAGAAGAGGTGGGGGGACGACGCGTGACTTTGACTGGAGGAGGTGGCGAGCGGTGCTCGACCTGGAGGAGGTGGGGCTTCCAGCGGTGGGGGCGATGGGAGGGGGCGTTTCGTAGAGGAGGCAACGAGCTCGGGGAGGGGGTATTCGAGACGTGGGTGAGTGGGAATGGCACCTATAGTAAAATTGATAAATAAAATAGGTATAATGTAAGAAGATAACAAAATCCGGTTAATTTTAACGGTTAAATGGATGAAGTTAACTACATGGTATGCAGGATAAAAGTTAATAAGTTTACGGGGGTGAGGGAAGAATTAGGATATTTCAACTTTTGGATAAAAATCCTTATTTAAATGTGCTCAATATCGGTAATCGGGGGACGTACGATGATGGAGATTGGGATTTGTTGCATTTAATTTACGTACTTATAAAAGATATGTTTGTTATTTTCATCGTGCCCCCTGGAAATCATTGCAACTGTATTTATACCGATATTTTTTAATTTACTTATTCTACATCCCCTGTTAAACCTCAAAATTGACACTCCAACCCTGTTGGAACTAAGAAGGCTTAATACTAGGGATGCTAATGGTTATATACATACATATACACGCACACATTATCATATCCTTATATATTTTTAAATATGCATTTGAACGTACATACGTATATTGACGGATATGAAAACTATCATATCATGTCCGATCAAATACATATAATATCACAAACACTTATTTAGATTAGCTTTAATATGTATGTATCCAATGCCTTACACATGATGATATAAATATATTAAAAGCATTTATTTTATAATAATTGTATCAAATATGATGAAAAATATATATGTTACAAATAGTTAAAAATAAATCTACAATTATAAAAATGGATATACGGATATAGATACAAATATTTGCATATATGAAAATGATATTCATATTTTTATCCATTTTTAAAACAGACACGGGTGTCAAAATTAGTATAAAATGGATATTTTGATGGTCATAAATCCATCATCTGATGATAAAAGATAAGAAGATCCAGTATTGAATGCAGATAGGCTGGCTATTGAGTCATGGCTCGATGAGCGAGGCTCAGGCTCGGCTCGATAAGGGCTCGTGAGTCCGACTCATTAAATTATGGAGCCGAGCCCGAGCCAGAATTTTGGGCTCGATAGCTTAACAAGTCGAGCTCGAGCCGAGCCCGCTCAGCTCGATAACTCAATAAGGGCTCGATAAGTAATATATATACATATATTATTTATATATTTATATATAATACACAAAATAAATTAGCCCTGTGCAATTTTCTCTCCACTAACTTTGACCCTCCCACAAGTCATGGTCCAATTCTCAAACAATCTCATTCCCGCCCACACCATTGCCTCCCACTTACGCATTAGAAAATTAGTAATGTTTTATAAGCAAATATAATGTTACAATATATATTATAATTAAGATTTTATATAAAACGAACACAGCCCTTGATAGAGCAGGTCTCAAGTTTGAACCCGCATAAAACAATTTTCCACCAAAACGTACCCATTTTCCTTAACGAGCTCGACTTGGGCTCGAGCCTAGACCGAGCTCGATAAGGGGCTCGGCTCGAGCTTTATGGAGCCCGAGCCAGCTCGATAAGGGCTCGAGCTCATCGAGCCCAAGCCAGCTCGATAAGCGCTCGAGCTCATCGAGCTCGAGTTAGCTTGGCTGGGCTCGAACGAGCCCGAGCTCGAGCCAGGAGCTGGCTCGGCTCGTTGGGCTTGATAGCCAGTCCTAAATGCAGATCACGTGATCTTACTTCTTTTGTTTTTGCTTATTTTTACTTTATTTATTTATTTTTTGAACTCCATATAGCCATAGCACGTGGTTTATATTTTTCCCATTTTAAGGTCATGTTGATCGTACTCATAGTTAGCTTACTCTTTGTTCAGGTCATATTGGCTAGTCTGTCTCGGTAATGCTACATGTGTAACGACTAAAGATTTTCCAGCCATATTTTCCTTATAATTCCTTGATCAATAGAATAAATTTATAGAATTAATGGGTATTAATGATCCATTAATTTCTTCATTATGAGGTATAAAAATCCAAAGGAATCACCCCCTCTAGTCACTTGTTTTTCACAAAAATAGAGAGATAGAACAAGAGAGGGAGAGTTAGAGAGAGATCTCATTAGGAGAATTGTTCTCGTCACAAGAAATGCCGGTGTCGATTTGGTGGGGGGAATGTCGACTCGGGAGCAAGGAGAGGGAGGATTCTACTTGAATAATATGTTATAATATACACTAAGATCTTAACTCACACTAAGATCTTATCTTTTACCGATTGAGGTAAAAGATAAGTTACATGGTGGAATATACAATATGCATAGTAATTATCTCGTACCATGTCCTACGAACTTAATCCCACGATACTTGTGATTAATGATACTATTTTGTTGATTATGGTTCTTAAATAATAAGGATAATAATAATATTTTGTTTGTAAGGCTTTAAAAAGGTAACAAGATTCTGGCACCGAACTCGAACTAATGAGTCGTAGACGTACGATTCAAAGAACCGATTGAGGTAAAAGATAAGTCCTCTAAGCTGTAGTTGTTGTCGTGCATGTCATGATCATGAATCCCTAGTGTCGAGGTAAAGTCACCAAAGCCAACAAAACAACCAAAGTCGTTTAATAATTTAACAATTAAGACAACTTTAATCACTAAAATAAATCAAGGGTATGTGTACAATTCTGAAATTGCTACGGCATATTTGTGCAACTATGACAATGGTATTGCACTGTGCAAGTATTATGATTGTAATGGGTATATGCACAATTATGAAAAAAATTTAAGGATATTTCACTACAAAAAGGCGTGTTGACATGCACATGGGGGCTCATCATGTGCTCGCTACATTCACGCTCAAATGTTGGGCGGGCACATGTGCTCGCCCGATATGTGCTCGTGGATACGCCTGTCGCAAGGGCAGGAAGGCGAGCACTAATATACGTCAGGTGATCGTCCGTTTCCGAGTGTACGTATATGTGCTCGTCCAACCGCTTGCCGGCACAAAAAAAGAAAGAGCTTTCTGAGAGACCTTAACAAGCACACGTACTCACCCAACATGGAGAGCAAAAAAAAAATACACAGATTCAGTGCGGTTTAAACACCCCGTCGAACCTGTAAACCCTACCAAGAAACCACTGTATGTGTTTATTAGAGTTGAGAAATGTACCTGTAAAATGTCCATTAGCTGAAGGTCAATCCGGGGAACGAAAGCCACATTAACTAGTTAGAAGGCAGCGATACAATTATATCCGTTTGTCTGTCCTTTGACCTCCTTTTCATTAGCCTGACTTGTAAACTTTATTATGAGCGTCCCTCATTGGTTGTCCACGAATCCCATTATCAAGAAGCGTATCCACAACCTCTTGTACTAGTTTTTCCTGACACATTACTAATTCCCCTGGTGTCGATCTACTTGTTGTTAATAAATCAGTAAGAGTATTATTCCGACTACAAAAAGAACTACTGCTGCACACCCACCGGAACTACTGCTGAGGGTGCTGACGAGCGTCTCAGGCGTCCTCGCAGCTTTGCTTCCTATCCTGTAGCTTACTCTTCAACTTGTGCTTTGATCTCTTCCTCCAGCAACTGAACTCGGCTTCGCTCGAACAACAGAGCAAGGGCTCGCCGTGCACTTCTATGGTCTGGAGAGGCTTACTTGTCTTATAGTTTAGGTGCTTTAGCTATCTTTGGTTTCACTGCTTGTTGTTTCGTATGACAGTGGTTTCATAGTGAGTATCTGCCGGGTTTCCACTTTCTGCTGCCAGCAGCCCATGGTAAGGCGTAAGTCATCGGTTCAAATCCGATAAGGGGCTTTTTCCACAAAACTTAAGTCTTAATTTATTTGTAAAAAAGAAAGGGTGTAATCATTATTATAATCAAAGGGCGATTCTACTACTATATATATCTATCTTATATCTATCTATAGTACGGAGGAAAGATTCGAGCGAAAGGAAAATAATCCTCTTATACATGTACAACTATCTTGTACCTATCAAAATCACGTAATATCTATTAACTTATTTACAAACTAAACATATAAGTTCATGTAAATCTGAAATATACATGTAAATGCATAACTAACATATCTTCTGAAGGTTCTACAATTGAAATAATCTACCACTACAATTGGATCTAATATAAAAGTTTTTAAAAATTGAAAGACTTGCTTGAAATTCAACAACTATACAAAATAAATCATTTCTTATTCGATCTGGATGTTTTTGAAATCAAATTCTGTTTTGATTTTTTTTAATTTCCTTAAACATGTCATATATATATGTGGCTCTTCTTTCGGGTCATTCTCCTCCTCATCGTCATCTGATTCAATCTTCTCACATTGAGATGCACATCCTTGTGACCTGTATTAAGTAAAATATGTATAAGATATGTATGTAAAGATAGAAAACTATGAAATTGTTACCCGTCTTAAGGAGAATACCTACATATACGTCGTGAAATCTTCTCGAAACTTCGTCACCTACTCCACCATCATCGTCATCTAAGACTTCATCTATGGTGATGGTTGTGATGATTGTGGTTGTGAATACGTATACGATGGCTTATCATAAGTAGAATACGATTGACGATGCTCCACATAGTATGGAGGAAGATCATCAAGTGTCTGCTTTCGATTCACCACATCATCCCTCACCTCCAACACCTATTAAAATTATAATTGTGTAATATATAGATATATTTAAAAATTGAATAAAAAATAATATTTTTTATACATATTTTCAAATAACTTTATCAAATGGTAGTTGGTCTCCATCAGAGTCCTACCTCATTTTTCTGTAGATAGAACCAAATAACGATCATGAAATATAAGTTGGAAAATATTATAATAATTATTGTAATATATATTTCAATTTACTTAAATGTATACAGATTAACTATCAATTCTCCTGCTTCAGGGGTGGACCATTGGGACACTCCATCTTTCCCACTCATGTAGGACCTAAACCGCCATTATTGAAATGAGGATTCTCTTTCCAACTTAACTGCATGCAAAAATAAAGACAAATAATAATAACAGAAGCGAACTATATTAAATTAGAGTTTAAAATATACTTTTTAAAAGAAATTACAAGCTCTTCTCTAATTTGATCGTGGCTTTTGGAACCACTGATCGATCTAATCTTCTGTTTTTGGCGGTTTACCCTTTCCACCATCGGTCTCCTTCCAAAATAATAATATGTAATGAATGCATCATAAAAACTCACTCACCTGCAAAAAATATAAGATGGATATAAATTATAATAAAAATTATATTTAAAACTATGATGATAAGATAATACATTTCCTCCTCGCACCATGATGGTGGGAATTTATTCATCTCCTTGAAATTCATTTCCTCGCATCTCATTTTCACATGCGAGTTTCTCCTTGCCTTAAAAATGTATCACTCATCCTCTTCTCCGCCAAATGAATAAATGCTTGACGGTAAGCCTCCTTCCCTGGACCATTAACAAAATGGTACCTACTCTGATTTTTTTTTGAAAAATTTTAAACAAATGAGTTCAACAATTATCAAATGATTCAAATAAATTTTCTTTATATTCTTATCAGGAAAATCTCAAACAATCTCTTCTACTCGGTAGCAGGAACGTGACACAACCAAAATTGTGTACTAGCCAAATGTGTCTTGATAATGTTGGTTATCTCCTTTACAACCTTGTTGCTATTCAAAAATTCCCTGCAGTATTTTTAAAAAAATTCAGAAAGTGTATATATATATATATATGAAAGTTAAGATGAGAAATTGTAAAAAAGATTACATCCTATCCACAATAAGATCCAACAAAGGGAAGGACGACGAAGTCTTCCCACCTCTATTGGGTAAAAGGCATGTAGGTGCTTGAATATTTAAAAGAAGGAGGATCAAAATCCATCAATGTTCGTGCAAGTACAGGGACAGAACATGCATCGGGGGCCACTGAGGAGCATGGCTCTCCATAAAAGGGTGGAGGAGGATTGCCTAGAAATTGGTAGTAGACTATGACTTGTCAAGTGTCTTTTGGAAGTGAATCTAAATCAAAATGCGGGAAGGCTGCCTACCAGAAGAAGGTGAGTCCGATGAGGTCGGACGAGTGGATCGTTGAGATCCATGACAACCGCCACATCCAAAACATGTCATGACTGTATTGGCAATATAATAGTTAATTGCACACTTATCAATATATTTTTTAACTAGTACAATACTTTAACTAGTACAATCCTTGGATCTCTTCTTCATTAAACGATACTTTTGACATGGATATAATATAGTCCCATTGGAATCCACCACACGAGAACCTTGGACGTAAGCAAATTCTACAAACTCTTAAATACATTTTTGAAAGGTCTCTGAAACACGTCCATCTACTATACGCTTGTACATCCACTCTCTACTAGCCATCGATTTCATCTGAATGTAATAATTCATAAGGTCAGATAAGAGGAGATGTTTCAACGTCGGCTTAAGTTAAGGAGCGGACCTAGAAAAGTTAAACCAAAACCAATCATTGGCCTAAACCTAGTACACTAATGTTAGGAGATGCAGAAGAGAAGTGCTTTCATTAAGTTATCACTTGAGCCTGTCCATAAGGATTTAAACTTATTATAAGACGATGATCGTCAGATGATAGCTTATTTTTGAGGAAAATTCAGCAGCATAACCATGCACCCATCCAATATACCTCATAAACCAATCACAATCAACTCTCAAAACCTTCACTGTAGTGAAAATTTCAGTAGTAGGTTATGATTGGTTTGGTATACTAAAGAAGAAAGGGTTATGCATCGAATATCCATCAGAAATAAAATACAACTTGTGACAATGATCGTCTTATGATAAGTTTAAATCCTTACAGACTTCCTTAGTCCAGGACCTCCGAATTAAGGAGAGTCAGCATAAATATAATATTTAAGATTACTTTACACCATATAATTGTACATGCTACAAATGAGACTATAGAATGATATTAAAATATTTATCCATTTATGTTGATCGGACATTTACATATATTTGGTGGATCAACAATAGGGATATGGACATATGTGATCCTAAATTAGTGTCCAATCATGTGTTTAAATGATATTTATAGAAGTGTACCTGTAAAAAAATTCTTCTACCTGCACACATCAAAATACATGACCATTTGATCAGGATTCTTCCAATAGTACTATGTAAAATTTTAAAAATATAACACAGTTAGAGGTGATGAAATCCTCCAATGTGTTGTGCATGCCTCTTAGTGTGCCGGACCACACACCACCTGGTGTGGAGGGACGCACTACGTGTGAATATTTGGTGCAGTTTAATAATGATTTAGTATTTTAACCTTATTGTCTACCCAACTATAAGTTAATGTGACACACTTGGATACATTAACTCGAATTTAATGTGATATAAAATTTATCACAACACAACTTTTAAATTTAAATCTGTACACATACTCTTAAATTTAAATCTACACACATTCGTGTTTACACCTAACATCTATACACCTTCACATGTTATCATCACATTCTTAGACACATTCACATGTTATAATTTATACATTTAACATATCAAATGATTCATAATCCTGATCTATCATCACATTCACATTACACCTAGCATTTATACATCTTATATTATTTATGAAAACAATGTTAAATTAAACTATGTTAATTTAGTTTAATCTATAATGATGATCTAGTTTAAACTACGCTACACATTATACACTTCAAAACAATTCTATAATCTATGAAATGACATCAATGATATAATCTAGTTTAAACTATACTACACATTATACACTTCAAGACAATACCTACAGTTTAAGCATTTCGTCATACACCTTAATATCAATATATGTTAAAGTAATGACTACATATTTAAAATCCAACATATAACCTAAAATATAACATAGATCGGTGAAAAAGATCTAAGACATAAAACCCTAAATCCATCATTTCTTCATAAATATGCAACAAAAACTTAAAATAAATGAGAGTGGTTGAAATATCTCGGTGAATGCAATAGAAGACAAGAGGGTGGTGTGGAATGGGTCATCGACTGTGGTAGATGACCATAAAAATCATCGGAGGCGCGATTTAGGGAAGGAGCTTGAGAGAAATGAGCCCTGGACTCGGGCTAGGGTTCTATTTACGGGCGCTGGTGAGTACACTTATGTGTTCGGCCAGTGGTCCATAGGTACTCGCTCAAACTTTGACATACGCCCACCTAGCTCGCATCTCTAAATTCAAATGGGAGAGCTGGTTGGGTGAATGCGTGTGTACTACAAGTGTTCGCCCAAAATCAAGTGATCACATGTGCTCGCCAAGTGCAAGACCTGCACGTCAATCGCACCCTTTTTTGTAGTATTTGTGAAAATATAAAAATGTTAAGACGTATGAAAATATGGAAATCTTTAAGAGTATATATGAAATTATAGCTTCAATTGACGGATTCGGAAAGAATACCCTTCGTATGCATGTTTATGTGAAATATGAGTCGCATAATGATAGATATGGGAACAAAGTTAATATCATATGCAGTAAGATAATTATGCAAATTGTATAATTGTGTCGTAAGTGATTGCTTGTAAGAGTTTATGTTTCTAATGATTTAAAACAGCATAGGGAGACTTATTTTTCCGCACTAGCTGGCTTGGCCCCAACTCGACATATATTGATTGATGGGCTCATAACATGTGTTCTTATTTTTTCAGGGAAACACGGGTATTGACTTATTTTCTAGTTCGAGGCAAACTATCCATTTTCATGAAGTTGAATCGGTACAACCCACTGATGTCTTGTTTACGGAAGGATGTCATTATTCCCACTGGAACATTTGCTATGTTGCTTTAATTGTTAGTTTCTTTTTGCATTGTTATCTATGACAGAGTTATATTAAGAGAACTATAAATTGACTGGACTTTACTTTAAATAATATATTTTCTCCCTCATTAATTACCATGCATGACTCCGTAACAGTTTGGCCGTGTGATCTACTATTACATGTTTCTTTCTGTCGATCCACGAGACCGTTCTGTTACAACATGTCTATAACATATGGAAATTTACAATATTTTGAAGAGTAATAGATGTACAGATAATATACCCCTGAAGGTTAATAGGGATCATGGTGTAAATATGTAAAAGAATAGAGCCACATGTGTAGTTGCTATATTTTTATAAGGGTGTAAGTGCAAAATGTATGTTTCTCTGCCAATATCTCTTTGGTAGGATCTCTGGTAGGAGCCACACGTGCAAAAGAATAGAGCCACACGTGTAAAATATGATAATCGTTTGGGGGAAGTAAATATCAAAGTGAGGTACTTGTAATTTATGTATACATCACATGAAAGTGAACTATCAACCACTCTCGTTGTTGTTAATTTCTTCTTTTGGCAAAGGAATGATCTATGGATGCATACCATTAACTCAATCTATCGAAGAGAAAGCTCAAGACTAAGGGCAACCATATAAGGGAAAAACACAAGATAGAATAAAAGATGGATCGTCAAGTGTATATGTGTGTGTGGATTTCCTAAAAGAAAAACATGAGAGCGACGTTCTCGAATTCTTAAAAATCATCTTTCTTTCCAAATATGCCATAAGACAGAACCATCTGGCTTCACTTGCATTAGCCATGAAGAGGGCATAGCTCTCCTGCACTGACATATAGCTACTTCTCAGGCATCTGTCATGCAACTCAAATTTTAATATTACATAGAGATTGTTAGGAGATGGGTAGCAAGCTGCGCTGCCAATCCTTTTTGATGGCAAATCTAATTCTTTGAAACACAACATCTATAGACCTGAAAACCATAACTTCTCTCTCCCAATGCCATTAGCACTGCGTCTCCTTCACGAGCAAGCTCATGACACCGCCTATAGTAGCGTGATTGGATCACACGGTCAACACTCAAGACCATGGTACCAAGCTTCGAGTAAAGTAGAGTAGGAATAGTAGAAATCAAATGACAAATTTGGAGAGGATAACAATGTGGATTAGAAAAAAAAGAAGAGATGAGAAGCTATGACTAATGCTAAAATAGTAATGATGTTGAAAGGTGATACTATTGAAATGTTAAGTGTTGAATTACATAGTAGTATGCAATTGTTTGATAAATCCATGAGAATTGAAGTGCTAAATTGAGAACAAATACAAAGTTACAAATTAATGGAGACGTCACATTTAGATCATAAAATGCAAAGACGCGGAATATTATCTAAAATTATCACCAAGTTTTATATTAACGAAGATACTCACATCCCATAGACGCAAAATCACTATACAAATTAAAAATTTACATTTTTTTTGTGCTAAAGTACAAAGAAGATCTTATGTAAAATTGTGTTAAAGCATGTAAAGAAATCATAAAGAAATCAATTAAAACTTATAGTATCTTTGGGGCTTTTTCCGAGATGATGACATTATATAATTAATGCACATCCCATCCAATCACACATGCTGTTAGTTTCATAATCATCTTGTGTACAACGTCCTCCATTCAATAAAAGGAAATTAGTTTACAATTTATTATCATAATTTAAAAAATCAGATCGGACCAGTCAATCAGACCATTTGTTAAAGGCGATGCAATACTGTGAAATTATGTTACATGCAATGATCTTCTCTTCATCTAGAATGTAATCCCCTCGTTAAGAAGTCCTTGTACTCCTTTTTAATGGGAGCTGGGAGCTCGACCGCATACATTTCTAGTTCTGAATTTAATGAAACTGTGTTCATTCGAAAAAAAGAGATGTCACCCAAAGTATAAATCCATAAAGAAAAGAAAAAGAAAAGTATAGCTATTTCCATGTTATTTGTTGTTTCATTATCATATTGATTCATATTATTTTACAATTCCATAAGCACGCGAGTGTAAATATTTCTCAATTAATATCTTTGTTGCGAATGAAAGGTATTGTTCAATTTATATATCTTCTTATAAAAAATATCTGAAATTTGTTTAGTACTTACTGTATTTTATTATAATGATCATAGAATCCAATTTTATAACTTCATAAAAGATATTATGGCAATTACTTTTCACAACAAATGTTTTTTATAAATTTAAAGAAATACTTAATCAATCAAAATCGCATAAATTAAAAATACATCATTTTTTAAAACTGTTAAATTCAAAATTTTTGTATAATAAATAATTAATTGCCATGAAGATAAATATACATACATACATACATATATATATATATATATATATATATATATTTCCTTCTAGCATTAGAAAATAGCTCAAAAACACATTTTATTATGTGTAACTGTGTAATATATTTAAGTACATGTCTACACACGGATATATATTTATACAGTACACACGGATTCAGTAATACGAATATCCACATCGGTATCCGTCAAATAATATCTAATCATATTTATACCCATGTCCTCAATGAAATGGAAATGGGCATATGTATCATATATATATATATATTATATAGAGGGGCGATCCTATGAGATGGGATTTTGGTGAGATGGTGAGATGAAGACATTCTGGACCACTAGTTCCAACCAGGAGAAAGAAAGGCAGGAGAGAGAATACAGAAACTTGTGGTCCAGAATGTCCCATCTCACCATCTCACAAAATCCCATCTCATAGGATCGCCCCTCTATATATATATATATATATATATATATATATATATATATATATCAGCAAAAATATGTGTCATTAATTATTCGTATTTATATACATCAAAATAAAAAATACATATCCACATCTACTTAAAATACTAACGGTGGATGAATATGGGTATACATGTATCTTTATTAATATGGATGCCCTGCCACGATATCTTTTTTTAATAGTGCAAATGCCCCTTGATTTAGAATCCAGTAAAGAAATCAAGATGTCAGATTAATTAATTACTTGATCATGGAAGACAATAGTTAACAAGGACAAGATAAATCGATCATAGATCAACTTGGATCAATGAAATTTGGGGGGACAATGATCAGCATATTCTACGCATGCAACCATACATACACGATAATAAACAAGACCATATTAATATATAGCATCTGTCCTGATCATGTAGAAAAATATGAAGCGGAAGCAAAAACATGGAATAAAGATAAACATCAAAGAACAACGGGATTTATACGTGGAATTCTACTCCGAGAGGAGCGGGATTGAAACCACGGGAGAAGCCCCTGAACTGAGCGTTTCTTCTATTGAAGTTCTCAATGAGTACAGGGGGTGTGGGGCTCCTTATATAGCCCCGCGGACAGACCCAATTGTGATCGCTCCCCCATGTGGTACTAAACACATGGGTGGGCTCTTTTCTTTTCCAACACTCCCCCTCAAGTTGGTAGCTGGGACAGCTGCAACTTGAAACAATAAAGAAAAAATATACATCATTACATCTTCACTTGAAATCACCACCAATAAACGTATGTATCCGCAACTGGTAGACAAACCCGCTTGCTGACGGGTATATCAGGTCACCGGAACGTATCTCTGTCATGCCTGGAAGGTCACCGGACTGTCTCTGTCGTGCCTGCATGGTCACCGGATCTCTGTCTCAGTCGTGCCTGCGGGTCACCGGACTTTGTCTCTGTCGTGCCTTGAAGAAAACAAATCCAGTGCGGAGTCGATGTCGAGGATAGAGACACCACGATGAAGATCGATGCACAGTGAAGATGGCTAGATATTCTGTGAAATCCGGAGTGTTTGGTCTGTCAGTCAATGATGTAGGATGCATATGGCTTTTACTCCCCCTTTCTCCCAAACTTGTGAGAATAATGAAAATAATAGACAAGTTGGGAGAAGCAAACATGAATCACATTTTTTTCATACGTACGACTTTTTCTTGTACGTGACTTTTTCTTTTTTTTTTCGATTTTTTTTGTTAGCATATGCGCACGGCTTTTTCTTGTACGTGCCTCTTTTCTCACTTTTTTTCGGCTTTTACTTCGCACAATTGATGAATATCCATTCATCACTCTTTATTCTTATATTTTAGCTACAAAAACCTATGCAAATGCATGTAGATATGTGTAAATAGGAATAATTAGCAAAACATGCATTTTTGTAAATATCCATAATTAGCATATTTTTGTGCAGAAATAAAAGAATAAAGAGTAAAAAGAAAAAGAGGGAAATATTTAGAATAAATATTGAGCAACCTAACCCAAGGAAGGGCTCAGCATGGGCCTGACCGCATAAAAAGCCAAAGTAGAGGGAGATAGGAGCTCATGTGTATATATTGTTGTAAATAAATAAAATTATATTTTCCTCACCCAAAAATATGCTTGTACATATTTTGTATATATTTAGGAACTATTAAAAACAAAACAAAAATTTAAAAATCAAAAATTCAAAAATGCCCTTTCACCATGTACATAAACCATGCTCCCTTATTTATTTAACCTTATAAATAAATAAAATTTATTTTCTAAATTTTTTGTAAATATTCCATGTTACATATTGTAAATACATAAAATAACAAGAAACAAAACAAAAATCAAATAAAAATTACAAAATTAAAAATACAAAAATACATTGTATACATACCATGTATATAAATGTATATAACTATTTATTCCACCCATGTATATAAGTGATAAAAATAAAATAAAAATACCCTTTTATTCCTCATTTTATTCTATAAATAAATAAAATATAAAATGGGAATAAAATTGTACAAAAATAATAATTAAAAATCAAAAACCCAAAACCTATATATTGTACATATACCTATGTATAGACCTATTATGTAAATACCTTATTTTTATTTCCAAAAATCAAGTAAAAATCACAAAAAAATAGAAAAAATTAAAACAAAAATATTTCATGTTTTAAGTTTTTGAAAATTCGGCCATTTAAAGGCCCAAAAAAATCAAATAAGAATTTCTGACATGGCTGATTTCTATTGGTCCACGGGGATTGTTGACCGCCCGGTCAACTCCCCCCTGTGGACCATCTTTCCACGGGTCTGGTTCGCGGACCCAACTTTCCCCATTTATCTCTACCGGACCCGACCCTCATTTCGCCTAATCTAAGGTCCTAATTACTCTCCAGGTATCCGGGAATCTCGCCCGACATCGATCCTAGGGATCCGTGCTCCATCGAGCCGGACCCGAGCTCTTCTTCCCGGACCTGCACCCACATAAAAACCGAGCTCCGCCGCATTCATTCGCATCTTTGGCTCTCCACTCTCACTCCCGTGACCTCCATCGCATTCAGTGAGGTGACAGCTCCCGTTTGCCGGTGTTGCAGCGAGGAGGGGGTGCCCAGACCACTGATCCGGCAGCTTTGCGCCGCCGTGCTCCGCCGCTTGCAGGAGCTCGAGCCTCAGGCAGTGACAACCTTCGAGGCGACGACCAGGAGCTAGCCAAGCTCCAGCATAGTCTTCTGCATCACCCAGGTAGCCTTTTAGCTCGCCCATTTCGTTCAATTTCATGTTTCGCCCAAATCGCATCTCCGCCGTATTCCGTTGATTCCGGCCACATCGAGTATCATTTCGATCATCGGGACACACCATCACCGTCGCCATCCTCCGACGCACCTTCTACGCCCATTCGTTCAACCCAGCTCGCCCCGGAGCTGGGATTCGGGCTCCACCATCCTCCGCTCGCCGGAGCTCATCGCCCTCGACGCATCGATCACCCTCACGCCACCTAACGGGTCGAGGCACTTTGCCCTCGACCCGCAAGCTTTTGGTTCGTTTTGCAGGTCAAGAGGAGGCCATCTGAGGCCCCCTCACATCCAGGCCAGGAGCACATCGCCGTCGAGCTCGCCGGAGGCCCCTCCAGCGCTCGGCTGGGCCATCGGACAGCACCACCAGCTGCGGGACTTCACCGCCGATCTTCTCCGATACCTGGAGGCAGCTGAGGAGGACTACTGCCCGCGCACGAGGCCGGCGAAGCTTGCCGGCTGAGTGTTCTTCCAATATCCTCCATCACCGTCCGATCAGCCTCAGCTCCCCAGTTTCAATCGTCATCGTCCGTTCTTCGAGGAGCAGCAGCCGTTGATCGATTCGAGGCGTCATCCGGACCGTCAGAGCAGAGGAGAGAGGGCACAGCACCTGACCCGTTAGATCTCCCACGTGTCCCCTCTGCACCGTCGATTGGCCCAAGTCAGATCAGAGAGAGAAGCGCCCGATACCAGGACCGTTGGATCATCCACGTGGCGCGCATCCAGCCGTCGACGAATAAAGGGGTAATTTACTTAGGACCCCCTCGTAGTTTGTGTTTTTAGATTCAGTCCTGTAAATATTGTTTGCCTTTTATTTACGTTGGGATATTTGCATTAGGGACCCGGTACTTTAGTTTAATTGCAATTATGCCCCTGTGAGTGTTTGTCTGTCACGTGCTTCGACACGTGCTTTATATGGGTTATTTGCATCTTTTATCCTGTAGTTCTGGATGGTTATTGAATGAATATATACTTTTCTGGTATTTGCATTTATACCCATGTGCGCATTTTATTTGACATGTGCGGATTTTAGTGGGTTATTTGCGCCAAGCCCCTGGACTTTTTGGTACGAGTTACCAAAAGGTCCAAGAACTTGGTTTTTATTACCAGAAGGTCCCTGAGTGCCCCAGACACGCGCCTCGCGCGTGACTTGCTGGGTTATTTGCACCTGGACCCCCAGATCTTCGGGTATTTGCACTTTGGTCCCTGTGCACAGTGCCCCCTTTTGGATTTTGAATAAAATATCAAATCACCTCCAAATCCAACGAAAATTTGACACATGGCTCCTGCCATGGTGTAGGATTTTTGTAGATTTTTGAGGACATTTTTGTCTTGTTTGCTATTTTTAAAAATTCAAAAACATCTATTTTTGGCACTGTTTCATTTGAAAAATCACAAAAAATATAAAAACATCCCCAAAAAGTATATAAAAATTAGTTACTGTTCTTTGTGTGTCGTTTGATTTTCTAGCCAATTTTGGCTATTTTTCATTGAGTAAAACCCCTAAAATCTAAAAACACCTAAAAACTCATAAAAATCATATTAAATAACCTAAAAATCCAAAAACAATAATTTTGGTGCTCAAATTTTCCTTATTTTCTCTAAAATACAGGAAAATTACCTCCAGGGCCAGCTGAGATCCTTAAATATTTCATTTTTGGGTTTTGGGCCTTGCTGGACAGTACCCTTTGTTTTTAGTACTGTTTGATTTTTAGAAAATAAAATACACCTTATAAAATCCCAAAAATTCGCCAAAAACACTTAAAAACCTAAAAAACATAAAAACAATTTTTCTTGAATTTTTGCTTGATTTTTGATGCTTTAAATAAATTGCTCAAGTGTGCTTATTTTTGCTTTTCTCATTTTCTTCATATATTAAAAATTTCCAAAGAAATCTAAAAATCATTAAAAATCACTAAAAATATTTTCTCTGTATTTTATCTCATTTTGACTACTTCGTAGGCCTTTGGCCAACCCGTGCTCCTTGTGTTCGACCCTGGGAGCTATACCAGGTTAATCCCATAGCTAGGACCGCATTTCGTGTTTGATCTCTGATTTATTTCACGGTTCGATATTTTTCTTGATATCCTTAGCCCGAGTGATTGAGGTCACGACGACCTTTATTTCTGTACCTTTACCTTAGTCGCTCGGGGGGTTATCAGAATGGCGCCGTTGCCGGGGAGCACGGCTTAGTAGTCACTTGTAGATTTTTCCGCGGTTTTTGATTTTCGCGGCTTTTTGCACAGATTTTTGTATATATATATTTTTCTGATATTTTTGAATAATTTTTGGACTGACCACTTTTCTTTCTTTTTCTTGCGAGGGCCCGACGAGCGAGGGCGGCATTCCTAGGAGCGCCGGAGCACCCGAGCGAAGCGGAGGCGGCTTCTTTCGTCACGAAGCCGCAGGAGAGAGCGAGAGAGGGAGAGCTGAGTGGGTGAGGGTAGTTTAGGACTATTTCATTATTATTGTAATAATACAGGGACTTGGACTGCTTGGACACTCTCGGGTCTGTTTCGCCGAGCACCGGTGTGCTCGGGGGACCCTTTTGGACTTTAGCAGTTTTTCGCGGTTTTTCGCGGCTTTTTCTACTTTTTTTTACTGCCTTTCCGGTGTTTACGCGGCTTTTTGATCGAGCCCCTAGCTGTAGGATTTTCTGGTGCTTGTGCCGTAATAGTAGGATCCACACACTTAATTGATTATCTGTTCCTATAGATCGTTAATTGGACCTACTAATAATAAATAATAAAAATAACTTAGTCACTTTCCTGAGAGCCTACGCGCCGCGAGCCCGCCCCACAAGCGCTACTCCTGAACTCGACCTGTCGAGAAGAGGAGGGTGAGCCAAGACCGGACTCTTTGGATCGAGGGCGAGTGACTAAGTTAGACGGTTCAGCGCTAGGAATTGCTCATCTAGGACTCGGTTTTTCCCGTTGCATCATTTAGGTAGTTTATTTCCTGTCTTTAAATTCTGCACGGATCATATTCCATGTAGAGTGCTGGAGTCAGGTATGCCTTTCTTACTTTGCATGCATCATTGATTTCATCGCGCATCGGCTTTTTCGTCTTCTCCCCCCTGTTTTCGGACTTAATAATCAGGAGAACCGAAAAATTCGTTAGGCCCTTTGTTTGCTTTGAAAAATATTAAAAAGAAAAACAATAAAACCGGGACTGCTAATCATACTTGATCATAAAAACCGCTCACCCTAAAAATTTTTGTCTTGGGGAGAGCAACCCCTTATTGTCTGGTTTGGATGCGCGAGAGAGTGACCCGCACCCTAGGTAGAGCCTCCCGGTGCTAGACCCGACTGATTACCGACTTTTCTGTGCGGGCCAGTCGGTTGGGATAGCATCGGATATCCTAACAGGTCACGTAAGCGCTCTGATACTTTGTGTGTTCACCAAAATAAAATAGACAAGATAACTTGACCGAACTTTCACGGTCTTCAGCTCGCGTGCGTTGGTGAACTGGGGGTTTGTTTTTGATCATATTTGATTCCAGATCTCATCTGCCTTACTCGCCCAGATCAAGATGATGGGTAGACGGTCTCTTAGGCAGCCGCTGGTTGCACCGCTTTCGGGCACGTCTACCCGATCATCTAGGTTGGCCCGCGAGAGCCGAGACCAGCTCTCCGAGCCCGAGTACGATTCCGCCCTGTTCCCCCTCGACCCCCTTTCTTCTGATGGTGAGAGACATGAGCCCGAGGAGAGATTATCAGATTTGTCAGCACCTGAGTTGGGCTCATTTGATTTTGCAGACGTCGTTATGGCCACCAGAGCAGATGATTACCCCGGAGGTCAGGAGGGAGATCAGCATGTCGTATTTGACCAGGGGGCGATCAACTCCACCCTGATCGCATCATTAGAGACAGTTCAGCAGCAGTTACGCGATCAGGGGGCATTCATGATGGAGATGAGGAGAGAGTTGGCGAGGCTCAGAGCAGAGAGAGACGAGCAGAGCGAGCCTGAGGAGATGCTAGATGCAGAGGCAGCAGCCGCAGCAGCCGCAGCAGCAGCAGCAGCAGCCGCAGCGGCAGCCGCCGCTGCGGGAGGACCACCACAGCCGATGCGGGCGTTGCACAACCCCGGATCTACTCTGATGCATCATTGGGTGGTAGTGCCAGCTATCGTGGGGGACTTCAAGTTCCCCCCGAACACCTTGCAGTTACTGCCCCGCTTCCACGGGCTAGCCACTGAAGAGCCCCACCTCCACCTCCAGGAGTTTCTGATGATCTGCAGCACTGTGCACGATCGCCACGTGGACCAGGACACGATCAGGATGATAGCCTTCCCGTTTTCACTGGCAGATAGAGCAGCCAACTGGCTGAAGCATTTAGGGAAGTTTGTCTATACCTGGGATCAGCTCCGCACCGAGTACTTGAAAAAGTACTATCCACTCGGGCGGACGAATGCAGCGAGGGCCTTGATCAGCAACTTCTCCATGTTCCCCAATGAGCAGTTCCACGAGGCTTGGGAGAGGTTTCGAGAGCTCTTAGACAGATGCCCGCACCACGACATATCCAAGCCGAACCTAGTTCAGAGCTTTTTCAGCGGGTTGACGCCAGAGCTTCAGGGCCTGGTGAACGCTTCTTGCGGCGGGTCCTACTTCGCCAAGGACCACGACCAGGTCTGGGCTATTTATGAGGAGATGTCAGAGAACTACATGGTGATGTCTCAGACCCGGTTGTACTCTCAGAGACCCCAGCCACAGCAGCCAGGACCTGTGCAGTACCAGCGGATAGCACGGGTCGATGCAGGTCCATCCAGTTCGTCCGCAGTCGCAGCAGCACAGGCAGAGTCATCCGCTGCGGACATGGGTATCATTAGCGAGAAGTTGGACCGCATGGAGCTGATAGAGAAGAAGCAGTGCCAGAGTATCACGCAGATGGAGCAGTTGGCACAGGTTCTGAGCGACATGAAGACCCAGCTCATGTGTCTTCAGGAGACACAGACGGCTTCACAGGCCCCGTCTTCTGTCGCGAGGCGATACCGGCGGCAGCAGCAGCTCGTCCCAGCGCTCCAGCTCTTCACAGCAGCCTAGACAGTTCACCTTGTACAGGCGGAGCCGTACCAGCAGCCGCAGCCCACTTACCAGTTACCACCATCTCCAGAGATGCAGATGGTGTCGTACCAGCCGGATCAGGCCTCTGGCAGTACTGCCGCCAGACCCCTTCGATGCAGAGCCGTTGATGAATGTCAACGGGATTTTGGTATGACCGTCCCCAGCCTGGGATCCGACGAGATCATCCCGGATTCAGGTGGGGGAGTGGTGGTGCCCAGCCCCAGCCGCAGCCGTCGGGATAGGGAGGGCAGTACTCCCAGCAGAGGAGACCAGCACCAGCCGCAGCAGCAGCCCCCAGTGTATCAGCAGCAGCCATCCTACGGTCCTCATCCCTATCAGCAGCAGGGGCAGTCTTGGAGACGTGAGCAGCATGCTCACCAGGGATATCAGCAGCACCCTCCATCCTACCCCTCTTACCAGCACCAGCAGCAGCAGATCCAGCAGCCTCACCCACAGAGAGGCCACCCGTCGGGCTCCCACGAGAGCCCAGCCTTGGATGACATCGCCCGCCTCCTCACGGACCAGCAGGCCACATTCAGACGGGAGATGGATGAGTTCCGCCAGGAGATGCGGGAGCTGGTGAGAGGGAAGGCCGCCATACCAGCCCAGATCGAGCCGAATCCGAACAGCCTCAAGAGGAAATCTGAGCAGGTAGTACATACTGAGTTAGCCACTCCTAGTGACCCATTTGATGATACATCTTCGGATCTTTTTGATGCTGATTTTGTCACACTTAGGAGCGGTAGGACCCCAGCAGGCGGCGGCGCCTCACCTGAGCTTCACCACGGAGGACACTCCAGAGGCGCCACATGAGGAGGAGGAGAGCGGTACTGAGGCCGCTCCAGATGATGACGGTGGTACTGAGGCCACCAAGGATGCTGATTCCACCGGCGGTACTGAGGGCCGCCGCTTCACCAGTTCGAGGAGGTGGTACTGACGCCACCCGTCCAGCCGAGCAAGCACGTCGGTACTGATGCCGCGAGACGTCTAGCAGCAGCAGCAGCAGAGCAGCCAGCCCGTGGTGGTACTGAGGCCACCGTTGTTTGTACAGATAGAGATGTTGTTTTTCCCCGTGTTCATGTATCTCGGAACTCTGATATGAATAAAGGAAAAGGTTTATTTTCTTCTGGTCCCACTGTGGTGCATGATGTATGTGTGGATCCGGTCCTTGAACCGCTTAGACCTTTTCCTAGTCCTTCATCTGAGAAGGACCCAGTGATCCCCTTCCCTAGAGCCCTTCAGATGGGGAAGGGGAAGAAAAAAGAAAATCCCAAAAAGAGAGAGCTTGAGGAGTTCAGCCAGAGCATGATTGATCGATTCCACATCCAGCTGACCCTCCAGGAGGCTTTGCAGCACATCCCCCTGCTCCAGCGTTCTTTGAGAGATAGGACTACAGTCAGGAGGAGGAGGAGGAACCATATTTCAGAGATACATGTGCTGACGAAAGCCACGTGCTTCGCGATCCAGAACCGACTGCCAGCCAAGAGGCCAGATTCAGGGGCCCCGTATGTCAGTTGCCAGATTAGTGAGCAGAGGTTCGACCGTACTCTTCTAGATAGCGGATCGTCGATCAACCTTCTTCCGGCAGCCCTTCTCGACCGCTTCGAGTTGGGCACTCTTCGACAGAGCAGGACAGTCCTTCAGTTCGCTGATCGATCTGTCAAGAGGCCGAAGGGGTTATTACGAGACGTTATCGTCACGATTCAGGGCCTGAAATTCCCCGTGGACTTCGTAGTGTTGGACATGGAGATCCCTGAGTCAGTGACCGATACCCCCATCATCCTGGGTCGTCCGTTCTTGGCCACAGCCAAGGCGGTGACTGATCATGATAGCGGGAAGGTGTACTTTCGCGTCGAGGGCGAGAGTATACAAATAGAGACGGTCGAGGATTACAGAGCCAGACTCAGAGCCAGCTCAGATGCGAGTACCGATACAGAGCAGCTGACAGACGCAGAGCCAGACATCCACCAGGACTGTGATTTTGTGATCACAGATGATGAGGCAGCTTGGGCAGATCTTGAGACACAGACCACCCTCTCACTTTCAGATACAGCTGATGCAGAGACGATAGCAGAGGAGAGTCTGGAGAGCACAGACCTGGTTCAGGATACCATAGAGGCAGCAGAGCCGGTCCTTGATCGCAGCACGATGTTCAGTGATGGTGGTGCTGAGGCCACCTTGTGTTCCGGTGGTACTGATGCCACCACGGATGATACAGATCCCTCGGATTCAGAGTCTGATTGGGCCGATTGCTATGATCAGATGCCAGACTTGAGTCCATCTGAGCCTGTAGATGAGGAGGAGGTAGATGCAGAGCCGAGCAGAGACAGTGCAGTTGAGCAGCCTTCTCCCGATTCAGTTTGCGAGAGTACGCTTTCACTTTCCCAGGCAGATTTGGCCGACTTAGCAGCTTTCACTCATTTTCTTCCGCAGCCAGATTTGCCAGCACCCAGCATTCCAGAGCGAAAGCCGCTCCCTACTTCGCTGAAGTATCGATTCCTTGCGGGCGATCCAGAGATGTACCCAGTCATCATCTCAGCCGAGTTGACTGGAGAGCAAGAATCCCGTCTGATGGGGGTTCTTGAAAAGAACCGCAAGGCGATCGGATGGAGCGTAGCGGATCTCCATGGGATTAGTCCAGCAGTGTGCTCCCACCATATCTATCTTGAGGAGGGGGCGAAGCCGTCGCGTGAGTTCCAGCGGCGACTGAACCCCAACCTGAGAGAGGTCGTGATGAAAGAAATATCTAAATGGTGGAGCGCAGATTTTATTTATCCCATTTCCGACTCCAAGTGGGTCAGCCCCTTGCATGTGGTGCCCAAGAAGACGGGCATCACGACTGTGATCAGTGAGTCGGGAGAGGAGATCACTACACGAGTACCCACCTCTTGGAGGGTTTGTGTTGACTACCGGAGACTCAACCAGGCCACCAAGAAGGACCATTTCCCCCTGCCTTTTATTGACCAGATCATTGAGAGACTGGCAGGGAAGAGCCATTATTGTTTCCTGGATGGGTACTCGGGCTACAACCAGGTGGCCATCGCTCCTGAGGATCAGGAGAAGACCACCTTTACCTGTCCCTTCGGCACATATGCTTTTCGACACATGCCATTTGGGCTATGCAATGCCCCAGCGACTTTTCAGAGGTGCATGCTGTCGATCTTTTCGGACATGGTAGGGGAGTGTTTGGAGGTCTTCATGGACGATTTCTCGGTCTACGGCGACGGATTCGATTCTTGTCTTGACTGCCTAGATCGGGTACTCCAGCGATGTATCGAGTTCCATTTGGTGCTATCTTGGGAGAAGAGTCACTTCATGGTGACTCAAGGGACGGTGCTTGGCCACATCATCTCCAACAGGGGCATGGAGGTTGATCCGGCCAAGGTTGATGTCATTAGAAAACTCACACCGCCGTCCAATTTGAGGCAGCTACGGTCATTCCTGGGGCATGTTGGATTTTATAGGAGATTTATTCAGGATTTCAGCAAGATTGCCCGACCGTTGACTGACCTCTTGACGAAAGACACCGAGTTCCTTGTAGATGACAAGTGTCTCTCGTCTTTTGCGACTCTCCAGCAGCATGTTATAGAGGCTCCTGTTCTCCAGCCGCCTGATTGGTCTCTCCCATTCGAGATCGTGACGGACGCCTCCGATTTTGCCGTGGGGGCAGTGCTGGGACAGAGGAGGGATGGAGTTCCATTTGCCATACACTATGCTAGCCGCACATTGGATTCCGCCCAGCGGAATTATACGGTCACAGAGAAGGAGATGCTAGCAGTAGTGTTTGCCCTAGATAAGTTCAGATCATATATCATTGGATCTAGAGTGACTTTGTTTACAGATCATACCGCCATCAGGTACCTCATGGCAAAGAAGGATGCCAAGGCCAGATTGACTAGATGGATCCTTCTACTCCAGGAGTTCGACATTGAGATCAAGGATAAGCCTGGAGTCAAGAATGTGGTGGCGGATCATCTCTCCCGATTAGAGCAGCCTGAGGATTCTGAGCAGATTGATCCTATTCGTGATACCTTCCCAGATGAGGCGATCCTTGCTATCGCCTCACTCCCGTGGTATGCCGATATTGTGAACTTTCTCGTTGCAGGGAAAGTCCCACAAGATTGGCCCAGGCAGAGGCTTGAGACCTTCCTTGCGAGGGCCAAGTCCTACCACTGGGAAGATCCCATCCTTTACCACGAAGGAGGGGATAGCGTCTGGCGTCGGTGTATTCCTCAGGAGGAACACCATAGCGTCCTCACTTACTGCCACAAGCTTGAGGCAGGAGGACATCATTCTGGGAGGAGGACGGCACAGAAAGTGCTCCAATCCGGCTTGTGGTGGCCTACCCTCTTCAAGGACTCTGATGAGTTCGTGAAGAGGTGTACTGACTGTCAGAGGATGGGCACTTGTGGACAGCGTGATATGATGCCGATGCAGCCCATTCACTTCTGTGAGGTTTTTGACGCATGGGGCATCGATTTCATGGGTCCATTCCCTAAAAGTCAGGGGTTTGAGTACATTCTGTTGGCCGTAGATTATGTTAGTCGTTGGGTTGAGGCTATCCCCGCCCGAGCCGCTGATGCGAGGACAGTTTGCAGATTTTTGAGGAAGCATATCATCACGCGGTTCGGGGTTCCACGAGTTCTTATTTCTGATGGGGGGTCTCATTTCATCAACGACCAGGTGAAGGCCCTTGCTAGCGAGTTCAGTATAGACCATCGTGTTGCCACACCTTACCATCCACAGACGAATGGTCTAGCTGAGGTGTCGAATAGGGAGATTAAGAATATTTTGCAGAAAGTCGTCCGCCCTGACCGAAAGAATTGGTCACAGCTTTTGGACTCGGTCTTGTGGGCATATCGGACGTCTTTCAAGACTCCATTGGGTACATCTCCCTTTCGCCTCGTTTATGGCAAGCCATGCCATCTACCTGTTGAGCTGAGGCACAAGTCACTTTGGGCAGTTACAGATATTCTTATGGATTCAGATGGTATTGGAGACCAGAGGAGGGCAGAGTTAGCTGCCCTGGAGGAGCTTAGAGATGCAGCTTTCTCAAGCAGCCTACATTATAAGGAAAAAGTGAAGGAGTGGCATGATTCTCATATCAGCCACAAGCATTTTGAGATTGGACAGAGAGTATGGTTGTTTGATGCGAGGCTTAGATTATTTCCAGGGAAGCTACAGAGCAAATGGAAGGGACCTTTTCTCGTCAGAAAGGTGCACGACAATGGTAGCATTGATATATCCGAGTTGTCTTCTGAGAGCACCTTTCGAGTGAACGGCCAGCGGCTCAAGCCATTTCTAGATCATGAGCCGCGGGACGTTATTGTTGCCCCTATTCATTTTGCGTGAGATGTGGTCTCTTGACTCACATCTTTTGCATCTCATGCCTGATTTTCACTGTTCTTCCGCCTGTATAGATCCAGTTGTCCATATCATTCTATTCTTTAGCCCCACATCCCTTTCCACATCTTATGATTATGCTATACTTAGGGTGTACTTTACCCTAAGTATAGGGGGGGATGTAGGACCTGCGGGTAGTCTTTTCATTCTTTCTGCCCCTGTTTTGCTGCCTATACTTAGGGATATTTTACCCTAAGTATAGGGGGGGCAGATTCTGTATCTTCTTCACTCGGCTTTCCCTTCATGTACATCTTGCTATACTTAGGATTAGTTAATCCTAAGTATAGGGGGAAACCACCGAGTTCCTCTCATTCTATTCATTTATTCGTTCCTGTACTTATCCATTCCTTTTCACTTCCCTTTTACTAAGCATGAGTTATGTCTTCTTCATCGCTCTTGATCACTCTGAGGACATCGTTCGAGCTAAGTATGGGGGGGTGTGTATATATTTCATATATACTTTAGCCATAACTCGTACTTTGTGTGAGTGTGTTAATAAATAAAATGGCTAAAAATAACAAAAATTTAAAAATTTTTCATGTACATAAACCTCTTGTATCTTTGCACATACATAGCTAGTGTACAAAGTATTTTTGTAAAAATGATTTCAAAAATCTTTTGTATAAAGTTTGTGTAACTATTTTTGTATCAAAATTATGTATATAGTACAAAATTTTTCCAAAATGTTTTGAAAATCAAAAGTTTGCAAAAACATTGTGTAAATGTTTGTAAATATCTTTTTTGCAAAACTTGCACCTCATGCATCATTCATCCATGACTTCAAAACATTTTTCAAAAATTTTGCACGATTGTAAAATATTTGTAAATAGCATCTTGTGTACATATATGTATATAGTTTTTCCTGGATGAGAGTTGACATTTAAACTAGGCCTGGAATTAAATTGAGAAATGGAGCTTGAATAAGATCTTAATCCACTTAACTTTAAGAGGAACCTTATAGGACTTAGGGTTAAGGCTTTTCAGGTCCATAAGGACTTAATTCTTTGAGTCCACTAGGCTATGAGCATATGTCATCTTGATGAGCCCTAAGTAGAGCACTTAACAACACACGCATGACTCTTAGAGACAATGGCTTGACTTGCACCTGCACCTTACACATGGCTCTCCACGGATGAGGTGGTGAGGAAGCAGTTTCCTTTGGCTTGGGGTAGCATATGAGGGTAGTACTTCTAGGCGGAGCCTCTCTTCTTCTTCTAGTGAAGGAAGTGCACCTCAACTTGGTCTAGTGGTGATGAAGGCTAAAGACAGAAGCTGTGGGTTGCAATAAAGCTTCAAAGAGGGATAGTCTACTGGCTCAAGAGGAAATTTCTTGTATATGTGCTGCACCATGTAGATATGCTGTACAGAAGTCCTTGAAAAAAAATGCAAAAATGCAAAAGAACTCCAAAAAGTGGTGGGTCGGATTGAAAATTTAATAACCCCACTGGAGTGTATATAGTCAAATAAAGTAAAGCTTATGGTATCCATGTTACATCTCATGAAGCTTGCAGCGGGAGACTTAGCTACACTGGCTAAGCTTCCAAAACTCTATACTTCTACCCCCTCTTCTTGAGCCGGTTGCACTTGAACTTAGAAGGGAATACCCCGCTTCTCGAGGAAAGAGTTGCTAGACCGAGGCATTAGAGTTACCAGGTTGAGGGAGGTTGTTTCTTTGTTGCTTCTGAGGTGGGGAGCCACATCTCACTTACACTGCATGGAAAGATCCATGGTCATTAGAGTTTGTGTATGTAGACTTGTTCTGATCTGGTTTATTAAGGAGTCTTGTCCATAGATTGGTGGAACTTAGAGGCTGTTGGGTTTTAAGCTTAAGTCTAAATAAGGTTCCGACACATTAATAATCCAAAGATCTGATCGAGCTCCATATTTCAATTTAATGAAGGAAAGTTTAATAATTCAACCTTGATCCATGTACATCCTCTTTTTCTTTTTCTTTTTCTTTCTTTTTTCACTTCTTTTTCAAATAAGTGTTTGCTAAGGGACTAGCAAAGTATAGTATAGGGGGGGTGATGAATATCCATTCATCACTCTTTATTCTTATATTTTAGCTACAAAAACCTATGCAAATGCATGTAGATATGTGTAAATAGGAATAATTAGCAAAACATGCATTTTTGTAAATATCCATAATTAGCATGTTTTTGTGCAGAAATAAAAGAATAAAGAGTAAAAAGAAAAAGAGGGAAATATTTAGAATAAATATTGAGCAACCTAACCCAAGGAAGGGCTCAGCATGGGCCTGACCGCATAAAAGCCAAAGTAGAGGGAGATAGGAGCTCATGTGTATATATTGTTGTAAATAAATAAAATTATATTTTCCTCACCCAAAAATATGCTTGTACATATTTTGTATATATTTAGGAACTATTAAAAACAAAACAAAAATTTAAAAATCAAAAATTCAAAAATGCCCTTTCACCATGTACATAAACCATGCTCCCTTATTTATTATCCTTATAAATAAATAAAATTATTTTCTAAACTTTTTGTAAATATTCCATGTTACATATTGTAAATACATAAAATAACAAGAAACAAAACAAAAATCAAATAAAAATTACAAAATTAAAAATACAAAAATACATTGTATACATACCATGTATATAAATGTATATAACTATTTATTCCACCCATGTATATAAGTGATAAAAATAAAATAAAAATACCCTTTTATTCCTCATTTTATTCTATAAATAAATAAAATATAAAATGGGAATAAAATTGTACAAAAATAATAATTAAAAATCAAAAACCCAAAACCTATATATTGTACACATACCTATGTATAGACCTATTATGTAAATACCTTATTTTTATTTCCAAAAATCAAGTAAAAATCACAAAAAAAATAGAAAAAATTAAAACAAAAATATTTCATGTTTTAAGTTTTTGAAAATTCGGCCATTTAAAGGCCCAAAAAAATCAAATAAGAATTTCTGACATGGCTGATTTCTATTGGTCCACGGGGATTGTTGACCGCCCGGTCAACTCCCCCCTGTGGACCATCTTTCACGGGTCTGGTTCGCGGACCCAACTTTCCCCATTTATCTCTACCGGACCCGACCCTCATTTCGCCTAATCTAAGGTCCTAATTATTCTCCAGGTATCCGGGAATCTCGCCCGACATCGATCCTAGGGATCCGTGCTCCATCGAGCCGGACCCGAGCTCTTCTTCCCGGACCTGCACCCACATAAAAACCGAGCTCCGCCGCATTCATTCGCATCTTTGGCTCTCCACTCTCACTCCCGTGACCTCCATCGCATTCAGTGAGGTGACAGCTCCCGTTTGCCGGTGTTGCAGCGAGGAGGGGGTGCCCAGACCACTGATCCGGCAGCTTTGCGCCGCCGTGCTCCGCCGCTTGCAGGAGCTCGAGCCTCAGGCAGTGACAACCTTCGAGGCGACGACCAGGAGCTAGCCAAGCTCCAGCATAGTCTTCTGCATCACCCAGGTAGCCTTTTAGCTCGCCCATTTCGTTCAATTTCATGTTTCGCCCAAATCGCATCTCCGCCGTATTCCGTTGATTCCGGCCACATCGAGTATCATTTCGATCATCGGGACACACTGATGAATCCACATTTCATCATCTTTATTCTATCATTTTGGCACCAAAAACCCTAGCAGATGCCTGTAAATAACATTAAAATCATCATCTTAGCATTCATGCATGTGCATCTAAACAGTGTATAAATTACTGTAATTAAGGCCAAAATTATAGAATAAATAAAGAAAAGAAAAAGAATAAAATATTGTGAATATTTTATGACCCAAAACCCCCGAGACCTAGGCATCTCGATGAATAGGTCGACAAGGAATAAAGTAGGGGGAGATAAGGTCAGAAATACAGATAATACACCTATACATTTTATTCATTCTTTATTCATTTTGGGACCTATTTGTGGTTCCACTTTTTATACATCAAATAAAGAAACTTTGTACATGAAAGTTGTAGATAATTTAATAAAGAAAAATACAAAATTGATTTCATTCAAGAATAATGTACAGATAAAAAGTTATGGTCTGAATAAAATTCCAGAATGCCAACTTCCCAGACCCGTATCTCACAAATAAAAACTCCAAATGCAGCGTACTCACCTTTAATTGTATATAGAAGAAAATAAGCTAATTAATGGCGGTGGTTTCGCATTTGGTAGAGCTACGGTTTGAAAGTTGAGTTTGGACCCTCATTGTACATTGTACCGATTAAAATATTCAATTTATTATTTATCTATTATTTTTACAATTTTATATTTTTATAATGTTGTAAATAATACTTATAATAATTATGTGCATTAAAATCAGAATAAAAATGCAAAGAAAAATAAAAATAAATATGAACATATATTCAATACATAGATACATTACTGATACACATACCTATACATTATACCTTTATATTTTATTTAATATACAAAACACCTCATAAAAATAAAATAAAAAATGTATTTGTGTATATAAAAGTATTTTATAATTTTATAAAATAATAATAAAAAATAAATAAATCAAATATATACAATTAAAAATAAAAGACTCCAATACATAGATATAGATACCTATAGGGGTATAAATGCAAACTTGTAAAAATATACTTCATAAAAATAAATAAAAATCACCATAAAATAATTTATAAAAAAATAAACATTTTTTATTTTATAACCAAAATTTAAATAAATCATTTTCTATTTTTTATTGCATTTCTAAGCATTTTTGCCAAGGTTTTTTCTGGTTGGTCCACGTGGACCAACCAGAGCTCTTCCTTGGTTGACCTCGGTCAACTCTCTGACCGAGGTCTGGCTATTGTCAGACTGCATTTTTCTTGGACTTTGCGGATTTTTCCAGGCCAATTCTTCCACCGATTGGCCTCGGTCTCTTCTGCAAAGTTGTTGCCCTACCATCCAGCTATCACGCCTGGCCATTGGTTGGGCGTTTGAATCGTTGTGCCGCCCGTGATCTTGCCTCGAAAGTCGCCCGTCCACCATATTTCAAAAATGACCCCACTCCTTCCCTTCTCTCTTTGAACTGGATTTGGGTACCCAAAAACTTCCAGGTGTGGGTCGAGGGCAAGTTCTCGTGACAGGGGAATCCTCCCCCATCTCAGTCGAGGTGCGGCGACCCCAAACGCCGCGTTCCAAGCACCTCCGGTGGCTGCGCCGCCGTGAGGTTTTCCCTCGCCCTTCCTGGGCTGGAGGTCTGCGTTTTGTTCGTTTTCTTTACGCATTTTCATTCTGAGTAGCGTTAGGTTCCTTAGATCTTCTTCATTTCGCTTGAAAACTACTTAATCATCCGCATCTGTCTCGCCGGATTTCGCATCGGCAAGACACTACCCGCCGTCACCGCACCACCGAAATTAACGCGCCGGCCGAGACGTCGCTCTCGAGCCCATTTTTGCATCTCGCAGGTACTGGACCTTGAAGCTTAACCACCTGGGGGGTGATATCTCGCGCCGCTGGAGAAGGGAGCCGCAGCCGTCCGCGCGCCTGGGCTGCCCAGCCGCGCACCTGTGCAAGAACAGAACGAGGGGGAGGGGGCGCGCTACAGCCGCCGTCGATCTCGCCCCTCCCCTTCGATCCTGGCCGTCTGTGTTTGAGAAAGCATCTCCGTCCGATCTTCTTCCATCAAGGAGCATCCACGCCTGCCACGTGGACAAGTGGGGGGTTTTGCGCCCAGGCCCCCACGTTTTTGTGTAATTTCCAGACAAACTTTAAACTTTCTATCGCGCTTTAATTAGTCTGTAGATTTTACAAAGGACCCCCCGCGTTTTGTGTAATTGCGAACTCATCCCTCCAGGCGCGTGCATAGCACGCGCGTGGGTGGGCATTTTGCGAGGAATCCCTGCGGCTTTGGATATTGCGTTTTGATCTAGAAAATATTCTATTCAGCATAAATTTTGTGGCAAAATTGCAGGCGTGCCCCCCATATTTATTGATATTTGCAGAAAGGTCCCTGCCAGGCCTTTCATTTGTGCTGTCTTGCTATAATTAATTAAGGCATCATTTCAGATCCAAAAATTCTCAAATTTTGGACTTAGGCTCCTGTGCACCTGTGCTTTAACGCCATCTATTTAGTTTTTGATTTCATTCTATTTTCATATTTATTAAAAATCAAAAACTTGCTATTTGTGCACTGTCTAGTTTAGAAAATACCAAAAAAATATTAAAACTCCTCCAAAAATTCCAAAAAAATTCCCTAGTGTTTATTTTATCCTATTTTAGTGTCAGTCCAAAAACCACTAAAAATCTCAAAAGAAAACACTAAAAATTCAAAAACACTCAAAAACTTCAAAAAATATATAAAATCAAGGAAAACTCTAAAAAATACAAACTCAGGTTCTGTTTGTTCCTTATTTTGTCCTTCTTATTTGAAAAATAGTGTGAAAATTTTGAGCTACTGGTTGCTATTTTTAAATCTCATTTTATTCACAGCCAGCCTTATTTGCACTGTTTTGCGTTATTTAAGTAATTAAAAATACCAAAAACACCTTGAAAACCTCCCAAAAATCACAAAAATAGTAGAAAATCATAAAAATATCAAAAACACTTTCTTTCTGAATTTTTGGTAATTTTTACTTAGTTTTATAAATAGTTCATCTTGTCTTTTATTCCATTGTCTTTAAATTCCAATATTGAAAAAGAAAAAGAAAAATATAAAATATAAAATTATAAAAATCAGAAAATCTAAAATCAAAATACAAAATTAAAAATTAAATTAAAATAAAAAAAATTAAAAAGTAAAAACCCACAAAAACATCTTTGCTTGCTTGCTTAGTGTAGACACTCATCACACACACTTGTGCTTACATTTGCTTGAACTACCCTGCTTGCTCCCTGTGTTCGAACTCTCTGCATACTTGTCACTATACACCATTTGTGCAGAGTTAAAAATAAATTTTAACTCCACATTATTTCTAATTTATTGATCTTAGTGTGGGTTAATTGTTGATTAATTTCGGAATTTGTGTGGTCCAACACCGACTGTTGACTCGCCTTGTGAGTCGATATAACCGCATCGAATTTCGAGATTATCACACACCATCACCGTCGCCATCCTCCGACGCACCTTCTACGCCCATTCGTTCAACCCAGCTCGCCCCGGAGCTGGGATTCGGGCTCCACCATCCTCCGCTCGCCGGAGCTCATCCGCCTCGACGCATCGATCACCCTCACGCCACCTAACCGGGTCGAGGCACTTTGCCCTCGACCCGCGAAGCTTTTGGTTCGTTTTGCAGGTCAAGAGGAGGCCATCTGAGGCCCCCTCACATCCAGGCCAGGAGCACATCGCCGCCGAGCTCGCCGGATCCCCTCCAGCGCTCGGCTGGGCCATCGGACAGCACCACCAGCTGCGGGACTTCACCGTCGATCTTCTCCGATACCTGGAGGCAGCTGAGGAGGACTACTGCCCGCGCACGAGGCCGGCGAAGCTCGCCGGCTGAGTGTTCTTCCAATATCCTCCATCACCGTCCGATCAGCCTCAGCTCCCCAGTTTCAATCGTCATCGTCCGTTCTTCGAGGAGCAGCAGCCGTTGATCGATTCGAGGCGTCATCCGGACCGTCAGAGCAGAGGAGAGAGGGCACAACACCTGACCCGTTAGATCTCCCACGTGTCCCCCTCTGCACCGTCGATTGGCCCAAGTCAGATCAGAGAGAGAAGCGCCCGATACCAGGACCGTTGGATCATCCACGTGGCGCGCATCCAGCCGTCGACGAATAAAGGGGTAATTTACTTAGGACCCCCTCGTAGTTTGTGTTTTTAGATTCAGTCCTGTAAATATTGTTTGCCTTTTATTTACGTTGGGATATTTGCATTAGGGACCCGGTACTTTAGTTTAATTGCAATTATGCCCCTGTGAGTGTTGGCTGTCACGTGCTTCGACACGTGCTTTATCTGGGTTATTTGCATCTTTTATCCTGTAGTTCTGGATGGTTATTGAATGAATATATACTTTCTGGTATTTGCATTTATACCCCTGTGAGCATTTTATTTGACATGTGCGGATTTTAGTGGGTTATTTGCGCCCAAGCCCCTGGACATTTTGGTACGAGTTACCAAAAGGTCCAAGAACTTGGTTTTTATTACCAGAAGGTCCCTGAGTGCCCCAGACACGCGCCTCGCGCGTGACTTGCTGGGTTATTTGCACCTGGACCCCCAGATCTTCGGGTATTTGCACTTTGGTCCCTGTGCACAGTGCCCCCTTTTGGATTTTGAATAAAATATCAAATCACCTCCAAATCCAACGAAAATTTGACACATGGCTCCTGCCATGGTGTAGGATTTTTGTAGATTTTTGAGGACATTTTTGATCTTGTTCGCTATTTTTAAAAATTCAAAAACATCTATTTTTGGTACTGTTTCACTTGAAAAATCACAAAAAAATATAAAAACATCCCCAAAAAGTCTATAAAAATTAGTTACTGTTCTTTGTGTGACGTTTGATTTTCTAGCCAATTTTGGCTATTTTTCATTGAGTAAAACCCCTAAAAATCTAAAAACACCTAAAAACTCATAAAAATCATATTAAATAACCTAAAAATACAAAAACAATAATTTTGGTGCTCAAATTTTCCTTATTTTCTCTAGAATACAGGAAAATTACCTCCAGGGCCAGCTGAGATCCTTAAATATTTCATTTTTGGGTTTTGGGCCTTGCTGGACAGTACCCTTTGTTTTTAGTACTGTTTGATTTTTAGAAAATAAAATACACCTTATAAAAATCCCAAAAATTCACCAAAAACACTTAAAACCCTAAAAAACATAAAAACAATTTTTCTTGAATTTTTGCTTGATTTTTGATGCTTTAAATAAATTGCTCAAGTGTGCTTGTTTTTGCTTTTCTCATTTTCTTCATATATTAAAAATTTCCAAAGAAATCTAAAAATCATTAAAAATCACTAAAAATATTTTCTCTGTATTTTATCTCATTTTGACTACTTCGTAGGCCTTTGGCCAACCCGTGCTCCTTGTGTTCGACCCTGGGAGCTATACCAGGTTAATCCCATAGCTAGGACCGCATTTCGTGTTTGATCTCTGATTTATTTCGCGGTTCGATATTTTTCTTGATATCCTTAGCCCGAGTGATTGAGGTCGCGACGACCTTTATTTCTGTACCTTTACCTTAGTCGCTCGGGGGGTTATCAACAATCCTTTTTTTTCTCTCAATTTTTTTTGAAAATTGCATACAACCCTTTTTTTTGTATACGCCCTTTGGTTTTTGTTTTACCATACGACCCCTCTCTTTTTTTTAACTCACGGCAACTTTGGGCCCCATACTAACAGCCAAAAAAAATATTAATGTTAGGGTTCCCAATCGTGGGAACCCCTGGTCTCGAACGCCGCTTGCCCCCATCGGGGTTTCTGTCTTTGCGCCGCCAGTGCTGGAGCGGCGGGCAGATCTGCTTCCTGGGTCTTTTGCAGGCTTAGGAGATGCGGCCTGGGAGCAGGACATGCTCTGCCTGGGTCTCGAAGGGCAACCCGCCTAGTGCTTGGATTCTACGGAGGAGGTGCGCGCGTATTCCACGCACGGGGAGATGCGGGCGGCCTTGGATCGGAAGGGCGTTTGATCAAGGGACCTGCGAAGGGTCGCAGCCACCTGGGAGCCACGCCAGGAGGCGCTCTGTTGGAGAGGGGCAAGGAGGGCTCCGCCTGCGCCCATAGGTTGAAGAAGGGCTCCGCCTGGAAGATTTAGGGGGCGGTATCGCTTGTGTGATGCGCCTCCTGCCGCCTGTTGGAGTTGATGTCGCGCGCCTGCGGTTGATGCCGCTGGGGAAGGGTGCACGGTGCTCTGCGAAAGAAGTGAGGCCGCCGCCTGCGTTGCTTGCGCGAGGAAGATACGCCTGTGCCGTAGACCGATCCCCACAGCCTGGAACCGCCGAAGATGAAGGAGCAGAAGCGCGCGCGCATGGAGGTTGCACGCCTGGTAGAAGCATCATTGGGGACTCCGTGGCGCCAGGGAACTGAAGCTGGAGGACGCGCATGGCCTGGGGCGTAGGAAACGCTCCTGATGCGCCTGGGTGCGCTCCCTGTGCGCCTGGATGGGTGCCTAGGGGTGCACGCCTGTGAGGATGTTGCGCCGTCTGGGAGCGCGGCTGCTTGAATGAAGAGGGCATAGATAAGGGTTCCAGATGGGAACCCTAGAACAGAAACCATGAATCTTGAACATAACTTCATAAAACTTCCATCATCAAGAACGAACCAATAATCGGATCTCGAATCAAAATAAAGAACACGATGAAATCCTCGAGAAACGAACCCACTCTGATACCATGTAGAAAAATATGAAGCGAAAGCAAAAACATGGAATAAAGATAAACATCAAAGAACAACGAGATTTATACGTGGAACCCTACTCCGAGAGGAGCGGGATGAAACCACGGGAGAAGACCTTGAACTGAGCGTTTCTTCTATTGAAGTTCTCAATGAGTACAGGGGGTGTGGGGCTCCTTATATTAGCCCCGCGGACAGACCCAATTGTGATCGCTCCCCCATGTGGTACTAAACACATGGGTGGGCTCTTTCTTTTCCAACAACTAGTCACTTGCACATGGTCGAATAATTGATAAGGCTCTGCTGTTATATGTGGTGTACATGCATGCACTATCATTAATATTCAAAGTTCATATTTAAAAACTACCTCGAAGCACATGACATGTTTTGTGGTGGTAATGGAAGGGGAAGGATGCGTGAAAGTGTGACGCCCTCGTCTTCTAAGGATCTAGATCTCAGCAATAACCACATCCATACATCATATTTATCATTCGACGTACGAAGCATGAAAGAAACAATTGAAACAAAATGCTCCAACAACAATCTTATTAATGATTCTCGACCGTTTATACATCAACAATGATAGTAGAGAGTCCTCAACTTAATGAATTTACATGACTGAAACTTTGAAATGCAAAAGCTATAAAGTATTTACAAGCGTAATACTGAACAACTCTACCAGCAACTAAGTACATACTTCGAACAGTGCAACAACCACAAGGTCAAGTTTAGTCCCAAAGCTGCTCACAAATATAGCAACACAACAGCGTATGTCGGATCCACGCAAATCGGTATGTTATGAGCAAAGTTTCCTAGTAATGTGCTAAACAATTAAACAATGTAAGGTAAAAACGGTAAAGTGTACCAAGAAGTGTTAGAGGTAAACTTCTCACGATGTCTAAACGTTCTCACCATGTGCACCCCAACTCACACCAAACTATAACACTCATAGACGGAAATCATGTGCATTAATTCCTCAGTGTAGAAAGCTACTCCCCAAAACAAACCTAAGCTCCATGACCCTTGGTATTAGTTTAAATTGGTACAAGATCCAAAAAAACCTAGCTATTGATTGTAGTCCACAATCATCTTTAATTAAGTCACATTCAATGAAGAACAAGAGAAAAGATTGCACTCACTTGTTCTCTTTATCGTCGACTACCATTTACTAATATATCATTCCTTCACAATAAAACTCATTAGAGCCAACCATTTACAATGATTCATTTCCATGATTTGTAACACTTTCTCACTTGTACTCTACATGTGTCTCCTTCATAATTAATCACATTGTTAACTCCTTCCATTTATGATTATCTGAGTGTTCTTAGGAGATTACCGATACACTTGTATAAATACATGTGAGAGTACCATACATGACAATAATCATTCAGAATATCTAACTTTCAATCCATATACACGACATCCACAATCACATATCCTGGAAAGGAGAAACCAACTCTTGCAAACCAAAGTTCAACATGTCAAACCATTTTTTCCAGCTTACCCGCCACTAGGGGAATACACGGAACGAGTACACAACGAGCAAACGAGATCATAGCGGATACATCTTTATGATGAAGTACAAGTCTTCCATGAGTGTCGTACTAGGGACATGGACTCATAGTCATTATATGTAGCACTATGCTCAACCGACATGATTGCAGCACACCGTCATACACACATGCTAGAACTAACATCCATCTAGGACCTACAAGGACCATGAGAGTTGTGTCATACTCTCGGTAAGCTAACTCATCTAAGCATAACACATACCAGCAAACGTCCATACTGTCATTTATTAGTTACATTTGTCTCATTGGGACAACTCTGTCACATGGACATTTTCACTAACCCTGCATTACCTGCAATATACACATCCTCTCACATGGCTAAGTTAGGTAAGTAGAACAAACCACTACTCATGTGAACACAGTCCGCATAACCACCCAAATGCATCCATCAGTGAAGGTTCATGATGGCGTAGGACATGGGTCAAGGCAAATGGTTCTACACACTATTTCATTGCAGTCTCAATCCCAAGTTGTGGAGAAAAAATGTAATTTCCTCTATTTCCTATGGATACCAAGAACTAGTACCAAATCTCTTAATAATTCTAGTCAACATCAGATCATCATGCATCTAATATCATTTTATCATGTACATGGACAATTACTAATTAAGAACGAAGCTAGAAAATTCTTCTTGGGGGAGGGGGGGCTAAATTATTTCAGGGGAGGGGGTCAAATTATTTAGATATTATTTATCTAATTATCTTGTCATTTTAGTTGTTAATATTTGGGAGGTGTTCTTCTGTTGTAATTTGAATTACAAGAGAGGTGTTGTAACTATTTTTTTTCAAATTTGTTTATTAAAATCCAACCTAATAGATAGAATCTTCGAATAATGTTATGCATCCACTAAATTTCACTCAAATTCAAGATCATTTGATATTTATATCATTGACAAAAATTTTGATTCTCTTTTAAATGGGATTTAAGGTGCTTAAATATTGATTGAATTGTTAACCACTAAGATAAAAAAGGAAATGATATCATATTTGAGCGAATTTGGAGGATATATAGAACACTAATGGAAGTTTCAATTTATGAAGTTGGATATGTGGAAACGAGTTCAATCTATATGGGAGCTTCCAATAATTCGATAATTGATTGAAACTAATATTGGGAAGGTATTTCTTTAAAAAAATCCATATAAAGTTATAATCGAAAATAAATAATATCTATCATATTGACAAAAAGATCCCTACAAAACTCTTCATACCACTGAAATAAACATTTATCAATGTGATATTAAGTAATACCATTATATTTAATATGTTCAAACAAGTAACGCTACATAGATATGTGTACCAATCCTTTATCATATTTGTTTATACGCATATTAATTTAAAATCGACACAGATAAAAATAGGTTGCAAACAAGCGGATACAAATATGTATTTGTATCCATTTATTATACACTAGAAAAATATGTAACTATATCCTTTTTAAGATCTTAAAAAATGAACGAGGTATCCAAATCCCACTACAATAAAATTGAGCTATAGTGACGCTTTTTTCAAAATCCATCACTAAATTAGCCATTGTTAAATATATAATGACTATATTATTCGTTGCGAAATGATTTTCATACTCAAAATTAGCAACGAATATCATATATGTCATTATATCATTAGCAACGGTCCACAAAGCGATGCTTATCCGTTGCTATTTTTCAAAATATCAACTAATCATCGTTATTTTTTTAGTTCAAAATTTAGTGGCGATTAATTAGAAGTTTGAAAATAACAATGAATAAGCGTCGTTATGTGGACCATTGCTAATTATATAATGATATATTTAATATTTGTTGTTAATTTTGAGTACGAAAAATCATTTTCCAACGAATAATATCATCGTTACATATTTAACAATGGTTAATTTAGTGTCTGGTTCTGAAAAACCGTCACTATAGTTCAATTTTTTAATGTCCATTTCAGTATATGCAAAGAAATATAAAAGAAAATTTGTTATCTATACCATATATGCTAAAATAAAAACTATATATTCGTGACGGATTATAAACGGGTACGATGATGGACACATCATATAATGTTAGCAGTTAATTATTGTAATTAGATCATATATATATATTGATTTTTATTGTTGAGATATGAGGGGCTATTATACATAACATATAAATTTTAATTGTTAAATAGTGTATTTAGATTATATATAATACTATATATTAAACATATATATAAACGCTGGTTGGGAGTCGGGAGGGCCAAACCGCCCCCACCCGCCCCCCTCTCTCTCCATCATTGACCATACGAGTATCCATATGGTCCAACCTAACCCTTTAAGTCAACCCATCCTTATTATGGTACTGTATAACCCAGTTAGTTGGTCCTTAGGACACTGACACTTAACCTCTGATGATGTATCCATTAAATACACAACCCTTGTGTGAAAGCGCAATTAATGTTATGCGGTTCAAGCAGCATAACTAAAATAATCAGTTGGCAAACTTTGACCAGGAAAGGATGAAGTTCCTTTAACATATGCAGCATGACGTTGGTAATACCTTCAACTTAATCGCATTAACTTGTAGTTGCCATTTTGGGCAGACAACTGACGACTATCGTATTTATAAAAGAGTTGACCGGCACAAAAATATTAATTTTTGATGATCCCTCACATTTACATGCATTAAAAATTCAATAGGAATAGTGAAGAGACAATGATGATATACAATACAACACGTCCATGCTCTGTCAATCATCCTGCATTGATCATCATTCACTCATCATCCAAAAATGGGAAGGCTCCTTGATTAAATGGAAGTGCTTGATTATTATCCATTCATCATTTAAAAATCTAAAAAGTGCATTATTTATTCTCTCATGTTGCATATCTTTGTTTCCTGGCATAATCTCATGCATCATATTTGCTTCTTTTAATTACATCTCTTTTAAATTAAAATCCATAAAAATACTCAAAAAATCAAAACCATAAAAATCCATCTTTTGAAACCCTAATATTCTAAGTTGCTTGAAAATTGACTCTATATAGTCATATTACCTCCCTGAATTCGACCTTGGGATTTGCCCAAGTAAAATAAATAATTGATTGCATTAAAGATTAATATTTATATCAATTTTTGACGTGGTCATTTTTTATCGCGTGCTCTCTATCACATGCTACAACCGATGTTAGGTCTACTTAATTAAGAGTGGTAGAGAGTGTGTCTTCATGCGCAAGTGCAAAAATATAGATGGAGTAAAATCTCTAAATTCAATATATGTATATGTATGTGTATAGGAGTGATACTGTGAGAGCAAAAAACTGTGAGAGCATGAGAACAGTGATTCTGAACCACTAGATTATGTCTTCTCTCTCCTGGTCATCTCTCTCCTAGTTGAATCTAGTGGTCTATAATCATTGCTCTCATTCTCTCACAGATTTTGACTCTCATAGTATCACTCCTCTCTCTCTCTCTATGTGTGTGTGTGTACAATCTCAAAAGCCATGTTACACATAGCTGAGTAAAATGTAGATTAAGCATATAGATAAGCAAGCACGAATCAATCATGTCATGCGATTTACGAGGTTCGCCTTCAACATGGTATGTCCTCAGCGGTGACGATGGATGTCTCTCCAATATGATGGCTAAATGATAATGCAGATGATGAACATGACCCAAACCTTAAGGGGGTATATATATAAAGGGGGCAGGGAGCCTGCACCCTGGGGTGTAGGAAACTCCCTGCACCCACCCCCATTTTTCGATTATTTTTTTTATTTTTTTGAATTAAAAGTTAGGGGGATTTACTTAATATGTTAAGAGGAATATGTGTTTCAAGTTTCATGCAAAACAAACATTCCTAACACGTTCATCTAGACAGGGTCGATTTCAGCAATTCTGAGACCTTTAAAATTTGGTAGTCTTGATGGAGATGATAGAAGTCTCGAATTAAATTGAATTTGGAATGACAATATGGTGATACATGGTGATCTAAATCTCCGAAGATTTCATTTCAAAAAAATCAAAAAATAATGAAAAATTAGGCCGAGTGTAGGAAGTTACCTGCACCCACCGAGGTAGGCTCATTTTTCCCATATATAAAACACCTTTATTACATATAGATATCCTTCTGAGCAAACGAATCCACAAATCTCAAAGCAGACATGAACTGAGAACTATATGTTGTTTCGAGGGATGTTTCCCTTGAGCCCTGATGAGCATACATCTCATCATACTACCACATTCATGTTACGATACTATCTAGCAAAAATACAAGTAAAAAGTAGATAAAAATAGAATACTAAGAAATATAAAAATATAATAAACATATTTACATTCAAAAGTACTACAAAAGGACCAAGGGGATAAAGGGAATTTTGTAAAAGATATAGTGCAAATATAAACAATTGATGCCCTAGGTAAGAATACGAATCTATATAAATTATATTTTATGACAAAAACAATTCAATAAAAGTTAGAATAACTTGAGTAAAAAATAAAAAAATAAAACCAAAAGTAAAAATAAAATAAATAAAGATGCACCACAAACATTCATACGTACATTTGTAAATAAAATAGTAAAACTTTTCTATCCTTTCATTGCAAATCAAATTAATTTTATGTTTTTAATCTCTAAAGAAAAACAAAGAGAAAATTCCTAACGAAAATAATTGAAATAAAAAATGAAATCTTAATTGTTATTTTTTGACTTAACACACATATAATAATTACGAAAAACTCAGTTTCACGTACAATCACTTAAATTTCTTAGAATAATATATCTAGAAAATACTAAAAATTAAAGCTTGAAAATCAAAAAATGATTTTTAATCCATTTGTACAATGGATAGTTTTAACAAGGAAAAAACCGTAAACCTCTCTACTTTCTATTTAATTCCAACTAAATAGTTTTTTTATCTTCTATAATAAAATATGTGATAACCAATGGGGATATAAAATTTTTTTACCTGATATAAATGTCACACAAAGTAAATCCCTAGCTTACTATTTATCAAAATTATATAATCCCTATTTACTTATGTGTAACTTCAAATAACTCAAACTCACTTTTAAGATTTAAAAATCAAATTTCAAATAAAAACAATACTAAAAATTTACCAAGAACTAAGAATGAGATGTTGAGTACTGCACCCTAATTGTGTATATTTTACATAAACAAACTTCAAACTCAAACTTACTTATCCATTTTTGTTCATATCCTTTTTCTCTCATTTTAATATCCAACTTCTTATTATATTAATTAGATTGTTAACCGAAGTATAATAAAAATCAAAAATATTGAAAATGCAAAAAATAGATTTCTTATTATTCATTTATAGGTGAATAACCATGATTCAATCTTTAATTATTTATTTCTATTTACTCTTACATTATGTTTTAGTAGTTTAAATTTTATAATATTTATGTGACTATATCTCTATTTATAAAATACGTAAAATGTGTAAATATATAACAAAATAATTAAAATACATATTTTAAATAATAAATAAATTTTACCTATATATATATAAGAAATAAATCTTTAAAATTTGGTAACTTCCAAAATATTTAGTTTTGGGAAGACCAACTCTTACACAAAGTTGTCCTTATCTTCTTCTTCTTCACTTTTGTTTCTTACCACATGTCTTAAGTTTGCTATTTTCACCATCTATTTCCTTAATTTATTATCTAATCTTAGGAGGCCTTCTTCTCCCTCATTTCTTAATGAATTTTTGTAATTCCAGATTTATCAGATAGATTATTGCATAGTCTCACATCTGAAACTCACGAAGTGTGGGTGTGAGTTATAAGTGGTGGAAAAAACTACTTGACAACTTGAGCTTAAGCATTTTGAGTGGTTGACAACGGATCCAATCGGACCCATACCCAAAAAGTTGTCAGGGCCAGTTTTATCCGTTAACGAACCAAGGACCTAAGCTCGGGACATTCCACATGTGACATGCGCATCTCTCAAGTGCTCTCCCACTAGTGATCTTTCACTTATATGTATAAGTTTGTGATCTTGAACTCTCAACTAATGAAGTTGTTCTCCTTATTGGTTAACTTTTCATAATCGATTTTCTGAATTTGTTAAGAATACACGCTTAACAAGCTAATGTAATACAAGAAAGAAAATCAAAACAAAAGAAATGTGTGCAATCAGGTGCGAAACCATGAATTTTATTAAGGAGGGGCAAATTATACAACTATTACGTAGTTCAAAATAGAAAAATAATTGTATTTTCAAATGATATTTTTAAATAGAGTTAATACTTTTAAAATTAACCTCTTTCAATTTTGATAAACTTACAATTTAAATGTATTGGTAAGGTTAGATTTTCGAATAGATTATTATTTTCAATATCGATTTTTAAAACTTGATAAATCTAACAATTTAATCCTCTCTAACTCCAACCCAAAAGGTTAAATTATCAAATAAAATTTTGAAACAAAAATATCCATGTTTAAAAGGAAACAATGAATTTTTTATTTACAAGAAGTGATAAAAGTAATGGGAGAGGTAAATGAACTCAGATATAATTTTATATCAAATCAAACTTAAAGTTTGATACTTTGGAAGTGAATGGATAAACTACATAAAAGAAATTAAAACTGAGAGTGGTAAAATTCGAACCATGAATTCCAAAATAATAATAACATTATTTTACCACTTAAACATTAAATGGCTTTACAATTTTCTCTAACAATACTATCAATTATACAATTAAAGAGGGGTCATATTAAAAAGTTAATACATTGCACAAGTGACATATAATAATCAAGAATGGGCAATAGTCCTTCCATGACATATAGTAGTTCCGCTCCTGTGTGCAATAATGTATAACAGGTATAATTATTTTACTTGAGCAAGCTCCAAAATCAAAGTTTTTAGAGAGATGCCATGTGAGTGTTAGTGTCGAGACAAAGTGATTAAGGTGAATGTGAAAGTAATCCTAATACCGAAGATTTTTTTCTCATTTTTCTCTATTTGGAACTTTCTCTAGGAATATTAATACATGAATCGCTATTACAAAAGGCATTATTAGCGCTACATTCCGGATGATTCTTGAAGTACAGTTGTAGACTATAATTTCGACAGTTCCGCATAAAATCACACCTATGACAATTATTTTCGTCATCATCAGCGGTTTGCAAACCACCACCAACTAGGGATGAAAATGAATGTGAATATATTTGTATTCGATCCACTATCGTATTCATTTTATTCATATTTTGACATTTGTATATTCGTATTCGTTTTAAAATAAAAGTGAATATAGATGTCACTTTGACATTCACTAATATTCGCATCCATATTCATATATTCATTTTCATACATAAATATAGTAATAGATTTATTTATAATTATGTGTAACAACACTTTATATGATTGCATTCACCATTGTTGATATAATTATTATGAAATTATTATAGCTGATATATTTATTTTGTGTAAACCATTCTAAACATGTATATTTCGGTTAATCTTTTAAAACTTTCTGTTATTATTCGTATCCGATTCGTATTCGTTTTACATTCGTATTCATTTTTTAGGATATGGTTACACATTTTTCACATCTATCAATATTCGTGTCCGCGCGCATTCGTATTCATATTTTAAAATAGATAAGGATATGATTATGCCTATATTCGTATCTTTATCTAACCGTTTTCATCCCTACCACCAACATTATAAGCCCGTCGACATTAAGTCACTTCTCTCGACGGGTCAGGAAAATCATCACGCTAAAATAGCAACTGTGAATTGTCGATAACTATGCAATGTCTGCGATTTCGAACTACCGAGGAAAAATAAATTTTTAGGTGTTGCCAATAATGAAATATAAATTTCTTGGTATCTATGCTGACTTCTATTGGCTATTGAGCTACTGCAAGGATTTTCGATAGGAATATAATGGTGGTTGAGAAATCACCAATGTCGGCGAATAACTGTCATCGTCGTAAAATAAGATAATTTCTTGATATTTGTTGTCGGTTGTCCAATTGTCGATGATTGCTTAACAACTTGTCAAAGATGATTGCAAGCTTCGTGTCTTGATGATACCCAATCCTCCCCTCGACACGACTTTGCCACAATGCTACCATGTCGCTCCTCCCATCTTCCATTGATGCTAGATCATTTACATAGTTTTCAACATTGTTGTCTAGTTTTTATCATTTATTTTAGTTTTTATTTGTTTCCATTTTTGGGTTATTATAAAGATTTGGATTTTTTTGGGTCTTGTTGTGATGAGAGTGAAGGTAGTATGTGATGGTGGCTATGAGTGGGTGAGATTTATAAGTAGAGGTGGTGTGCGAGTAGTGGTTGTGAGTGAGAGTGGTGGTTGTGAGCTGATGGGGAAGATGGATGATTGTGAGCGAAGGTGGTTTGTGAGATTGCAAGTGTTAGCTGTGAGGAGGGAGTGCTTGTGAATGGAGTTCCTTAAGGGAAGGTGGTCTACAAGAGGTGAGTAGTCTTTTATTAGATATTCGCTTCATAAATAAATACATGAAGCTAACATTCAAAAATAACATATAAAGAGTAAAAAGAGTGAAAAGAAAGAAGAAATATAATAAAGTTGCAAATATATCAAAGGAAAACTTCAAATGAGGTGGGCCAGTCTGAGTTAATAAAATCTAGCATCCTATTTAGGCATTTTCCCATATATTATATGTTTTGTTATTCTATATAGTCATAAACATTAACACGACATATAGATCAAGATAGAATTATGTAAATATTATTACTTTTAACGAAAATATTATCTACATATTGAAAGTATATTTTACAAAACAGTTTGATCATCATTACTTTTACAATTTGCAATTTATTACTTACAAAATTTTAACAAATTTGTAAAATGTGGTGTTGGCTTTTAAAAGCTTCCGGAAAGATTCGCCTCATTTGAAGGGCTCCCCATGTGTGTGTACATACTTTAACCTAATCAAAGACCAAGTTAGTGTCGACTTCACTAACCAATAAGTAGAGAGAGATAAGAAATAACAAAAAAAACCACACAAAAACTAAAGTTGTACATAAAATGACAAAAATCTCCCTATTTATATATTATACAAAAATTAACTAATTGTTCATATCACATGTCTACATATTTTATTAAATTATATTCACTTAATTTAACATAATTAATAGTATTTATGAAAATTCTATAAAAATGATCAGAAAAACTAAGGGAAGAAAATCGACACTCAAAAATATGTAAAAGCCAGCTTCCATGGTTTATTACTATTTATTTAATTTATTAAAACACTAAAAATATTGGTGTTAAATGTATGAGTTTTGACTTTCGCGCTCACTTGAACAAGTGTACAAGCTATATATAAAACTTCTGATAAATTATTAACTAGGTCAAGTTCTATTGATTATTTTTCCAAAATATATTTAAATCATGAGAAAAATACAAAAATATATCCTAAAATTCATTGTTCTTGCATATCTATAAATCTCAAAACAAAAAGGTGTAAGGCTAAAATTTTGAACCTCATATCTTACTCATGTGAATTTCAAATGGGACAAACCCACTTCTAAAGTTCAAGTTGTAAAATTATCTATCAAAAAATAGTTTATTATTTTGACCTATATTGTAACAAAAATAAAAGCCAAACTAAAAATAAATTAATAAAAATCCTAAAATATATGTATATTTGACCTATATTGTACATATATCTATTTTTTATACTTGTAATAACTTTTAAAAATAAAATAAAAATATAGGTAAAATCCTTAAAATATGTAAGCATTAATAGATTATAAAATATATTAAATTATATGTAAAATACTAGTTTTAAAACATGTATATATGTAGATTATACCTATAAATTAAAGTTTTTATTTATTTAACCAATTAAAATCATATTATTTAATTATATAAAAGTATCACTAATTAAGTTTATTAAAATATTTACATGTTTATTTTAATTATTTTTAATTTAAGTTCATTTAAGATTTAATATTTAATATTTAGGCATTTATTGTATATATATGTTAGTTTATGTTTTTATATTTTAGCGAACCTCTATCTTGACCTCAATGTGGCTGCACCTCATTAGATGTTGCTCATGTGTTTTCCCTAATCAACACCACTCTTTCCATGACCTTCCTCCTTTTGTTCGTCTTCTTCCTTCTTCCTCCATCTCCTCCGTCATCGTTAATTGTCGGTTATTAGGTCCTCCAGTTTGTTCTCCAGGTTAGCAACCAGCCAGGATCACAATAGACGCTCGTGCATGTGTGCATACGCACTCACATATGTGTCTTTTCCAATGAGCTCGAAGCATATTAGAAAAATGATAAGCATGTAACATCAGCCTTTAGATTTAAATTCAATTATCCAAATATCACTTGTTTTCTTCCTAAATTTAACTTGATACTTTCTAAATGTATCCACCTGTTTTGCTTGATTGATTTTTGTTCCTATTATTTTTTGCATTAACTTCCTTCTTCTTTATTTTTAGCCATAATGATCATGTTATACATCATCAAACATTTTTGATAATTATAGGACTCATCTATCTACCACATTGATGATGCCTTTCGTATATAATGCATTTTATTTCGGTCTCAACTTCCCAACAATCCATAATACTTTTTGTCTTTATTAGTTTATCGTCGATAATAACAAGTTTTATTTAAATTGTAAATATGACTACAAGTAGTTCTCTTCATTTTATAATTTCAGATGGATCATGCGTCATAATACTTTTAACCAGATGAAGACATGGAAAAATGAGTCATTGAATATGTCAAAGACATTCTTTGGAAAGATGACTTATCGATCGTCTATAGTGTAGAAGTACACTGAACTTTTGCATTGTGGATTGGAGTTATAATTTGAATCTAAGGATATTCTATGATTTTGTGCAAAGATCACTGCATCACTTCTGAAGTAAAGGCGATAATCTTTTTTTTACAAATGATTATATTTTTAAGAACTGTTTTCTTTTTGAATATGTAAGCCCTCCCACATAATATAGTTTATGTAATTGTTGATATAAATGTCATGTAGTTTAATTTTTTCTACTATATTACTTGGTAATTTAATGTAATTGTATAAACCCAAACTTTTGTTCCTTCCACAACCCACATAACTTATATCAATATTAACACGACTAATTAATTTATTGAATTATTTATATGCGATGCATATACATGTTGGACACGTGAGCCGTGAGCGAACCATTTCTACAATAAATGTTATTGTAATGTTTGGTATATCAATAAAAGTTATGGGTTTATTTCACTCCCTGTCTGAAATTAAGTGAATGAATGCACTATAAGGCCCCTCTGTACAAATAGGATTATGTACCATGGTTGTCTTAACATCATAAAGCGGTTGATTCAATTGTTGAATCATATAGGCTAGTGCTTGGATGAATATCTAAAGAGTTAGATTGAGGACTCATCAAGCGCCGTCAAATGATCATCAAGATGTGATCTCCAGCCTGAGTGGGAGATGGCAATCCTATCTCTAAAGGCTGATATCTGAACGACCTCTTGATGCAGGTCCTCTACATAGGAATAGAGATTTAGAGGTGTCAAATTAGTTAGGTCAAAGAGTTTACTTAACGAGATAGAGATAACCAAAGTCCTACATTGTATGTTGTCGCGATATAGGCACACATCCTCTGACCGGAGACAGATGAGTTACTATATGTCTGAGTATGTACATTTCGTAGACCAATAAGTTGATGGCCTAACCAAGATCTATATATTGGCGAGCTGGTGTGCATATGAGGGCATATAAGTAATACGATCTCTCAAATGGACCATACAAGTTCACTTCTGAACCGGAAGACATGAGCTCGCTCATGAGATATTGGGATCGACAAATTCCATGCATGGTCGTCTAGCTTATGAAGCTTGACAGAATTTGGAGGTATGATATATGCTTTTGGAAAGCATATGATCGATACCAAATCCCAATGATCAAATGAGAATCTTAATGATAAAACCCTGAAGGTGGCAGTCTAAAAGAGATCTATAACACCGGGTATATTTAAGGTCTTCCAGTATGCAAGATGTAAAGGTATTGGGAATATCTGAGCGTGATATGATTATAAATGATTTTATAACCATGACGCTTCCATTCCGAGGGAGTGATGAAACATATCTGGATTTTAGTTACTCATCTCAGTAGAGAAGTAACTTGATCTTAGTCCAAATGATGGACATTGATCTGAATGAGATTCAGATGCAATGAGAAGATTAAGATTACGAACTTGAGTTAATCAAGCATCTATGGGATGTCCGTAAGATCTGGATTTGAGATATGATCTCAATGTCCAAGTCACTATACGTGGAATAATACAACCGCCATGTCCTTATATCCAAGTATCTGCGGAGAAAGCACACTATTCTTGAAAGAGTTCAAGAATAATTCCTTTGATGATTTATGTATCCAAGCAACAAGATGTTGATAATTAAGTGAGATTTAATTATCAAGAATAATATGAATAATATTCATATTATGAGAATGATTGTCCACGATAATTAAATGAGATTTAATTATCAAAGAAATGCAGATTGTGGATAGTACTATCCTTGCTATCCATAATATCAATGTATATTATAAATATGATTTATAATATATTAGAGAGATCGTCTTTGTAAATAATATTTACTAACCGATTGTTAATGTCAATTGGATTCACAATAAGCAATTAATCGGAAATGTAATTTACATTTTTGTTTGGGTTGTGAATGTGATTCACAATTTTTCGATGACATGATTGCAATATTTGCTAATTAATTTAGAATTAATTTAGTGAATATATTTGCAATAAATATTTTTTCAAATAGTTAAGAGATAATGAGATAATATAAAAAGAAGATAAAATTCCCAAATAAAAAAAGGTGGCGTCACCCTTGAATTGGTCATGGGTGACGCCCCCCATTTTCTTATAAGAGGATTATTATCCTTTTTTATTATCATGTGATAATTAATTTTATTGAGTTAAATTATGTTGATGATAATTCAACATATATTTAATTTAATATAAATTAATAAGTTGTTATTTTAAACAACAATAATCATGGCCATTGATTAAAAATACAAATCAATCTAACCATTGATTTTGTGTATCACATAGATTGTGATTCATGGACTCCCAAACTAATATATAAGAAGGGCAACCCTAGCCCTTGGAATACACACGTCTACTCTCTCTCTCTCTCTATCCTCATTCTCATGCCACCTCTCTCTTTAAGGGTGGCCGTCAACCTTAAGTTCTTGAGAGAATTGCAGTCGTAGCTACGTCGTCATGTTGTCGTCTAGATTGCTTGTAGATCTCCCTCTTCCTTGGATCTTCTAGCACAAGTAGAAGACATCGGATTTCGTTGGACGAAATCAGGAGATTTATTGCTTGGATCTTCATCTTGGATTGCGGGAAGCACGTGTGTCATCATCGCGCCCGCAAGTGCATTCTTCGTGGATCGGACTTGAGTCAAGAGGGTCTCTTACTTTAGAGATCAAGTGATCGCAACCACGCTTTAAGAAGTATTTCTAATACTTTGTGATTAGATGAAACAATCCAAGAAATATTCTTGGGATCATGTGGTTTTATCATATGATTTAAATTTTTTAAATTCCGCTGCACCAAGCGACTAGTACGACTAGTCGCTCCGATCGCATTAGATGCGATCATCACACTTCTGTGATGCACTTAAGGATTCCCCATATCCTTTAAGTGGTATCAGATCCACAGGTCGAAGGTTTTGTATATGATAAACTAAGAAGATTTGTGCTCATTAGGGTTCGTGAAAATTTTATTGCATTTCTATATTCACATCCCTGTTTTGTGATAATCTTCGGCCCTGTTTAAAATATTTAAACCTGAAAATATCACATGTATAATGTTTTTCATTAAATAAGGAAAATGTGGAATTTTAATTTGGATAATTTGGATTACGTTTGCTCAAGATATGATCGTTTTAATGATCATATGTCCACTGTTTCGGGAATGGTGGTTAGTAACGTAATGAAAGAGTTAATTACATGTCCTAAACGCATGGAAATGCATAATTATCACTTGAGTTTTGTTTTAAATCAAATTGACGAATTAAATAAATTTAGTTTGCATTAATTAGATTTAAATTGGTCGAGTTATGTTGATTTTAGTGAGTAGGGGTCACTGCTGGAAATTAACAAACTTGATCATGAACCTTGTGATAGTCATTCAAATAAATTGATGGAAATTAATTGTTAGTTTTCTGAAATGATTATTGATAAATATTTGTGAAATATTGAAATATGATAATTATTTCCTTGAATGACATTGCATTAACCAAAATGGTAAGATAGTTGATCTTGATCACAATTGGTTGATATGAAATCACCAACAAACATTGTTTTCATGGATACCTCTAGTATATCCTACAATAGTTGTAGGACAACTTTTACATGCAAAACCCTCTTGCTTGAATAGGATTGGTGATTTATTTAACAAATCTCCTTGTAATATTATCAAAATAGTTTTGATGAATATTATATGGTATAACTTCGGTTGAAAATCGATGAACATCTCAAGTACAAAGTGATTGACTCGGCATTCTTTTTTTCCGAGGCGGATATGGTGCCTAGTCGGGGAGCGTTGGGGTAGTAAATTGCACCGTGTGTTGTCTGTTCCACTCCCGTCGGTACTGGTCATGACAACGGGTAGGGAACGAATGATGCTTAAGAGATCATGATGTATTTTTTAAATTATTAAAATTCGAATAATACGTATTTTGAGATTATACCATCCATTCAAGTAACAAAAACAAGTTTTTTGGTTGATTAAATTGGATTAATAATTGATTTAATATGAAAAAATTAATTATGTCCAATTAAACGTACTTTATTATGATAGATGTGCATTTCCCTTGGAAGAATTAATTACATGAATAGGATTCATGGTAATTAATTAAAATTTTGAATATGAGGTAGAGGATCACATAAGTGACATTCATGGTCTCCCGTCATGGCGAAGGATTTCGTCGCCATGGATTGTATATCTGTAGTGACAGCTCCTACATGCAAGCACATCTGGATCGAGCTCTTTGCTTCTCGAAAGAGTAAGGCCGTATGCGTAGTGACCCCGGTATCGGTTCCTCGTATTATTGGGGCGATATTGGATTGTACATAGCGAGTACTATTCTTGTCGACGGTTGGTTCAATTAGCAACGAGTCAACATCATCTTAGGAGTGGTGGGCTCGAGTGTTAAAGACTAAATTGGGAAATGCAAATTGGACTTGCAAGGTGGAATGAGTTCCCTCTTATTTTTATCTAAGTTACAGTTTCTCATATTATTGGGGTGTAACAAGGATAAGAAAGGAGATCCCAGATCTTGCTAGAGATATAGCGGTAAGTATATCTCTTACTTTGAAAGTGATTAAGGGAATGAACTTCCAAAGTCGACATGGCAAGACTAATTTGATTAAAAATTCCTTAATCAAAGAATTTAACTAGTATATATATAATTCTTTATATATTCTAATATAGTGCATTCTTAATTTCAGACAATGAAGTCCATGAACCCTCTCAGCAGACTTCTAGAGGTCAACCAGTTGACCGGACCAAATTATTCGGATAGGATCCGTAATTTGGAACTTATTCTCTCGGCTGAGCGCATAAGTTATGTGCTCATTGAGGACAAGCATGAAAGACCTAAGACAAAGGAAGAAAAGCAATATAATGACAAGTATGATAAAGATCATGTCTTGGCTAGATGCTACATCCTGGGTTCACTCTCCAATATTCTTCAGAAGCAACATGTGGAGATGAGCACATACCTGGAGATAATGCATAATCTGAAAGATATGTTTGGTGACATAAACCACACTCAACATTATAATATTATGAAAGAACTCGTTCGCTGCAAAATGCAGGAAGGGACTTCAGTCTGGGAACATGTACTCAAAATGTTTGGGTACTTGTCTGAGCTGGAGACCCTTTGGACAAATATGTATGCAGACATGCAAGATGACTTCATTCTGTTGTCTTTTCCCAAGTCTTTCAATAATTTTATGATTTCATTCCACGTGAACAAGTTGGACTTGACAAACGCTGGTCTTCTTGCCGCATTAAAGTCTGCAGAAGATGTAATGAAGAAAGATGGCCCTTCTGGCAGTGCAATGGTTGCACAAGTCAAAGGGATGTGCGGTAGGAAGCATGGTTCTCAGAAGGGCCCGGCCCAGAAGAGAAAGAAGAAGAATCAAGGAATTGATTTGTCTTCTAGTGCTTCCACACTAATAACATCGAGAAAGACCGATGTCTGTCACTACTGCAAGAAGCCGGAGCACTAGACGCGTAACTGACCAGATTACCTAAAGTCAATCGACAAAGGTAAAGCCCCAACAGGTATGAAATTTACTTTCATCATTGAAACTAGTTTTCTCATGGACGATAAGGTAGTAGATTCTAGTGCTTCTGTTCATATATGCAATTTGTTGCATCTATTTGAGGAAACTAGGAATGTTAATGAAGGGGAGATAATTATCCAGATAGGATCTGATGCAACTGTTGCAGCAATCGTCGTCGGGATATGCAGTTTATCATTATCTAGTGGGAGAGTCCTCGTACATAAAGAGTGTCTTTATGTTACAGATGTTATAAGGAACCTTATATATGTATCTAAGCTTGTTAGAAATGGATATTCATTCCTATTCTGTAATAAACTTGTCATAAGTCGTTATGATAAATATATTGCGGATGGTGTTCAGACTTTTGGTGGACTCTATGAATTGTGCATTGATGAATCTGTCATGAATGTTACTACCACTAATAAAAACCCTAAAAGTATCAGGGAGGATGATTCTACTATGATTTGGCATCAAAGGCTTGGTCATTTATATGTTGATAGGATTAATAGATTGTAAAGGATGGACCTTTAGATTTTCTATCGGTCCAATCTTTACCTGTTTGCGAACACTGTATTTGAGGTAAAATGACCAGGATGCCTTTCCGTAACAAGGTTACAAGATGCAAGGGTATTCATGACCTAATACATACTGATGTATGTGGTCCCTTCAGTATCGCGACACGAAATAGATTTCGATATTATTTGGCGTTTATCGATGACCATTTGCGATACGGGTTTATCTTCCTATTACACCATAAATTTGAAATATTTAAAAAGCTCAAAGGGTTCAAGGCTTTGGTTGAGAACTAAACAGATAGGAAGATTAAACGGATTCGATTTGACCGAGGTGGCGAGTACCTCTCAGATGAATTCAAGGAATACCTAAAAGAGAATGGAATTGTCTCCAATCTCACTCCTCCTGGAATTCCCCAACTTAATGGTATTGTTGAAAGACGCAATAGGACTATCATGAATATGGACCGTTCAATGATGAGTAAAGCGCATTTACCTCTTAGTTTCTGGGGATATGTAGTAGAAATTGCGATATATATCCTGAATAAAATTCCTAGCAAGTCTGTACCTAAAACACCTCACGAGCTATGGTATGGTACCAAGCCTAGTGTAAGACACTTGAGGATTTGGGGTTGCTTGGTCCATGCGAAGAACGTGGACGCAAGTAAGCTAGAATCTCGCACTGGAGAGTGCTACTTCATTGGGTATGTTAGAGATGGTATTGGATTCCAGCTCTATGACCCTGAGACTCAAAAGGTATTTGTCTCTAGAGATGTAAAATTTTTGGAAGATGACTTCCTTAAGAGTCAAGATAAAAATGAAGTAAAGAAACTCATTGAATCCTTAAGGATACTGAGCTTCCAGAACCAAAAACTGAAGAGATAAATGAAGATGAAACACCCGTACCTCTTCGAAGGAGTTTGAGGGTGGTTGCACCACCTGAAAGGTACACATTCCATGTATCAGCTAAAACTGACTATGATACAGCTTCATTTGATGAAGCACTAGCGGATCAAGACATGGATAGATGGATGCTAGCAACGAAGTCGGAGATTGACTCCACGCATAAGAATGGTGTATGGACCTTAGAGGATCCACCTAAAGGGATAAAACCCATTGGGTGTAAATGGATCTTCAAGAGAAAAAGGGGACCTGATGGGAAGGTAGAGACCTTCAAAGCACGGCTCGTAGCCAAGGGTTACACACAGAGAGAAGGCATCGATTATGATGAGACATTCTCTCCTGTGGCTATGCTTAAGTCCATCAGGGCATTGCTAGCTATAGTTGCGTATCTTGACTACGACATCTGGCAGATGGACGTCGGCTTTCCTAATTATATACCTCGAGGAGGATATCTATATGGAGCAATCCCAGGGCTTCATAACAGAGGAAGGAAAATTATTCAAGGTAAAGAAATTCATATATGGGCTCAAGCAAGCTTCTCGTAGCTGGAACATCAGATTTGACGAAACCATAAAGAGTTATGATTTTGTTCAGAATCCTAATGAGCCTTGTGTGTAAAAGAAGCTTAGTGGGAGCACCATCATGTTCATCGTGCTTTACGTAGATAACATCCTTATCATTGGGAATGATACGGGAATAATGATCAGTGTTAAGATTTGCCTATCACATACCTTTGAGATGAAAGATCATGGAGAAGCCTCTTATATATTGGGTCTGAAGCTGTTCAGAAACAGAAAAAAGAGGATTTTGGGATTGTCGCAACATGTGTACATTAAGAAGATCTCGGAACGCTTCCGTATGGAGAATTCCAAGAAAGGCTTCCTTCATTTGAGACATGGTATCCACCTGTCTATAGGAATGACTCCTCAAACTGTTGAGGATAAGAAAGCCATGGTTGGATGCCCTTACGCATCAGTTGTGGGAAGTCTGATGTACGCTATGATGTGCACAAGCCCAGATATCTGCCATGCAGTGGGAGTGGTAAGCCGTTACCAATCCTGCTATGGAGAACAACACTGTAATGCAGTAAAGAAAATATTTAAATATCTAAGACGGACGCAAGATCTATGGAGATGGTGATCACCAAGTCTTGGGATATACAGATTCTGACTTACAGTCTGATATTCATGATCTAAAGTCGACATCAAGGTTTGTGTTCTTGTTGAACGGTGGTGTTGTGTACTGGAGAAGCAAGAAGCAGGACACTACGGAAGATTCAACAACAGAAACTGAATACATAGCCGCATCGGATGCTGCAAAGGAGATGGTGTGGTTGCGTAAGTTCATACTAGAACTTGACGTAGTTTCCTCTGATGCTCCATCTCGTTGCTCTGCGATAACACGGGAGTCGTTGCTCAGGCGAAGGAACCTAGGTGACATCAAAAGAGCAAGCACGTGGAAAGGAAATACCACATCATTCAGGTTATTCAAAAGCATGGTGACATTGTCATCACCAAGGTGGTCTCTGCTGATAACATTGCTGATCCTCTTACCAAACCTCATACATAGAAGGTTTTCGACCAGCATGTAATAAGTATGGGTTTAAGGATTGTCTTGACTGCTTCTGAGGGCTAGTGGGAGATTGTTGGACATGTAAGTCCTGGGCGAATCATTCCTACAATAATGTTATTGTAATGTTTGATATATCAATAAAAGTTATTGGTTTATTTCACTCCCTATTTAAAATTAAGTGAATAAATGCACTATAAGGTCCATCTGTACAAATAGGGTTATGTACCATGGCTATCTTGACATCAGAAAGTTGTTGATTCAATTGTTGAATCATAGAGGCTGGTGCTTGGATGAATATCTAAAGAGTTAGATTGATGACTCATCAAGCACCGTCAAATGATCATCAAGATGTGATCTCCAGCTTGAGTGGGAGATGTAATCCTATCTCTAAAGGCTGATATCTGAACGACCTCTTGATGCAGGTACTCTGCATAGGAATAGAGATTCGGAGGTGTCAGATTAGTTAGGTGATGAGCCGAAAAATCAACCGATCAATCTTGGATAAAATAATCACTCTCGGGTCGTTGCGACCCGTATCGATAGAGATCTCAGCTCAACAAGAAAAATGAGGAATAGACCACCAATCAAGCAGATAAAATCAAAGAAAAATCAAATAGTCGCACTAACTATGAGATTAGCCTGGTGTAGCACCCAGGGTCGGACTCAGGGAGCATGAGTTGGCCTCGCGGCCTATGAAGTAGTCCAAAATGAGGAAAATAAAAACAAAAAATTTGGTGGTTTTTAATATTTTTATATTTTTTTGGATTTTTAATAATGAATGAAAATGATAAAAAGGCAACTACAAGCACATTCAACCAATTATTTAGTACTCAAAAAGAGTCCAAAAAATTCCAAAAAAATATTTTTATGTTTTTTAAGATTTTTACTGTTTTTGGTGAATTTTTGAGATTTTTATATAATTTTCTAAAAATCAAATAAGACAGCAAAAAGAGAAAACTGTCCAATCAGGCTTGGAGGACCAAATTAAAATATAAAATAGTCCTGGAACAGCCTGAAAGTATTTTTATGAAAAGTAGAAATAAAGAGGAAAATCCAGAAGAAGAGTTTATTATTTTTGGAATTTTCTACTCATTTATAGAATTTTTATAAGTTTTAAGTAGTTTTTCAATTTTTAGGTTTTTTATATATATCCAAAAGTAGCCAAAAATGCATAGAAAATAAAGCACGCCAAAATTAACAAATTCTAATTTTTAGAACTTTTGAGAGAGTTTTTGTATTTTTTATGATTTTCTAATCTGAACAGAGATAAAAATGACTGTTTTTGTATTTTTAAAATACTAAAAAGCCACAAAAATGTATCCAAAAATTAGTGAAAATTTTACACAGTGGCAGGAGCAACGTATCCAATTTTCACGTAATTTGGGTTAGTTTTGATATTTTATTAAAATCCAAAACAAGCTCACAGTGCATAGGGACCTGCTCGCAAGGAAAAATATTTCTAAGGGCTATAAGGTAACAAGCTCAGAAGCCTGGGGGGTCCTCGTGCAAAATTTCTAGGTCCCCACATGTGTGGCACGTGGTCTGGGTAAAGAGGGACCCAAATGTAAGAAAACTTAATTCCGAGGGCTTATTAGCAACATGTGCTAAAAGCCCAGGAGAGAAGTTGTAAAATACCCAAATATTTCAACACATGTCGAATAGCAACGCTCACAGGGGTATGGATGCAAATATCAGAAAGTATATTTCATTCAATAACACATCAAAACATCAAGCCCAAATCATGCAATTTCTCCAAAAACTCACGTGACGAAGCACGTGTCTCATATAAACAAGGACGGAAATGCAATTAACGTAAACATTTAGTTCCTCTATGCAATTTTACCAACTACAAACAACTACTGAAAATATTTACAGGACTAAAATGTAAATGCAAAACAGGAGGGGGCCTAAGTGAAATTTACCCCTTATTATCCGAGGGTTGGAGGCGCGTTGTGGCTAACCCTTCACTGGGAAGGACGGTCCAGATCCAGCCTTCGATGATCAAACGGTACTCTGCTGCTCCTCAAGTGGACGGTGTGGATCAAAACTGGAGCTCAAGGCCGAATGGACGGCTGGGGAAGGTCCTCCAAGAACTCGACGCCGGTGAGGTTCGTCGGCCCAATCCATGCGCGGTGGACCTCCTCAGGAGCTGTTAGTTGGGCGAAATGTTCCTGCTGATGTTCCGCAGCTGATGGCCAGCTTAGATGGGGTCAGGGTCGTCGGAGATACTCCGGCGATGAAGGAGGAGCTGGAGCTATTGTACCTGAACTGATGGACCTCCAGATGAGGTCTCTTCGACGTTTTGACCTGCACAAGTGAACCACGTGGTCGAGGGCAAACTGCCTCGACTTGTTAGAGCACGAGAAGGGTGGAGGGCAAGGCGGTGTGAAGTCCTCCGGCGAGGCGATGTCGGAGGAGAACGATATCCCTACTCCGGGGCGAGCCATGGGGACTGAATGGGTGGAGAAGGTGGAGAGAGATCTGACGAAGGTGAAGGGAAGGTCGGGATGACAAATGGATGATCGGAGGTGGCGAGCGACGGCGGCGGAGCGAAATGGGCAGAAACCTAAAATCCTAAATCTAAGCTAAACTACAAGCTATCTACTCTACCTGGCGGTCGCATTCGTCTGGGCTGGAGCTGCTGGAGCTCCGGGGGTTATGGCCTCAAGGGTTCGACGCTTCCTGAGGCTTGGCGCACCTCGCGGCGGCGCACGGCGGTGATATCGCCGGATCAGTGGCTCCCGGCTGCCCGAGCCTCGCTGCTACTCATCCTCGCGTGGTTGTCACTCTGACGAAGACGAGGAGGTCACTGGAGTCGAGGGGGAGGGCCAAAGATGGCGTGAATGGCGCGGCGAAGCTCAAGATATATAGCTGCCCAGGTCCGAGAAGATGGTCGTGGAGCGCGCAATCCGAGGAGCGGATCCCTAAGACAATTTGCGGGCGAGGATCGCGAATCTCTCCTGGAAGTATGGAGCCCGGGGTTTGAGGTATTGGTTGGCGGATCGTGGCGTGAAAATGGGGAGAAGTCAGGTCCGGCGCACGGATCCGCTGGAAAAGAGGGTCCGCGGGGGGAGTTGATTGAGGTCAACAATCCCCGTGGACCAATTGGAATTTAGCTTTTATTTATTACTTGGAAATTAAATAAAAAATAGTAAATGGCCGAATTTAGAAAAAGTTAAAACATAAAAAATATTTATTTATTTTCAAATTATTTTTTTGTGATTTTTATTTATTTTTTTGAAATATAATTTAGGTATTTACAAAATATTATTATTATATACACGTATATACATATGTATTTTTTATTTTTGATTTTTAATTATTTATTTTTATACATTTTATTCCAATTTTATATTTTATTTATTTATAGAATAAAATTTGGAATAACATGGTATTTTTATTTTATTTTTATTAATTATTTACATAGAGTAAATAAATAGTTTTATATACATATATACATGGTATATATACAATGTTGAGAATCATTTTTAATTTTATTTCTTTTTATTTTATTTTTATTTTTATGGTTTTTATTTTATTTATTTACACCATGAAATGTGGGATGAGAAAATATTTTTATTAAATTTTTATTTATTTATTTATAAGGGAAAATAAATATATAAGTGGTTTTATGTACATGGTGTATATAGACAATGAAGAAGGAATTTTATTTTCTTGTTAATTTTCTTTTTCCAATTTTATTTTAATTTTATATTTACAAATATATACAAATAAATACACACCTATTTTTATTTTTATTAAGAGCAAAATAATTTTTATTTATTGACATGTATATGTACAAACACATGAGTTTCCCTATCTCCTTCTACTTGGGTTTTTATGCAGTCAGGCCCATGCTGAGCCCTCCCTTGGGATTAGGTCGCTCAATATTTATTCTAAATATCTCCCTCTTTTTCTTTTATTTCTTTATTCTTTTATTTATGCACAAAAACATGCTAATTATTCATCTTTACACAATGCATGCTGAATGGTAATTATTGTTATTTACAAGTTTCTACATATGTTTTACATAGGTTTTGTAGCTAAAATAAAAGAATAAAGAGTGATGAATGGGTATTCATCACCCCCTATACTTAACTTTACTAGTCCCTTAGCAAACACTTATTTGAAAAAGAAGTGAAGAAAAGGAAAAAGAGGAGAAAATGCATGGATCAATGCTGATTATTAAACTTACCTTCATTAAATTGAAATATGGAGCTCGATCTGATCTTTGGATTATTAATTTGTCGGAACCTTATTTGGTCTTAAGCTTAAAACTTAACAGCCTATAAGTTCCACCAATCTATGGGCAAGACTCTTCAATAAACCAGATCAGAACAAGTCTACATACACAAACTCTAACGACCATGAATCTTTCCTTGTACGGTGTAAGTGATATGTAGCTCCCCGCCTCAGAAGTAACAAAGAAACAGCCTCCCTCAACCTGGCAACTCTAATGCCTCAGTCTAGCAACTCTTTCCTCGAGAAGAGGGGTATTCCCTTCTAAGTTCAAGTATAACCGGCTCAAGAAGAGGGGGAAGAAGAGAATGGACCATGGCCAGTGTAGCCATGTATCCTTAGGAGCTCTAACCAGTGTAGCTGAGTCTCCCGCTGCAAGCTTCATGAGATGGAACATGTATACCATAAGCTTTGCTTTATTTGACTATATACACTCCGGTGGGATTATTAAATTTTCAATCCGACCCACAACTTTTTTTGGAGTTTTTTTTCATGTGCATCTGTACAACATATCTACATGGTGCAACATATATACAAGGAGTTTTTCCTCTTGAGCCACTAGACTATCCCTCTTTTGAAGCTTTATTGCAACCCACAGCTTCCGTCTTTGGACTTCATAACCACCAGTTGAGACTAACTTCCTTCACTAGAAGAAGAAGAGAGGTTCCGCCTATAAGTACTACCCTCATATGCTACCCCAAGCCAAAGGAAACTGCCTCCTCACCACCTCATCCATGGAGAGCTATGTGTAAAGTGTTGGTGCAAGCAAAGCCATTGTCTCTGAGAGTCATGCGTGTGTTGTTAAGTGCTCTACTTAGGCTCATCAAGATGACATATGCTCATAGCCTAGTGGACTCAAAGAATTAAGTCACCATGGACCTGAAAAGCCTTAACCCTAAGCCCTATAAGGTTCCTCTTATTGTTAGGTGGATTAAGATCTTAATCAAGCTCCATTTTCCAATTTAATTCCAGGCTAGTTTAAATGTCAACTATAATCCAGGAAAAACTATACAAATATTTACAAAGATGCTATTTACAAATATTTACACATGTGTAAAATTTTTGAAAAATATTTTGAAACCATGGATGTATGCATGAATGCAAGTTTTGCAAAATATGTACACAAATTTACACGAGGTTTTTGAAAACTTTTGATTTTCAAAACATTTTGGAAAAATTTTGTACTATATACATAGTTTTGATAAGAAAATATTTACACGCTATTTACACAAAAAGTTTTTACAAACATTTTTATAAAAATAATTTTGTACAATAGCTATGTATGTGCAATAAAAGAATGTTTGTTTACAAGGAAATTTTTTTAATTTTTATTGATTTTTGGGTTTTTAGTCATTTTTATTTAGGGATTTTATCACTTGTGCCCCTCCGAGATGTTGCAATATCAGTTATGCCCCTATCTTTTTCGTAATATCAGTTGTGCCCCTCAAAAGTTTCTCCGTTATCAGTTGTGCCCTTCCGTCAGGTTGACCGTCAATGAATTGACTTAACCATGGTTTTTTCAAACCTTGGTGCATTTAAGAGGGGTATTATTGTCCAGGGACCTCTTCTTCCTCCTCCAACCTCCTCCTCCTTCCTCTCCGGCCTGAGCTCCGCCCCGAGCTCCCCTCCCCTCCCCGACGCCGCCCCGAGCTCCCCTCCCCTCCCCGGCGACACCCCGCAGCCCCTACCCTCCCCGGCGCCGCACCTCCTCCCCCCCGCACCTCCTTCCAGCCCGCCGCCCCCTCCCCTCCCCGGCGCCGCCCCCTCCCCTCCCCGACACCGCCCCATGTGCCCCCTCCCCATGTCAGAAGCCTCCTTCTGACATGGGATATTTAATCATGTGGCCCTCCTTCAATCTGGAGGATGAGATATGTTCTTCCCCAATTTCATGTGATGACCGACTCGATGGTCGATTTGTGTTCACGGCTTCAGGTGTTCTTCATGCTACAACGCATGGAATCGAGGGCAACTGTTCTCAGATGACAGGGCACAAATCTCCAAGCCATAGTGATGATACAAGTGTTGTATGCTATCAGATCTGGAAGCTATGGTTGATCGGAGGTGAAGCTCCCTACTGTTCTATGTATTGTTCGATTCAAGATCCGATGACCCACAGACCGAACATATGCTACAACGGTGGATCTAACAACTCCAGATCTTCTCAAGGTGCTCAAGGTGGAGCTCTCAATTCATCGCGGGGCTTTATGCTTCAGATCTGCAAGCTATAGAACTCCAAGAAATGTTCCACGACGACATAGATCGGATTGATGTAAAGTTCATAGAGGAGATTGTTGTTCATCAGAGACCTGCAAAATGATTGAAATTGGCTCGAGGATTCAACTCTCGGCTGGACGTAAGATATGGGTGGCGAATGAATGGATTGATCCTTGGCGAATGAAGGATATGATTAGATTTCAGATCCTTACAGATTTAAGGTATTCAGGTATGGAAGGTAGCATGGAACTGCAGGGACACAAGATGGGGAGATGGAACGATTACGTGGGGTTGCTGATCGATTTTAGATTCGAAAGAAAGAAGAAACGGAAGAAACAAACAGAGAAGGATGAGAAGAAGAGAAAGAGAGATTGAGAGGAGAGAAGAGAGGATGAGGAGAATCAGAAACGGAAGGAGGAATCAGGAAGCTAACTTGGTCTACGGATGGACGATGGTTGCATGTGGAGGAGCTCGGATGGGCTTCATGGTTCTCGCCTCAACTCCCAGCGTTGGAGGAGGTTGGTCGTGAGGCACACGGCGGAGTTGCCCACCGACGAACATGATCACCTGTGCCCCGGCACCTCCTTCTGACATGGGGTTTCTTTCCAGGGGGCTTCTGACATGGGGAGGGGGCACAGGGGGCGGTGTCGGGGAGGGGAGGGGGCGGCGCCGGGGAGGGGAGGGGGCGGCGGGCTGGAAGGAGGTGCGGGGGGGAGGAGGTGCGGCGCCGGGGAGGGTAGGGGCTGCGGGGAGCTCAAGGCGGAGAGGGAGGAGGAGGAGGTCGGAGGAGGAGGAAGAAGATGGGAAGAGGAGGAAGAAGAAGAGGTTGGGGAAGAGGAGGAAGAAATGACCATATAACCTTTTAAAAAAAATAATTCCGCTTATGTCCTCAAAGTTAACGTCCGTTTGCACTGTAGATGGACGGTCACTAACCCGAGGGGCACAAGTGATAAAATAGCAAGTTTTGAGGGGCACAACTGATATTACGAAAAAGATAGGGGCATAACTGATATTGCAACATCTCGGAGGGGCACAAATGATAAAATCCCTTTTATTTATTAACACACTCACACAAAGTACGAGTTATGGCTAAAGTATATATGAAGTATATACACTCCCCCCTATACTTAGCTCGAACGATGTCCTCAGAGTGATCAAGAACGATGAAGAAGACATAACTCGTGCTTAGTATAGGGAAGTGAAAAGGAATGGCTATATACAAAGATGAATCAAAGAATAGAATGAAGAGTTTCCCCCTATACTTAGGATCAAGTAATCCTAAGTATAGCAAGCTGTACATGAAGGGAAATCCGAGTGAAGGATGTACAGGGTCTACCCCCCTATACTTAGGGTGAAATATCCCTAAGTATATGCAACAAAACAGGAGTAGAAAGACACAAAGAAGATCAACAAATATATACACGATGGAGGGGCACCACTCCCCCCTATACTTAAGGTGAAGAATCCTTAAGTATAGGCAACAACAGAAGTGATGAAACAGAACAGACGAACAACTCGGTGTTTCTACCCCCCCCCCCCATACTTAGGATGAGGTATATCCTAAGTATAGCAAAGATAATCCTATACGAGACCTGGGGTGAAAACAAGTACGGAAGATATAAAGATCAAACTAAGACAAAACACGTATATACAAAAGAGTACAATGTTGAGGTGCCTCTCAACAAGCGCTAGGTTTTACGCCCCTAGCTGGGCGCAAATGCTAGGACAAAGCGGTGTCAAGGTTCAGGATGACATCTGTAAGGCGAATGTCGTACTGTCGTCGCAGTCTTGGTATGAGAACAACGACGAACTCAAAAGTTTAAAGAATGACACCAAGATATGCAATTAGGCGGGTGTCTACTACCGACCAATGATATGGAAGTTTGTGATCGGGATCCGGTAACACAAAAGAAATCGTCGGCTCTGGATCAGACTGGAGTGGAAGTGTAGAGCCGAAGAAATCAAACATGGAGAAGGATGGATCAGTCATGGAATCCTCCACGTCAATCAGTGTCTCGAAAAGGTGTGGACAGTCAAGATCAGGAGACTCTCTAAGAAAACTGATATCCGATGCATATAATAGAGACAAATCGGGAAGATCATCAAATATCTCCAGGATCGGCTCATCCTCGCGAGGGTCGTCGAGGTGAGGTGACTCAGAAACAGAAGGATCAAAAGACTCGGTTTTGTGATCCGCTAGATCGGATACATTCTTAGAAGGTGAAACCGAGTACGCATCGTGTGTGGCATTCTCCCGCAGATAACCCTCGGGGAGAAATGCAAGATCATCAGTGAAAAATAGAGGATCAGGATCTAGAAGGGCATCTGTGCTGCTGTCAAGTATCCACTCGGTGCACCAGGCTGCATCATTATCTAAAGTGTGGCTCTCGGCAATCTGGAAGCAGGAGAAGGTATAACCAACAGTGCGGAGGCTGGAAGTGTGTCTGCAGCTGATCCTCGCTCTTCCGCAATGCTGGCTGCCATCTGGTCCTCAGCAAGTGTGTCTGTCTCGTCAAAGTGGAGGACAAAAGGCTCGAATACGGGACTATCTGTGTCTGGTCTCTCAAAGTGGGGTCCCATATCGAACTGTGGTGGCTGGGCTGAGTCGTGGTAGCTGTCGAACTCCGAGAAGTGTCTCTGCAGAAAAGAAGATGACTCCTCCTGGACTGGACACTGAAGTGGCCGAATCAATGGTTGTAAAAGCAGGGGCTCCTCCGGCTCATGGAGTATTAGACGATCTGATATCCAAGACTCGTCAACTGAGAACTCTGGTGCTGACTCGAACTCTAGCTGGAAGACCAACGGGAACTCGAGTTGACTCTGTGTCCGAACCTCTGCTATCACAGTCATCTCCTCTGTACTCTGTGGTGATAGGATATCCAAGTCCTCGGGCTGGTGTGTAGAAGCTGTATCCTCATGTAGTGTGATACACCGTACTGGTACTGTAACGTCCGCATGTTGTCCCGACTACGGCATCTCGTGAAGATGGTCTCTGTGAAAGTAACCGCGAGAGGGTATCCAGTAAGTGAATGTCGGAACCGCGGTGTGTACCGCCACATGAGGTAATCACCAGTGCTATCTGCTCTGCGGTCATCCCCCGCATGGAGATCTTAATCAGATCTGTCAGCGGAAGTTCGTGCTCGGGAAATCTCCTCAAGATGTCAAGAAACCTAGGCCATGCCTCATGCAGTGGCTCCTGGGGGTCTACTAAAAAGTTGGTGATCAAAGACCATATCATCTCTGCTTTACGCTGGGGAAAGTATCTTTGTAGAAACTCTCGGTGTAGCTCTCCCCACGTAGCGAATCTCCTCCCCAATCGTCTGTGCCATCGCATGGCTCTGTCCTGAAGTATGAATGGGAAGGTCCTCAGCATCAGGTCCTCTGCAGTGATATCTAAATATAACTGTGCCCTGCAAAACTCCTCGAACTCGGACAAGTGAAGATAGGGCTCCTCGTGCGCCTCCCCTGAAAATGTCGACAGTCTCTGAAGAAGCTCCCGATCCAGGACGAATGGTCCTGATGTAGAAGCTGACTGAGCTCCCTGTCGTATCTGCTCATCCACCAATCTGGGATAGGATCTATCTGATGATTTCCTCTGCTCTCTCTTGTCACGAACGGAGTGCACTCTCAACTCAGCAATGGCATCGTCCGGGTCTCGCATCTGCTCGATCTGATATCCGCGGACATCTAGCGCAACATGCCCAGAGTAAAGAAAGGGATGGGAGGGAGGGAGCGGGAGGTTGGTCGGGTATCCGACCTCCCTCGAAGGTGGACTGGACTGATGGTCAGAAGGTGAAGCAGAAGCCGCAAGAGTCGGCCAGAAGTGAGGGGGATCCATCATCCAGGGATAAAGGAGAAGAAGAGAAAGGACTAAAGGGAGGGTGGATGGGAGAAAAGAAAGAGTGGAGAAGAAGATAGATGGGGGAAAGGCATAAAGGATCTGGAATCACACAAGATGAGAAAGCAAACCCCTGATTCACCTACGCACACTGAGCTGAAGACTGTAAGAGATCGGTCAATTATCTTGTCGATTTTATTTTAGGTGATCAAGTCAGTCTTTCAGAGCGATTACGTGAGCTGATAGGAATCCAATATTCTCAACCGATTGTCCCGAACACAAGGCCAGTAGTCAGTCAAGAAATCGGATACGGCTCTAGCCTATGCTGCGGGTCACTCTCTCGCTCATCCAAACCAAACAAGGAGGGGGTTACTCTCCTCAAGATAGATTTTTCAATGTGATATCTTTTAGATCAAGTGATTAGCAGTCCCGATTTTATTGTTTTTCTTTTTATGTATTTTTCAATAATCAAACAACTCCTAACGAATTTTTCAATTCTTCTTATTATTTTAAGTCCAAAACAGGGGGAGAAGACGAAAAAGCCGATGCGCGAGAATCAATGATGCATGTAGAGTAAGAAATGTGTACCTGACTCCAGCAGTCTACATGCAGGGTGATCCACGCATAAAATAAAAGCTAGAATATAAACTACCTATATGATGCACGCGGTAAAACCGTTCCTAGCAGAGCAATTTTTCTACACGAAAGAACAGTAGCCGGGTACTCGAGCCTAGGTTCAAGGTCCTATCTTGGGAGCCACTCGATGTCTGCCATAACGGATCCTGCACGCGCTGTATGTGACTCCTCAAGGCACGTGGACCAGAACTCTAATAAGCAGCTTTTTCTTGTGATTTAATTAATTAAGTCCAATTATCGATCTATAGGCACACGTAGATAATTAGGGTTTGATCTTAATTAATTACGTCACAGTTAAAGAAAACTCCTAAGCTAGGGCTAAAATCCGCGTAAATCAGATAGACAGTAAATAAACGGTCAAAAAACCGCGTAAAAACCGCAAAAAACCGATGGGGTCCCCCGAGCACACCGGTGCTCGGCGAAACAGACCCCGATAGTCTAAGTGTCCAAGTTCTGTCCTTGTATTATTACAACAGTTCAAATAGTCCGACTGGAAATAAATCTAAACTAATCTAATCTACGGCTATTCCACAGCTCCCGCACTCCTGCTCGCTCCTCGCGTCCTCCTGCGGCTCTGTAGAGAAGATAGCCGCCTCCGACTCCTACGGTTGCTTCGGCTTCCGAAGAAAGCCGTCTCGGTCCTCGAGCCCTCGCAAGAAAACAAACAGAGAGTGATCAGATCAAATAAATGTATAAACAAGTCTGATAGAAAATATATACAGAAATATATACAGCAAACCGCAAAAAAGAAAGCCGCGGAAAAATCAAATGCGACTACTAAGCCGTGCTCCCCGGCAACGGCGCCATTCTGATGAGCCGAAAAATCAACCGATCAATCCGGGATAAAATAATCACTCTCGGGTCGTTGCGATCCGAATCGATAGAGGTCTCAACTCAACAAGAAAAATGAGGAATAGACCACCAATCAAGCAGATAAAATCAAAGAAAATTAAATAGTGGTCCTGGCTATGAGATTAGCCTATGTAGCACCTAGGGTCGGACTCAGGGAGCACGAGTTGGCCTTACGGCCTACGAAGTAGTCAAAAATGAGGAAAATAAAAACAACAATTTTTTGGTGGTTTTTAATATTTTTATATTTTTTTGGATTTTTAATAATGAATGAAAATGATAAAAAAGTCAACTACAAGCACATTCAACCAATTATTTAAGTTCTCAAAAAGAGTCCAAAAATTCCAACAAAAATATTTTTATGTTTTTTTAGGTTTTTTACTGTTTTTGGTGAATTTTTGAGATTTTTGAGATTTTTATATAATTTTCTAAAAATCAAATAAGACAGCAAAAAGAGAAAACTGTCCAATCAGGCTTGGAGGACCAAATTAAAATACAAAATGGTCCTGGAAGAGCCTGGAGGTATTTTTTATGAAAAGTAGAAACAAAGAGGAAAATTCAGAAGAAGAGTTTATTATTTTTGAAATTTTCTACTATTTTATAGAATTTTTATAAGTTTTAAGTGGTTTTTCAATTTTTAAGGTTTTTATATATCCAAAAATAGCCAAAAATGCATACAAAATAAAGCACACCAAAATTAACAACTCCTAATTTTTGTAGAACTTTTGAGAGATTTTTTGTATTTTTTATGATTTTCTAATCTGAACAGAGATAGGAATGACTGTTTTTGAATTTTTAAAAATACTAAAAGCCACAAAAATGTACCTAAAAATTAGTGAAAATTTTACATAGTGGCAGGAGCAACATATCCAATTTTCACGCAATTTGGGTTAGTTTTGATATTTTATTAAAATCTAAAACAAGCTCACAGTGCATAGGGACCTGTTCGCAAGGAAAAATATTTCTAAGGGCTAGAAGGTAACAAGCTCAGAAGCCTGGGGGGTCCTTGTGCAACATTTCCAGGTCCCCACGCGCGCGGCACATGGTCTGGGCACAGAGGGACCCAAATGTAAGAAATCTTAGTTCCGAGGGCTTATTAGAAACAAGTGCTAAAAGCCCAGGAGACAAGTTGTAAAATACCCAAATATTTCAACACATGTCGAATAACAATGCTCACAGGGGTATGGATGCAAATATCAGAAAGTATATTTCATTCAATAACACATCAAAACATCAAGCCCAGATCATGTATTTCTCCAAAAACTCACGCGACGAAGCACGTGTCTCACATAAACAGGGACGAAAATGCAATTAACGTAAACATCCGGGTCCTCTATGCAATTTTACCAACTACAAACAACTATTGAAAATATTTACAGGACTAAAACGTAAATGCAAAACAGGAGGGGGCCTAAGTGAAATTTACCCCTTATTATCCGAGGGCTGGAGGCGTGATGAATACCCATTCATCACTCTTTATTCTTATATTTTAGCTACAAAAACCTTTGCAAATACATGTAGATACTTGTAAATGCAAATAATTACCAAAAAGCATTCTTGGTGTAAAAACTAATAATTAGCATGTTTTTGTGCAAAAATAAAAGAATAAAGAATAAAAAGAAAAAGAGGGAAATATTTAGAATAAATATTGAGCAACCTAATCCCAAGGGAGGGATCACCATGGGCCTGACCGCATAAAAGCCCAAGTAGAGAGAGATAAGGAAGCTCATATGTGTAAATATACATGTAAATATGATAAAAATATTTTCCTCTAAATAAAAAAATTAAAAATAGGTGTGTATTTATATGTAAATATTAGACTAAAACAAAAAAATGAATGAGAAAATTAAAAAGAAATTAAAAATCCTTCATCCTTGTACATAGACCGTGTACATAAACCACATATGTATTTATTTCACCTTGTAAATAAATCAATAAAATTCCACAAAAAATTATACATATTCCTTATTCCATAATGTAAATAAATAAAAGAAAATCACAAAAATACAACAAAAATAAAAAGGAATAAAAATAAAAATCAAAGCCACCTTGTATGTATACCACATATGTATATAAATAAAACTATTTATTTCACCCATGTACATAATTAATAAAAATAAAATAAAAATACCATATTATTCCAAATTTTATCCTATAAATAAATAAAATATAAAAATGGAATAATTTATATAAAAATAAATAATTAAAAATCAAAAATCAAAAATACATATGTATATACATGTATATAATAAAAATATTTTGTAAATACATTATTTATATTTCAAAAAAAAATAAAAATTACAAAAAAATAGTTTAAAAATAAAGAAACATTTTTCGTGTTTTAACTTTTTTGAAATTCGGTCATTTACTATGTTAAAATAAATAATCAAATAATTATGATTTGGCGGGCTCTGATTGGTCCACGGGGGAAGTTGACCCCCGGTCAACTCCCCCCCAGGACCATCAGAGCCGGGTCCTTTGCGCCCGACCCGTCTTCTCCTAATTTCTGCGCCTCGACCTGACCGCCAAACTTCAAAACCCCGGGCTCCGACTACTCCTCGATCATCCCTGACCCTCGCCCGGCAGGAATTCTCGGGATCCGCGCTACGATCTTCACGCTCGACTCCCATCTAGCCGGACCCCTAGACCTATTTAGCCTGAGCTCCGCCTCTATTTTCTCGCATCTTTGGATAGATTCACGCCACCCTAGGACCTCCATAGCCACCGCAAGAGTTACAGCTCGCTTCCGGCCGTGTTGCAGCGAGGAGGGAGTGGACGGACCTCTGATCCGGCAGCTTTGCGCCGCCGTGCGCCGCCCAGAGGTGGTGCTCGAGCCTCGGGCACCGACGGCCCTCTAGGCAAGGACCTGGAGCATCCCCAACTCCTCCACAGTCGACATCATCCAGAAGGTAGTCCCAGTTCTTTCCCTATTCCTCTAATTTTGCTTTTCGCCCAATTCGCTCCGTCGCCGTCCATCGCTGATTCCGACCATCCTCGCCTTCGTCCCGATCATCAGAGTCGCCCATCATCTCCGCCCTTCCTCCGCGCACATTCTCCACCCACTCATCCAACCCAGTTCGCACAGGAACTGGGATTAGGGCTCCTCCGCCGTCGCTTCGCCGGAGCCCCTTCATTCCACCGCACCGATCACCTGCACCACCCCTAACCAGGTCGAGGCACTTTGACCTCGACCCAGGAGCTCGTTGCTTGGCTTTGCAGGTTCATCCGAGCCCATCTGAGGGCTTCGACTATTTGGAGCAGCAGATCCTCCTACGCCGACGTCTCTTGAGCTCCCTAGAGCTCCGTTGCGTCATCGGAAGATCCCATTAGACGCGGGGTGCCCAGGCGAACCTTCTCCGATCACTAGCAGCCCGCGAGGAGGGTCACCGTACGTGCACAGGGCCAGCGAAGTTCGCCGGCCGCTTGTTCTTCGTGCATCCTCCACATCCATTCGATCTCCCTCCAGCTCCAGATCAGATCTTAGACGTCCATTCGAGGAGCCGCACTAGCCGTTCGATCATCCGAGGGTGGATCTCGGCCGTCTGTTTAGCGAGGTTTAGCCACGTCGCACAAGAGGCGTCCGATCATCCACGTGGCTGAACCTCCTCCATCCAATCTGAGCCAGGATCCTTCGCATACCCACGTCGCTTTACAGCTGCCCGATCTTTCACGTGGGAGCTTCCCAGCCGCTAGATCGTGCTGAGGGGTCCCTTTGTTGTGCGTCGCGCTTCCTCGACCGTCAGATCCAACACGTGGCGCTCATCCGACCATCGGCATTTAATAAGGGGTAAATTTCTCTTAGGCCCCCTCTAGTTTTCGCATTTATTATCTAGTCCTATAAATCTTTTAGAACTTTATTTTAGTTGGGTGTATTTGCATAGTGGACCTTGTCTCTTCTGGTAATTGCTTTTATACCCTTGTACGTAGTGGTGCACGTGCTTCGTCACGTGTTTTTGTGGGTTAGTTGCATATATAGGCTGGATGTTTCAGGGTGTTAATGAATGAATTTATATTTTTGATATTTGCAGAAATACCCCTGTGCGTGGTTTAATTGTGCATGTGCTTTATATAGTGGGTAATTTACACTTACGCCCCTGGACTCTTAGCACGTGTTACTAATTAGTCCAGGGACTTAAGTTTTCTTACAAATAGGTCCCTGAGTGCCCAGGTCACACGCCTCGCGCGTGAGTTCTTGGAGAAATTGCACGGGACACCTTGGAATTTGTTTTAATTACGTACAGATCCCTGTGTACTGTACCTTTATGTGTGATTTTAATAAAATAGCAAATCGACTCCAAATTCGATGAAAATTAGATACATGGCTCCTGCCATGGTGTAAAATTTTCTCTAATTTTTGAAGACATTTTTGACACTTTTTATTATTTTTAAAAATTCAAAAACACGCAATTTTCTTACTGTCTAGCTTTAAAAATCACAGAAAATATTGAATCAACTTTAAAAATTACAAAAAATTAGATAGTGTTTTTTGTGTTGTTTGATTTTCTGACCAACTTTGGTCGTTTTTAGATTTATAAGACCTATAAAAATCACAAAAACCCTAAAAATCCATAAAAATTCTAATAATTAAAAGAAAAATCCAAAAATAATAATTCCAGTGCCTAATTTTTCCTTGTATTTTCTATTTTACAGGAAAATTTCCTTCAGACCTTGATAGGGCCATTTTGCATTTTAAATTGGCCCTCCAATTCTGACTGGACGGTATCTTTGTTTTTCAGCATTGTTTGATTTTTATAAAATTCCATAAAAATCAGAAAATCACCAAAAATTGACCAAAAACAGTAAAAAATATAACAAAACATAAAAATATTTTTGTTTGAATGTTTGGAATAATTTTGAGTAGTTAAATAATTGTGTGTAGTTGCTTGTTTTCTTGTTTTCCTCATTTTCTTCATTATTTGAAAATCCAAAAAAAAATATAAAAATATTAAAAATCCACCAAAAATATTTGTCTCTTGTTTATTTTCACTTTTGACTACTTCGTAGGCCGTAAGGCCATTACGTGCTCCCTGAGTCTGACCCTGGTCGCTATACCAGGCTAATCTAATAGCCAGGGCCACTATTGTTTTTATTTGATTTTATTCTTCTGTTTGGTGGTCTGATCCATATTTTCTTGTTGAGTTGATTTATCTCTCGATCCGGGTCGCAACGACCCTTTGAGTGATTATTTTATCCCGGATTGATTGAGAATTTCTGGCTCATCAAGGCGCGTTGTGGCTAACCCTTCACCGGGAAGGACGGTCCAGATCCAGCCTCCGATGATCGAACGGTAGTCTGCTGCTCCTCAAGTGGACGGCGTGGATCAAAACTGTAGCTCAAGACTGAATGGACGGTTGAGGAGGGTCCTCCAAGAACTCGACGCCGGCGAGGTTCGCCGGCCCAATCCGTGCGCGCTGGACCTCCTCAGGAGTTGCTAGGTTGGGAAAAATGCTCCTGCTGATGTCCCGCAGCTGATGGCCAGCTCAGATGGGGTCAGGGTCGTCGGAGATACTCCGGCGATGAAGGAGGAGCTGGAGCTGTTGTACCTGAACTGATGGACCTCCAGATGAGGTTGCTTCGACGTTTTGACCTGCACAAGTGAACCACGGGGTCGAGGGCAAACTGCCTCGACCCGTAAGAGCACGAGAAGGGTGGAGGGCGAGGCAGTGTGAAGTCCTCCGGCGAGGCGATGTCGGAGGACGATATCCCTGCTCCGGGGAGAGCCAGGGGGACTGAATGGGTGGAGAAGGTGGAGAGAGATCTGACGAAGGTGAAGGGAAGGTCGGGATGACAAATGGATGATCGGAGGTGGCAAGCGACAGCGACGGAGCGAAATGGGCTGAAACCTAAAATCCTAAATCTAAGCTAAACTACAGGCTATCTACTCTACCTAGCGGTCGCATTCGTCTGGGCTGGAGCCGCTGGAGCTCCGGGGGTTATGGCCTCAAGGGTTCGACGCTTCCCGAGACTTGGCGTACCTCGCGGCGGCGTACGACGGTGATATCACCGGATCAGTGGATCCCGGCTGCCCGAGCCTCGCTGCTACTCATCCTCGCGCGGTTGTCACTCTGACGAAGATGAGGAGGTCACTGGCGTCGAGGGGGAGGGCCAAAGATGGCGTGAATGGCACGGCGGAGCTCAAGATATATAGCTGCCCAGGTCCGAGAAGATGGTCGTGGAGTGCGCAATCTGAGGAGCGGATCCCTAAGACGATATGTGGGCGAGGATCGCGGATCTCTCCTGGAAGTATGGAGCCCAGGGTTTGAGGTATTGGTTGGCGGATCGTGGCGTGAAAATGGGGAGAAGTCAGGTCCGGCGCACAGATCCGCTGGAAAAGAGGGTCCGCGGGGGGAGTTGACCGGGGTCAACAATCCCCGTGGACCAATAGGAATTTAGCTTTTATTTATTGTTTAGAAATTAAATAAAAAATAGTAAATGGCCAAATTTAGAAAAAGTTAAAACATAAAAAATGTTTATTTATTTTATGATTATTTTTTGTGATTTTTATTTATTTTTTTGAAATATAATTTAGGTATTTACAAAATATTATTATATATAGGTATATACATATGTATTTTTGATTTTTGATTTTTAATTATTTATTTTTATACATTTTATTCCAATTTTATATTTTATTTATTTATAGAATAAAATTTGGAATAATAAGATATTTTTATTTTATTTTTATTAATTATTTACATAGAGTAAATAAATAGTTTTATATACATATATACATGGTATATATACAATGTTGAGAATTGTTTTTAACTTTATTTATTTTTATGGTTTTTATTTTATTTATTTATGCCATGAAATGTGGGATGAGAAAATATTTTTATTAAATTTTTATTTATTTATTTATAGGGGAAAATAAATATATAAGTGGTTTTGTGTACATGGTGTATATAGACAATGAAGAAAGAATTTTATTTTCTTTTTAATTTTCTTTTTCCAATTTTATTTTAATTTTATATTTAAAAATATATACAAATGAATACACACCCATTTTTATTTTTATTAAGAGGAAAATAACTTTTATTTATTTACATGTATATGTACAAACACATGAGTTTCCCTATCTCCCTCTACTTGGGTTTTTATGCGGTCAGGCCCATGCTGAGCCCTCCCTTGGGATTAGGTCGCTCAATATTTATTCTAAATATCTCCCTCTTTTTCTTTTATTTCTTTATTCTTTTATTTATGCACAAAAACATGTTAATTATTCATCTTTACACAATGCATGTTGAATGGTAATTATTGCTATTTACAAGTATCTACATGTATTTTACATAGGTTTTGTAGCTAAAATAAAAGAATAAAGAGTGATGAATGGGTATTCATCATTAGGTCAAAGAGTTTACTTAACGAGATCGAGATAACCAAAGTACTACATCGTATGCTGTTGCGATATAGGCACACATCCTCTAACCGGAGACAGATGTGTTACTATATGTCTGAGTATGTACATTTTTTAGACCAATAAGTTGATGGCCTAACCAAGGTCTATATACTGACGAGCTGGTGTGCATACGAGGGGATATGAGTAATACGATCTCTCAAAGGGATCATACAAGTACACTTCTGAACTGGAAGACATGAGCTCACTCATGAGATATTGGATCGACAAATTCCATGCATGGTCGTCTAGCTTATGAAGCTTGACAGAATTTAGAGGTGTGATATTTGCTTTTGGAAAGCATATGATCGATACCAAATCCTAATGATCAAATGAGAATCTTTATGATAAAACCCTGAAGGTGACAGTCTAAACGAGATCGATATCATCGGGTTTATTCAAGGTCTTCCAGTATGCAGGATGTAAAGGTATTGGGAATACCTGAACGTGATGTGATCATAAACAATTGTATAACCATGATGCTTCCATTTCGAGGGAGTGATGAAACATGTCTGGATTTTAGTGACTCCTCTCGGTAGAGAAGTAACTTGATCTTAGTCCAAATGATGGACATTGATCTGAATGAGATTCAGATGCAATGAGAAGATTAAGTTTACGGACTTGATTTAATCAAGCATCTGTGGAAGGTCCGTAAGATCTGGATTTGAGATATGATCTTAATGTCCACGTCACTATACGTGGAATAATACAATCGTCATGTCCTTATCTCCAAGTATTTGCGGAGAAAGCACACTATTCTTGAAAGAGTTCAAGAATAATTCCATTGATGAATTATGTATCCAAGCAACAAGATGTTGATAATTAAATGAGATTTAATTATCAAGAATAATATGAATAAGATTCATATTATGAGAATGATTGTCCAAGATAATTAAATGAGATTTATTTATCAAGGAAATGCAAATTGTGGATAGTACTATCCATGATATCCATACTATCAATGTATATTATAAATATGATTTATAATAGATTAGAGATAACACCTTTATAAGTAACATTTACTAATCGATTGTTAATGTCAATTGGATTCACATTAAGCAATTAGTTGGAAATGTAATTTACATTTTTGTTTGGGTTGTGAATGTGATTCACAATTTTTCGATGGCATGATTGAAATATTCGCTAATTAAGTTGGAATTAATTTAGTGATTATATTTGCAATAAATGTTGTTTCAAATAGTTAAGAGATAATGAGATAATATAAAAAAAGATAAAATCCCCAAATAAAAAAAGGGTGGCGTCACCCTTGAATTGGTCATAGGTGACGCCCCCCTTTGTTTAGGAGAGGATTATTATCCTTTTTTATTATCTTGTGATTATTAATTTTATTGAGTTAAATTATGTTGATGATAATGCAACATATATTAAATTTAATATAAATTAGTAAGTTGTTGTTTTAAACAATGATGATCATGACCATTGATTAAAAACACAAATCAATCTAACCATTGATTTTGTGTATCCCATGGATTGTGATCCATGGACTCACAAACTAATATATAAGAAGGACAACCCTATCCCTTGGAATACACACATCTACTCTCTCTCTCTCTGTCCTCATTCTCACGCCATCTCTCTCTCTCTCTCACTAAGCGTGGCCGTCCACCTTAAGTTCTTGAGAGAATTGCAGTCGTAGCTACGCCGACATGTTGTCGCCTCGATTGCTTGTGGATCCGTCTTCCTTGGATCTTCTAGCACAAGTAGAAGACGTCAGATTTTGTTGGACGACATCAGGAGATTCATTGCTTGGATCTTCATCTTGGATTGCGGGAAGCATGTGCATCATCATCGCGCATACAAGTGCATTCTTCGTGGATCGGACTTGAGTCAGGAGGATCTCTTACTTTAGAGATCAAGTGATCACAACCACGCTTCAAGAGGTATTTCTAATACTTTGTGGTTAGATGAAACGATCCAAGAAATGTTCTTGCAATCATGTGGTTTCATCATATGATTTAAATTTTTTAAATACCATTGCATCAAGCGACTAGTGCGACTAGTCGCTCATTAGATGTGGTCATCACACTTCCGTGGTGTACTTAAGGATTCCCCATGTCCTTCAATACACATAAAATATTGAACACATAAGCTAGACTGTAATTCCAACATTAAGGTACGATAATACCTAATCAACACTGATGCCGCACATGTGCTTTGCGTCGGAAAATATATAAAATATAATCAGATATTTAAGATCAATGTTAAGATCATTCAATACAAAATTTATTGAAAAAATATATATATCTATATTCTTACCGTAAGCATAAAAAATCATGGAAAATAATTAGTTGTTACTATAAAAAAGAATATTTAAAAATCACCTTAAAATTTTATTAATATAATCATACATTTAAATTATCATGAAGATAAACTTCTTATTGTTTCAAAGTGGAGATATTTTGAAATGGCCACTGTATATGAATCTTTGTATAGAAGGGATACGGGGTAATTTTTTTACTTAAAAAATATAAAAAATAGTTACGATCCTTGATCCTAAATCATCATCCAAAAATAGAATCGTTTTCTTTGAAATCTTGCATAAGGGATTAGTAACACAATTAAATGTTTAATTTTATGGGATATTTACACCCATAACCCTGAGTAATATGGTAATTACCCCAGAAACCCTGCGTAATCACGAATTACACCTAGAACCTTGAATACATACTCTGTTTAACACCTATAACCTTCCGTTAGTTTTCTTCATAATCTCAACCATAGAAGTGAGTTAATCTAACCGATATATGATCTAACGGCTAGGATTAATTTAACCATTCATGATCCAACAGCTATAATTAATAGAAAAAGGTAAAAGAAATTTTTCTTGCAGGGGCGGGTTGGGTTCCACACTTGCAGCACGGGGGCGGGGGGCGGCGGCGGGAAGGGGGGCTCCGCCCTGTGACATGCGGCGGAAGGGGGGGCTGTGACCAAGCCATGCGGGGGGCGAGGTGTGGCGGTGGAGCGTTACCGGCACGACGGGGGGCCGGCACCAGCCAGGGAGGCTCTGCAGGTCGGCACGCGAGGAGGACGGTGGCGTGCGGGAGGGGGGCCCTGTGCTGCGGCAGGAGAGGGGGCTCCTCCCCTGTGACGGCGTGTGAGAAGGGCGACCTGAGCCCCTGTGACGTGCAGATGAAGGGGGGCTCCGACTTGAGCCATGGGGGGGGGAGTTGTGCAGCCGACCTTCGACCTGGGGGGTTTTGCGTGCTTGCGTGAAAGGGGGGTCCGCCCTGTGCCATGCGGCGGGCGGGAAGGGGTGGCTCCGCCTTATGCGAGCCTTCGACCTGGGGGGTTTTACTTGTGTGCGGGAAAGGGGGGCTCCGCCCTGTGCCATGCGGTGGGCGGGAAGGTGGAACGCGGGCGATGGGTTCCTGGGGGAGGGGGGAGCTCGCGGGCGATGGGTTGCTGGAGGAGGGGCGAGCTCGCGGGCGATGGTTTGCTGGAGGAGGGGGGAGCTCGCGCTCGGAGGTGGGGGAGCTCGGACCCCTGACGGGAGGAGGGGGGAGCTCGCGGGCGGAGGGGAGCTCGCGGGAGGAGGAGGGGGGAGCTCGGACCCCCGGCGAGGATGGGTTCCCAGGTGGGTGGGTGGGGGGGGGGGGAGGGGGGCCTTGCAGGCAAGAGGGGAAGGGGAAATGGTATCATGTTGTAAATATGATGGGTTTGGAAGGGCAAAAATGACTATTTCCGTTAGAGTTAACGGAGAAATAAGACGGAAGTTGACACAGGATTATGCCATGTAAAGGTTAGCCATTACTCAGGGTTCTCGATGTAATTCGTGATCACACAGGGTTTCTGGGGTAATTACCATATTACTCAGGATTATGGGTGTAAATATCCCTAATTTTATATAATTCTTCAACTGGATGGGCGACATTGAAACTTTCAATTGAATATAGATTTACACGTTTTGAAAATGGACGAGTTTATTAACCCTTTATAGAAGAGGCCCTTTATAGAAGAGGGACAATGAGGTAACATTCACTTAAACTAAATGTGAATAATACAATTATGATCATAAATCATTATTCAAAATATAGTCATGTTCGTTGTACATCAAAAAATATATAGAACATGACAACATGTGCATAGTCTGGGGTGTGAACATGTATAGATACAGTTTGTTTTATAGTGATTGTTATATTTGTACTATGTTTTTTATTTTAATATATATATATATCCCCAAATATCCATATTAGTCCTATATTCATATTGATACATAAATATAAATGTAAAATTATTTAATAATTGTATTAACAAAATGTTATGCCTTCTTTTAAAATTTTGGTATAATAACTGTGAAATCATTATATTATATATGTTACATCGCATGTAAGTCATCAAATGCATGCGTATTTAATTTAATTTATAAAATATATACCCACAAATATTTAGAACAAATTTGTGTGTATATATATATATATATATAATTTTTGAGATATTGTAACATTATTTTATATTAAATTGTAATTCAAATTAGACCCATTTTAAAAAAGGATTAGTATATTTTGAATACTTTTATGAAAATAAAATTTTGAAATAAATAATTATTTTAAAAAAAATAATGGAAAAAATGTTGAAAATTTCTAAATTTCAAATTTGAAGCAAAAATACCAAAATTGAAATATGTCAAAATTCACAATTTGTGGGATTCAATTAGGGAAGCAAACAACCGATATGGATTACCTATATAATTGAGTGGTATTAATACTTGTCCGCTTCTAAATACAAATAGGCAGAATATTGATAAGAAAATCATGCTATCTATGTCCAACTAGGATCATAGGCACGTCGATAGGTAGAACAAGTTTTTTTTTGTAAGATAGTAGAACAAGTTGGACTACTATTACTGCATGTTGGCCATTCACATGCCTTCTTAATTTAATTTATTTATATGCACGAAACACGTCAGCGTCCTTTTCATTAGGCCGTTTTCTATGATATCACTCACAGAGATCGATGTAGGGTCAAGTTTCCAATGATATCGACGTGGATATCCTAAAAGTCCTATCTACCCGTTGTCATAAACATGTGATCCTTCTTTGACTATAGTAACCGATGAGAAAATCACGTGATCTTTGATTCGTATGCCTTCAACCATTAAAATTAATTTAAAGGATTTTTACCCGGCAGATGCTATAATTTTTGTCAATTACCTCTACGACCTTTGAAACATCGTAATTCCTCCCTCAATCCCATAGATCTCATGATTAACTTCCATCTATTTAACTGTTCAAGTTAACGGATTCCGTCCTCTCCCCCCACCCCGCTAGTCCCGCCCGCCGCCTTCCGAGCCCCCTCGGCCCCTGCTCGAACCACCAGCCCGCCGCCTCCCTGGTCGAGCCCCTCCCCCCCCCCCCACCCGACCCTACCTGGAACCACCAGCCTGTCGCCCCTGCTTCCCCGATCGCTCAGAGCTCCCTCGCCCTCCGCGTCACGTCCCCACCTCCCCTCCTGGACCCCCCCCCCTCACGCGCGCAGGGCCCGGCCACCGCCTCCCTCTGCTGGAGCGCGGGCCCGCCCACCACCTCCCGGTCGCTCAGAGCTCGCCTGCCCTCCGCGTTGCCCCCCCCCCCGGGCGCCCGCCCACCGCCTTCTTCTACTGGACCTCCCCGCGCAGGGCCCGCCCAACCGCCTCCCTCTGCCGGAGCCCCCCCCCCCCCCTCCGCGTGCTCCGCTTAGAGAATGTGTACGAGACCCCTCGGGTGGCTGCCTCCCTCGATCACCGCCAACCTCTTCTCCAGATCCGCTCTCCGTCTATCCCCTGATCAAAGCCCACCTCCTTCAGGTGAGCCCAACACCATGTCAATATTGAGGGATGAGAGAGATAGAAGAGGACTATTTTTTTCTGATTAATTTTAACCGTCCGATTACGAATTGGTTAGATTAACTCATTTTTAACTCAAAGAAGTTAACTCTAGATGTATAATTTAATGGTAGAGTTCGTGGGGTAAGACGGAGGAAGTTTACAGGGTCGAGGGAGGAACTACGATGTTTCAAAGGTCGTAGAGGTAGTTAGCAAAGATTATAGGGTCTGCCGAGTAAAAATCCTTTAGTTTAATTATCCAGTTGGAGGATAAGAAATAAGGTGAAATAAGAGAAGAAAAAACAACACAATGGGTTACATGGATTCTTCGCCTTTATTTAGCTATATCTTGAGTCATTCTCGAATTTAGATCTACAAAACTAATATCCATTCATATAGTCTCATTCTAACACTTTTTGGACATTCCTCGTCCTCTCTTAACCAACTCAACATCTCAAAACCTGCATCTCCTCATCGGTGCATCAGCTAACCTCATCTGCAAATGGTTAAATCATTTTAAGCAATTTTCTCGTATCTTATCATCGATTGGAGTTACACCAACTTTCCTTCCGATTGCATTATTCTGAATCCAATCTTTATGTGTTCCCACACATCGATCTTAGCATTTTCACTTCTGGTACTGTCATTCTCTGCAAATGTCTATGGTTCACAAGACAAATTCATATCCATAGAGCATAGCATGTCTCATGCTGCTTTGTAAAATTTTCCTTTGATTTTTAAAGGAATTTTCTTATCACAGAGAACAGTAGATGCCTCTCTCCACTTTAGCTAACTTGTATTTATTCTATGAATGCTGAAAAGATCCAAACTATTTTGAGACAAGGTCGGTCTCAAGCACAAGTAAATTGAGGAGGTTTGCGCGTTACGTAATCGACAACCAGCATAAGAGAGACAAATTCCTAAATATTGTTCATAAAAAGAACACTCAAGAACACTATTTGGGAATTTGTCTCTCTTGCACTGGTTGTCGGCTACTTAACGTGCAAGCCTCCTCAATTTACCTATGCTTGATACAGACCATGGCTGGTGAAATAGAAACAAGTGAAATTTATTCTTCATTTTTTCAATTGATTTCAAGGATAAGCAAATGATAAATACTATAAATATATACACGATAAACGGTATCCCGGTATGTCGTTCTATGATCACTTAATATCATGTTTCGAAATAAAAGCACAACCAACAAAAATCGGGCTATGGTGACACTTTTTTTGAAAATCTGTCATTAGACCAATCGTTGTTTACAAAATTATTTTTTATAATTGATATCGGCGATGAGTATCATGTTTGTTGCTGTATTTTAGAGATGATCGGTATAGCAATGTTTATCCGCTGTTGTTTTTACTATTTCCAAATATTGTTTTTGAGAGACAATCCTGCAGATTTTTAATGCCCAGAACTGTAACTTTTCTATTAACCTTTTGAAAAAAGATGAAGGAAATATCATTCGTAAGAATTGCAGAGTAGCCAGTACAATTTTTTTAGATTCATACCCTAACCTGCCATTCTTTCAGTACCATTTTTTTTCTGGTAGAAAGTGAGGGTAGTGGGACTCGAACCTTGGTCTATCCACTATGGGAGCCACTGCTCAACCACTAGACCAAATATTTGGTTCAAGTACAATACCTACTCAACTCAACAGACATTTTTTTCTGGTAGAAAGTGAAGGCAGTGGGACTCGAACCTTGGTCTATCCACTGTGGTAGTTGTCACAGGGTCAAAATCCTGTTATCGATTTCGACCAATCCTGTGCGGCATTAGCTAACCCGTAGCTAACCAGCCTTCCCGAGTAGAACGGTCACGGACGCGCTCCAACTCTTCTCGTACTCCTGCTTGCTAGCGCACCGACGCTTTCAACACAAACACGAGCACGAACTCCGGATCGCTCAAGAACACTCTCAAGAACACGCTCAAGAACGCTCAAGAACTCAACCAAGCAATCACACGAGCACGGGCACAAAGCTCTTCTCTTATTAGAAGGGGAACTCTTAGGAGTGGGGTGGACACACTCAACTCTGTGTTGTGTGTTTACAAATGAGCCACCACCTTTCCTTATATACAAGACTCAAGGCAACCCAAGGGACACTCATTATTACATTTACAATAATGATACATAAAGACACAAGAGACCCTTCGAGTTCTTCGGCAACCCTTCGCGTTCCTCAGCAACTCTTCGTCTGCTTGTCTCTTCGACTCCCTTGTTGACCTTTCGTCTTCTCGCACGGTTGACGCCCAGTCAACCGCCCAGTCACCAGCACGCATGCGCTCCAACACCCTGCTGATGCAGCTTTGCCATAATTCACCAAGTGCCACCGAACACTTGATCTTGTGCCAAAGGGAACCCGCGGCCTCCAGACCCTCGTGCGGTAAACCCTTCCTTAGCGTTCTCCATGCTAAGGGGAAGTCCTCCAGAACTTCGCTATCGTGGCCTCCAGACCACTCTCGTACATGTACGACCGAGCATGCTCGACAATGCTCGTACTCAGCACCTGCAACGCTCCATGCCTCCTTAGACCGCCACGCATCAATACCGATACCGTCCGCCTTCATGCGTACGCCTCTGTGACCGTACCGCATAGCTCCTCTATGCGTACTGCTTCACTACGTACCGCCCTTCTGCACTCGCGTATGTACGACTACGTGCATCCACTGTCATGTCTTGCACTGCTGTCTGTACTCGCTGTGCTCGCACTGCTACAAGCTTCACGACACTCTGCTACCGAGCCAGTGTCCTGTGTGACGCTTCTCCATCACGTACGGTAGAGCCTCCAGACTCTCGTGGATAGCCTCCCTGATATCCACACATTTTCGGACTCCTCCTGAAGTCCAGCTTCATCGATCATTCTCGAGCATCCATCTACCGTGTCTGCACGATCATTCTCGATCACGGAATTTGGGGGTGTGACAAGCCTCCCACACCTGAAGAATCGGTTGTCCTCAACCGAGCATCTCCTCATCAGCTGGCGTCCCGTCACGATCCTCCATCCGCTACGCACCTCCTGATGCGGCTCAATTGGAAGGGTGGTGCCGCCTTGCACCGCCTCCCTTCCTGCACCTGGTCTTCTCACGAACTATGTCCCTCCGTGACTTGGTCTTCAACGTGAAAAGTGGAGCTTCCTCGTCAGCTCCCATTTTTGATGTATCCCTCCTAGATACAGCAGCTCCATCGCTAGTGTGTGGCAGCTCCAGCTCCACATGTGGAATTCTCTCCTCCACGCTTGCTCGTTGACGATCTCTATCGTTCCCTGTGGATGTACCTGTGTCCTGGGGAGTGAGCACCTTCTGCGCTCCGGGCATCTTCCCTATCTTGCCTCCTGCAAGATCATTGGTGGTGTGGTTCGTCACCACTCCACCCCCATGGACGTGTAACTCCTTGTCCATGCTGCATCGCCCTCCAGAGCTCTGCCTCGTCTTCTCGTGCACGGATGTTCTCCTATCCGCGGCTTTGGTTGTGTGCCTCCTGCACACAAGTTGGTGCCCAGCATGCACCTGCGCACTCCTGTGCGTCTTCGATCGAGCCTTAGCGCCTCCAAAGCTCATTGTTGTGGAGTTCCCTCCCTCCACCGAATTCGAAGCTCCTGCTCGAAGTGTTGTGAGGCGTACCTTGGGCATCGCACCTATTGCTCCCAAATGTACCTCACGTTCTTCTTCCTCCTCCTCGTCCCTACGAAGAGAGTTCAGCTTCTCCTTCTTTGGGCACTCCCGCGCCCTATGCGGTCCGTCGCATATGAAGCACCCCTTGCTCCTGGGTTGCTCCCTTCTCTTGGAGTACTCTCGTTCCTCCATTGGTGGATCATGGGCAACGCCTTTGCCCTTGTCCTTCGACCGCGCCCTCGGCTTGCTGGTGAACTCCTTCTCTTCAGCATTGTGACTTGATTGGGTCGCCCCATAATCGACCAACGCATCTGCCACCACGATCGCTGAATTAAGGTCCTTCACGCCCTGCCTCCGCAGTTCGGCTTGCGCCCAGCTTTGCAACCCGATCGTGAAGTTGAAGAGCTTGTCCTCCTCGGACATCCCCTTGATGTCCAGCAACAAGGACGTGAATCTTAATATCTTGATCTTAGCAAAATCCCCGAGTAAAATCCCAAATAAATGTCCATAAAATCAATAAATTAACAAAATAACTCTTGTAAATAAAACACACTAATTATTGTATATTAAATTGTACAAAATAAATTAACAATAAAAAAAAGCCGCAAAATCAAAGGAGTTTTATACATGTAAATAGCCCTTAACTTTATGTATTTTTAATAATTTCATATCAACTCCTTTTTGGCTAATTCTTTCTCCAACATGTTCATATCAATGTATATAAAAAAATAAAAATACAAAACAAAACTTACATCAAATAAATACTCCTAGATCCCAATGGGAAAAAGCCGTAAAGACCAACTTCCAAGCTAAATTTCCGCTCCGTATGAACTCCAAATTCACCAAACTCACTTTTAAAGTTCAAGTTAGAAAATTATCTCTCCAACTGAAGTGGTTTCATTAAAATCGAAGCTCATTTGCAAAAGTTGGGTTTTGGGACCTAGATGTACATTGTATACCTTGTATATATTCATTCTTTCTTTAATTTTTATTGTATCTTTCATAATTGCTAAAAATACAAAAATATCATGATTGTATTGTATTTTAATTATATTATTTTATACTATTTTTCCTTTGTAAATATCTCTTACTAAAAAGACAAAAAAATACAAATTAGAAAAGTAAACAAAAATTGTACATGGTGTTTTGTCTTCTTTTGTAAATTATCCACTATTTGTCTTCTCTCTTTATTTTATTGTATTTAAAGTAGCATACTTTTATTTTCTTTTATTTAATCACATTCTCTACAATAACTTCCCTTTCTCCAATAACCTCCAAGTCTTCTTTCAACCTCCATTCCACTCCATATTCTTCCACCAACCTCCCATTCAACTCCACCAATAATAAAACTTCCCATTCAACACCACCACTTCTCTAACTCCCATTATTCATCTCTTTATAATCATCTCCACATCCACATTTTTCCCCATCCACCATTCTTATAGAATAAGGAGAGAGCTTGGAGTGTTTTGTTGGTGACAGCGGCGAAGCGTCTTCCTCAAGCGACGACCTCCTTCAGGTGAGATCCGCGGAGCTCCGCCCCACGTCACGAGTTCTCCATCGAGCTCGCTTAGCTTCTCCGATTTTATTTCGCCAATCGGATCGAAGCGACGACAGGAGTTCAGCGTAGCTGCTCCGCCAATCCGGCGAAGATCAGGTAAGTATTCCTCCTCATTTCTCTTGTTATTTTATTTTATCTCATATTTTGTTTCTTTTTTTACTTCACATCAACACCCCTTAATCACCATGTCATTTTAATATTTCATCATCACGACCAACCCACAACTATATTTGCATTTGTTCATATTACAATTGCATTTGTTTATTTTCTGTTCTCTAAAACAAAAAAATTTAAAATCTAAAACAAAAAAACTTCTCTTTTATTACAACAGTAAAAAATCAAAAAAAATAAAAAAACACAAAAAAATAATACTCGCAGCAGCGGTGGGGGGAAGTTCCCACCGCCGCCGCCGCCCCCTCATCTCCATCGCGCCGTCGCGCGCGCCACCGCCCCCCAGCGCGCGGCCGCGCCCCGCCGGAGGCGCCGCCCCCTCTCCTCGCCGCCCTCTGCCGCTCTAAGCGGTCGCGCAAGGCAGCGCCCCTCTGCCTTTATCCGCAGCCACCCGCAGGTGGCCGCCATCCCACTGCCGCCGACCCCTCAGCTCGCCGCCATCCCACTGCCGCCGACCCCTCAGCTCGCCGCCGTCCTCACGCCGCCACCTCGCTCCTTGTGCGCGCCCGCGTCCCGCGCTCCGTCCACCGCTGTCCAAGCCACCGGCGGCCTCCCCACAGTTGGTTCCACCTGCGAGAAGGTCCATTTTCTTTTCTTTATTTTTATGTAAAAATTGCAAACTTTTCTTTCATAATTTTCATAACTACCGTTTAGTCCTTGTACATAAGTTTTAGTTTTCTTTTCAATTTCTGTATTGCACAAAGACCCCTATGTTTGTATGTTGATTTGGACACCTGTTGAGCATCATTTTATTCAATGAAAAATGTTTTTATGTTGAGCAACTTACCCTCTGTCATGTGAGTATTTATTTGTATTTTTATGTTACATGGGTAATTAATTAAAAATGATTAACTGAAATTTTACATATTTTACCCAATCTAGACTCCTAAAATTATATCTCACTCATAGTTGCTCTAAAAATTCCAAAAAAAATGTATATGATGCCTTGATATGTGATGAAATTACTGTCCAAATTTCATCCAAAATGGAGTTGTCTTGTGCCTGAAATAAATTGTAGAGTGTTTCTAGTATTTGATTTTTAATTAAATCCACGTATATCCTTTTTGCGAAATTTCAACTCTCCTGGATTGCTTATTTTAATACCTACTTGAGATAATTCGCACTCTGATTAATTTGATAAGTGGATTTATTAGAAATTATTTACTCACTGTCACTCTGATTTCACTAAAAAATCCATAAAAAATTCATATTTTGTCAAAAAATCCAAAAATATTACTGTAGCTTCCTTACATCATGTTTTCATTCTAGTAATTTTTTCATAATTTTTGCTTACTGTTTGTGTGATAAATTACGAAAAAACTCATAAAAAGTGTACATTTTTAGTTATTGCATTGTAACCCATAAAATTCCAAAAAAAGTACCTTGCGTTCATCACTGAATTGGAATTCTAGGAAAAATATAATTTGGCTAAAATGGACTAATTTGACATTAAAATTAATTTGGCCTTGTTGTGTGTTTTCTTAGTGTTGTAATTCACTTGCATTTGCATTCTATTTGCACAAAAAATATAAAAAAAATACCTCACTGAAATCTAAAACTTAATTTTCGAATTAACCCCAAAGTTGTTCCTTTGACTCCCTGAGTTCGACCCCGGACTTGCCCGGGATATAAATTAAGCCGAGACACTCTTCACGGAGATCTTCTCTCGGTTCTGACTGAATCGCTAAGTACACGTACCACAACGAACACGAATTAAATATCGTATTTAGCGGCTCGTCAGATGGCGCCGTTGCCGGGGAGGCAAACGGCTTAGGGACTAATTTAAAAATTTGGATTTAGTTTTCCATTTACTCGGGTAGTCTGACCCCCGAGCCACCTTGTATTTATTTCATTTTTTTGCAATTATTTCTCTTCATATTCTTGTATATATTTGTTTTTATCTCTCTAATATAAATTTCATTTTTTCTTGCGAGGGCCCGGTGAACTTGGAGTGCATCGGAGGTCGACGGACGTGACGCGCGCCGACTGCTGAAGATCAAGGAGAATTAGTTTATTTTTAAGAGAATTTTTGTAATTATTGTAATAACTTAGGTAATTCGCTCTTTCCAGCGGCTCTTGTTTAAGAGCTCGTGTTTGTATCTGGACTGGACTTTGGACCCTCTTGTGATCGTGTGGTTGCTTGACGTAGAATAGGACCTGCACTTGCGGCTCTTAGAGCATATTTTTATTAGAATATTTTATTGCTTGTGCTCGTAAATTTTAGGACCACACTTCACATTTAACGAGACGCACTTAGACCGCAGAGCTATTAGTCAAATTTAACTTGTTCATCACTCGCTAATAGAACTGCCTGTCTAGGAACGGTTTTCTCGTTTGCATTCATTTAGTATAAAATTTCAATTCTGCCTTACATCCCGCATGTAGAGCGCGAGGATCACTATAAGTCTTCTGAACTGGGCATGCATCATTGATTTCATTATTTGCATCGGTTTTTCTCGACTCCCTCCCCTTGGTTTTTGAAACTTAGGTTAAAAGGAAATCGGGACTGATCGTTAGGCGTGCTTTGTTTGGTGGACTAATCAAGTGATAACCAAATTAAAATCGGGACTGCTAATCAGAGTTGACCAAAAAAAATTTGATTAAAACTAACACTTGTTTTGGGAGAGTAAAACCCTCATTGTATGCTTGGCTAATTGTGATTGTTGAGAGGTGAGGACGCATCCCTAGGATAGTGCCCAAAACCTACTTTTGAGCCTTGCATAATTGGATTTATATCTTGATTTATCACCTAATTAAAACTGAAAAGGTAAACGGTCGGACTTTTGCGACCATCACTGTGTTGAGTAGGTGAACTCAGGGTTTGCTCTTGTGTTTGTTTGTTTTGTGTGTTATTCGGTGCACTTGCACGCTTTCTTCCTTGATCCGCTTCATTCTCCCATCTCCCTTCCAAGATGTCAGAATATTGGTCATCATATCCACGTCATTCTTCTTCGACCATATTTCGATCATCTCCACCCTCTCAGTCCTCTTCATATCCACACCCCAATCGCGAAGTCAGAACTCCGACTGACTTCTCCACTTCTTCGTCCTTCTCATCTACCCCACATTCTTGCACCCCTGACCCACAACCATCCTGGATTGACTCACTACGTTCTCGACCGCTTGCTGGAATCAAGGAACAAATCGAAGAGCAAGCGACTGCTGAGATGAATGATTGGCATAATCAGTTGACCCCACATACCTCATTTTTACCTCGAGTTGGGACAGAACAATAATTTCTATATACACATCCCGACTTGACCTTAGGGTACAACATGGTCGACCAGACTAACCGAATGGAGAGGCCTACACCATACGATCTTCCTGACTTGATTGACCTCAGTGATAGAGCCGACATTGACCAACCTTCATATCACCCATTCGGAGAGCCGACATATACAGGGATTGGACTCATGAGACTGATCTACATACCCCCTGTCTACTGACTCCACCTTATGAGGCTCCGACCAACATTTGCCACACAGATGGGTCATACTCAACCCAGCAGTACACGCCTGAGTCAAGATGTGCTGAGTATAAGATCCCAAGTTCTCAGCGGTATCCTCCAACTGAGCAGACGTCTCTCATGATGTGTCATGAGAACTTAATGGAGGATGACATTTGTAGATTAATCAAGAGTCCAGGTAGGAATGTGGATCATGGATTTTGCGGATTGAATCTTGAAAACCTGGAAGACACTGGATTGACTACACGTCATGTACAGCTGGAGTCCCGTCTACCTCCCTCTTCTACTAACCACTTTCCCTCCAAACCAGAATCTGTACATTCTCCTAGTCCTCCTTCACCTACCAAAAAGACTAAAAAAATTGAAAACTCAGAAAATACCATAAAAATTGAAAAAGGAAAAGATCTAAAAAAATTAGATCCTGCGGTTAGGGAAGCATTGGATAGAAAGTTGATTTTTGAGCTTCCCTTAATAATGGCCATTGAGCACTTTCCCGACCTTAAAAGATTTGTGAGAAGTAAATTGATGCCTAAAAGGTCGGGCAATAAGAGAACAAGTACTGAGATACATATAGTGTCTATGGCCACATCTTTGATGATAGGGAGAAAAACCAAGAGCCGCAGAGTAAAGCGGTTACCTAGATTTGATTGTGAAATCAAAGATACCACATTCACCCATGCACGAATCGATGATGACTCACCGATTAATATCCTCCCGACCTCCGTGTTTGCCAAGCTCAAACTCGGATCTGCCAAGAAATCAAGAGAGATCATTCAGTTAGCAGATCGATCCATTAAACGGTCAAGAGGAACCATTTCAGTCATCGTTACTTTCCAAGGTGCTCTATTACAGGTGGATTTCACGATCATTGATATTGAGCACCGAGGAGAGTTCACCCAGTCTCCGATCATTCTTGGGAAACCGTTCTTAGCCTTGGCTAAGGCAACTATAGATTGTGAGACTCGGGAGATCGATTTCTCTGCATTGGGAGCACTCCGACCTCACCCGATCTTTGAGGACACACGATATTCCAAGGTAACCCATAAAGTGCAGACAGTCGTGACCTTCGAGAGACAGTTGAGTCCCGTCTCTCTACTACACCTGAGATACCGACTGTCCAGACGACCATTGGTTTAGAGACTCCCTACAACCACACACCGCCTACTGCTTGCACCACCACCACGACAGCTTCTAGAGAGGACTCACGACCAGAAGCTATCATTGAGTCGGACATGACCTTTGTGGATTGCCTCGATCATTTCGATGATCCGACACAAGAACCCAACAATGTCAAGCCAACTGAGAATACTGTGCCTTATCATAGACGTGTGCTGACCTTGCAGGAGTATTACAATGCATATGGTGACTCATCTGATGATGAACCTCTGGTCAGAACCTCACACACACCACATCCAGGTTATACACCAAAGGAGACAACTGGGACCAAATTGACCAATCTTGATAAATCGGTCGCTCCATCCTCTAATCGGTCATCTGGTAAGAAGAAGACGAGCGTTGATTCCTTGAGGTGTTCCCCCGAACCCCTCGAGGCTTGTCAATCTCCTCTTCCTCTTGATGCTTCAGGTTCTAGAAAACCGACTAAGAAGGTTACCTTTGATGTTCCAGAGAAGGAACTTTCTGAGGAGTCCTCATCAGGTCCGGATGAGGTGATCTATATGAGTGAGCTCAGTTCAGCTGTTCTGAAGCCATATTTGAGCAAGCAGCCATGTGTCGACCCTCGTTGGACGTTCCCCACACCTCACTATTATTCCTCTACGAACGATTCTGACAGCGACACATATGTATACTACCCACCCCCTCGCTCCCGCAAGAAGGTCCGTCACAAACCTTCTTGATCATTGTATAGATTCACTCCACTTGTACATACTCCCTTCTTTGTATATTCTCCAGATCACATCGGTTCTCACACTTACTCTTGTTCTACACTTAGGCTTACCAAGAGCCTAAGTATAGGGGGAGCCGATGCCCAGCATGTGTACATACTCATCCATTTCTCCTCTTGACCTCGTCCGCCCCATTTCTGCTCTTCTTCTACACTTAGGTTGTCCAGAGCCTAAGTATAGGGGGGGCGGATCGACTTCTATACTATTTATTATTTTATTCATCCTACGCTTAGCACGAGCTATGTCTTTTTCTCGCTTCTTGTGCCATGAGGACATAACACATGCTAAGTATAGGGGGGCGTGTATATATTACATATATACTTTACCCATAGCTCGTACTTTCACGTATTTTTGTATATATTATACAATAATTATGGGTGGGTAAAAAAACTTTTTCAAAAAAAATCTCTTAAAAAAACTTTTCAAAAAAAATGTTTTTTGGTCTCTTTTCTTATTTGCTCTAAAAAAATTTTTTCAAAAAAATGTGTCCTTTCTGATTTATCTATATTTTTCAAAAAAATAATAAAGAAAAAAAACCTTTTCAAAAAAAACTTTTCAAAAAAAAACTTTTCAAAAAAATCCTCTTTAAAAAAAGTCATTTCTTATCTACCCATCTCTCAAAAAAACTCTTGAAAAAAAAGAGCAAAATTTTTCTACAAAAAAAATTCTTTGCCTTTGTTTGAAAAAAAACCTTTTTGAAAAAAAAAACACTTTTTCTAAAACTTTAAAAAAAATCATCAATCAATCATCAAAAAAACAAAAAAAAAAATAAAAAAAACTAACTAATAAGTTGGTTTAACCCCTGACACATTCACTTTCACACAAGACTAGTGATGTTCAAGAACACTTGATTTATGAGGTCTTGATATTTTGAGTTAACCAGCCTTAGTTATTAGGGTCCTTGACTTAATTATTCACATTTCCCTAGTTTGAAAGATTTGTATGCTATATTGCATGCTTAGTCTCTACCTTAAGAATATGATCAGCACCTCACATACACGACTGCAGTTATGATGAGATGAGTTGAAATTTCACCTGAGGAGCTGGGATGGGGGATTTGAGTTTGGACTTGATTTAATGATGGTCGAGGATGGGATAAAATCAATGAAGGCTTCATGAAACCTGAGTGTCAGCATCTTTAGCCAGTATGAGAACATGGTTCTTATACTATCTCTTGACATTTACCTATGTGCCAGGGTGTGATAAAATAAAAAAATGTTGATCAGTGTGCACCAACTCTTGGTAAAAGCAGTGGAGCTAGCCAAAATACTACAAAGCAATGAAATGTCAAAGAAAAGCTCTCATTCCACAAAGTCAATTATCAAAAGAGCTTCCACCAAAGGCGAGCGCTCCCAACCATTTCAAAGTGTCCACTTGGACCACCGCTATTAGGACCAGGAGTCGGGCTTGCACCAAAAAAGGGCTCTGCATCGTAAATGCTACAAGTCTGGGTGTAGAAGGTATAATAGATACTCAAAAAAGGCACACCCCGGTGTACTCCCAGGAAAACAAGTACAGACGGCTCCAACTTCTCTTGACGGACGCACTGATCAACACCAAAAAAAATGTGTTGAGTAATAAGGCACTCGAGAGGATCCTTGTTCCAATGAGAGGGAGAGAAGAAGACACAATCCTATGCCCTCCATCAACTAGCCTTCCATCTACACTTTCAAGTCTGACAACTAAAGAGACGGTGGATTGGATGCAAGAAATGATTTATTCCCTAGTGTTGAGGATCGGGTCCTTAGGAGAGTCTCTTAGACTGGAACCTTGGGTGACGTTGTGACTCTACTCTTGTAACTGTGGTCAACACTTAAAGTCATATCCCTACTATATATGTATACAAAGAGAGTCTGATGATTAGGGAAATTGGATACCTTTTGACTAGAGCTTGGTTCAGATTAGAATTTTAGGATTTCTAAAACCGAGAGTTCTTGAATAGATCAAGTCTTGTTTTCACATGCACAGTCAGGGGTTAACCCAACTTATTCATTCTTTATTTGCTCGAGGACTAGCAAAGTTTAAGTATAGGGGGGTGATGAATCCACAATTCATCGTCTTAATATCTTGATCTTAGAAAAATCCCCGAGTAAAATCCCAAATAAATGTCCATAAAATCAATAAATTAACAAAATAACTCTTGTAGATAAAACACACTAATTATTGTATATTAAATTGTACAAAAAAATTAACAATAAAAAAAGCCGCAAAATCAAAGGAGTCTTATACATGTAAATAGCCCTTAACTTTATGTATTTTTAATAATTTCATATCAACTCCTTTTTGGCTAATTCTTTCTCCAACACGTTCATATCAATGTATATAAAAATACAAAAATACAAAACAAAATTTACCTCAAATAAATACTCCTAGATCCCAATGGGAAAAAGCCGTAAAGACCAACTTCCAAGCTAAATTCTCGCTCCGTATGAACTCCAAATTCACCAAACTCACTTTTAAAGTTCAAGTTAGAAAATTATCTATCCAACGGAAGTGGTTTCATTAAAATCGGAGCTCATTTGCAAAAGTTGGGTTTTGGGACCTAGATGTACATTGTATACCTTGTATATATTCATTCTTTCTTTAATTTTTATTGTATCTTTCATAATTGCTAAAAATACAAAAATATCATGATTGTGTTGTATTTTAATTATATTATTTTATACTATTTTTCCGTTGTAAATATCTCTTACTAAAAAGACAAAAAAATACAAATTAGAAAAGTAAACAAAAATTGTACATGGTGTTTTGTCTTCTTTTGTAAATTCTCCACTATTTATCTTCTCTCTTTATTTTATTGTATTTAAAGTAGCATACTTTTATTTTCTTTTATTTAATCACATTCTCTACAATAACTTCCCTTTCTCCAATAACCTCCAAGTCTTCTTTCAACCTCCATTCCACTCCATATTCTTCCACCAACCTCCCATTCAACTCCACCAATAATAAAACTTCCCATTCAACACCACCACTTCTCTAACTCCCATTATTCATCTCTTTATAATCATCTCCACATCCACATTTTTCCCCATCCACCATTCTTATAGAATAAGGAGAGAGCTTGGAGTGTTTTGTTGGTGACAGCGGCGAAGCGTCTTCCTCAAGCGACGACCTCCTTCAAAGATCCGCGGAGCTCCGCCCCACGTCACGAGTTCTCCATCGAGCTCGCTTAGCTTCTCCGATTTTATTTCGCCAATCGGATCGAAGCGACGACAGGAGTTCAGCGTAGCTGCTCCGCCAATCCGGCGAAGATCAGGTAAGTATTCCTCCTCATTTCTCTTGTTATTTTATTTTATCTCATATTTTGTTTCTTTTTTTACTTCACATCAACACCCCTTAATCACCATGTCATTTTAATATTTCATCATCACGACCAACCCACAACTATATTTGCATTTGTTCATATTACAATTGCATTTGTTTATTTTCTGTTCTCTAAAACAAAAAAATTTAAAATCTAAAACAAAAAAAACTTCTCTTTTATTACAGCAGTAAAAAATCAAAAAAAAAACACAAAAAAATAATACTCGCAGCAGCGGTGGGGGGAAGTTCCCACCGCCGCCGCCGCCCCCTCATCTCCATCGCGCCGTCGCGCGCGCCACCGCCCCCCAGCGCGCGGCCGCGCCCCGCCGGAGGCGCCGCCCCCTCTCCTCGCCGCCCTCTGCCGCTCTAAGCGGTCGCGCAAGGCAGCGCCCCTCTGCCTTTATCCGCAGCCACCCGCAGGTGGCCGCCATCCCACTGCCGCCGACCCCTCAGCTCGCCGCCATCCCCACTGCCGCCGACCCCTCAGCTCGCCGCCGTCCTCACGCCGCCACCTCGCTCCTTGTGCGCGCCCGCGTCCCGCGCTCCGTCCACCGCTGTCCAAGCCACCGGCGGCCTCCCCACAGTTGGGTTCCACCTGCGAGAAGGTCCATTTTCTTTTCTTTATTTTTATGTAAAAATTGCAAACTTTTCTTTCATAATTTTCATAACTACCGTTTAGTCCTTGTACATAAGTTTTAGTTTTCTTTCAATTTCTGTATTGCACAAAGACCCCTATGTTTGTATGTTGATTTGGACACCTGTTGAGCATCATTTTATTCAATGAAAAATGTTTTTATGTTGAGCAACTTACCCTCTGTCATGTGAGTATTTATTTGTATTTTTATGTTACATGGGTAATTAATTAAAAATGATTAACTGAAATTTTACATATTTTACCCAATCTAGACTCCTAAAATTATATCTCACTCATAGTTGCTCTAAAAATTCCAAAAAAATGTATATGATGCCTTGATATGTGATGAAATTACTGTCCAAATTTCATCCAAAATGGAGTTGTCTTGTGCCTGAAATAAATTGTAGAGTGTTTCTAGTATTTGATTTTTAATTAAATCCACGTATATCCTTTTTGCGAAATTTCAACTCTCCTGGATTGCTTATTTTAATACCTACTTGAGATAATTCGCACTCTGATTAATTTGATAAGTGGATTTATTAGAAATTATTTACTCACTGTCACTCTGATTTCACTAAAAAATCCATAAAAAATTCATATTTTGTCAAAAAATCCAAAATATTACTGTAGCTTCCTTACATCATGTTTTCATTCTAGTAATTTTTTCATAATTTTTGCTTACTGTTTGTGTGATAAATTACGAAAAAACTCATAAAAAGTGTACATTTTTAGTTATTGCATTGTAACCCATAAAATTCCAAAAAAAGTACCTTGCGTTCATCACTGAATTGGAATTCTAGGAAAAATATAATTTGGCTAAATTGGACTAATTTGACATTAAAATTAATTTGGCCTTGTTGTGTGTTTTCTTAGTGTTGTAATTCACTTGCATTTGCATTCTATTTGCACAAAAAATATAAAAAAAAATACCGCACTGAAATCTAAAAACTTAATTTTCGAATTAACCCCAAAGTTGTTCCTTTGACTCCCTGAGTTCGACCCCGGACTTGCCCGGGATATAATTAAGCCGAGACACTCTTCACGGAGATCTTCTCTCGGTTCTGACTGAATCGCTAAGTACACGTACCACAACGAACACGAATTAAATATCGTATTTAGCGGCTCGTCACCTGCTGATGCAGCTTTGCCATAATTCACCAAGTGCCACCGAATACTTGATCTTGTGCCAAAGGGAACCCGCGGCCTCCAGACCCTCGTGCGGTAAACCCTTCCTTAGCGTTCTCCACGCTAAGGGGAAGTCCTCCAGAACTTCGCTATCGTGGCCTCCAGACCACTCTCGTACGTGTACGACCGAGCATGCTCGACAATGCTCGTACTCAACACCTGCAACGCTCCATGCCTCCTTGGACCGCCACGCATCAATACCGATACCGTGCGCCTTCGTGCGTACGCCTCTGTGACCGTACCGCATAGCTCCTCTATGCGTACTGCTTCACTACGTACCGCCCTTCTGCGCTCGCGTATGTACGACTACGTGCATCCACTGTCATGTCTTGCACTGCTGTCTGTACTCGCTGTGCTCGCACTGCTACAAGCTTTACAACACTCTGCTACCGAGCCAGTGTCCTGTGTGACGCTTCTCCATCACGTACGGTAGAGCCTCCAGACTCTCGTGGATAGCCTCCCTGATATCCACACATTTTCGGACTCCTCCTGAAGTCCAGCTTCATCGATCATTCTCGAGCATCCAGCTACCGTGTCTGCACGATCATTCTCGATCACGGAATTTGGGGGTGTGACAGTAGCCAGTACAATACCTACTCAACTCAACCAGACTTAATAGAAGTTTGACTGAATACGGGTGAGTACAATGTTGGGCATACGATGTACCGTCCCCTCTCGTACGCGTTCTATATTCGTTTTTTTATTTAGGCACTCAACGTTCCCGGTGTATACGAAGGAACCCATGGTATTGTAATATCAGCAGCAGCAATAACAATAATTCAATCGATCATCCAGCGGCGTGGCGTACATAATTAACAGAAATAATATTTAGCACGGGGTCCCAGCAATCTATCAAAATCGCGGCTTTCCTAATCTTGTACAGGAACGAATAGAAATGTATACTATGGGTCTGTTTGGTTAGTGGGATGGAGAAGCTTGGAGTATCTACTTATAAATAGTAGGTGTTTGAATGATTACGAGGATTGAGAGATGGTTGGAATAAGAAATATAATGTGATATGACATTGATTTGTGATAGTTTTCCAACTTAGAGTTGGAGGGAGATACATGAGGATACCCCAGTAACCAAAGGGACCCATAAAATCTATCGTCCTCTGTTTTTCTTCGAAATAAAGGAACGAATAATTAGCATGCTTACGACGTATCGTGGAAAACAGTACGCTTCCAATAAGCATGTTGTCCACATCCTGATGTAACGGATGAAATGTAAAATCTGTCGCTCATACGAAAATTATCTGCTAAGGAACACATATAATTTTTATCATGGTAATCAGTAATCACTGTAGATTATTTATAGTATTTGTGACATGCCGGGTTTAAATTTGGGTTGAATGGGACCTGCTCCATTTTTCGGCGTTTTTTGTTTTTTGTTTTTCGAAAATACCGTCATGTATTTTCGTCATTATATCCTTCTAATATATCATTTCATTTCGTAGATACCGATATACCCTTCATTTTAAAAAGATTTGATTACAATAGTTTTAAGACCGTTAAATCACATGTTCTAGATGGAAGGCATACAAGTATTTGTTTCTAACGAAATTAGAATGACCTATTAAAAGGATATAATGATGAAAATAAGTGGAAAATATTTTGAAAAAAATAAAAAATTACCAGAAAATGAGGGCGGAGGCAGCCAACGGGGCAACCCCATTTTTCCCTTTAAATTTATGTTGTTAGCGAAACATTTGCGCCAACAATGAGCTTAAATTGTCGAGCAATAATTCAATTCCGCCGCTTACATATAATACATTTTTACACTTTGTGGAAATTCAATATGAGACTATGTTTTAGGTGTTAGAACGACTTTCGCTTATATTCACAATTCGCTTATATTCACAATATTATCCTAATACGGTAACACTTCCTTCCTATCTCTTTAAAGGGACGACTCCACCTCTGGAATAGTCCTTTCCAGCGTTAGATGAGCACACAATGATATTATTTTTGGCCTCTCTTACCTAGATTCAACATGTTATTGATGAAATTAACTTGACTTTAACAACTTGTTGCTACGTGCCCGTTAGACTCGTTGACTACCGTCGTTAAATATTTGTTTTGTTGGGATTTTTACATTTGAACCCCTTGAAATATCTGTAAATACTCTTATACCCCTATCTTTTTTTTACAATAACACTTGTGCATCTATCTTCTTGTACTGTTAACAATTGTGCCTCTCCATTAGTTTAGTCGTCTTTTAAATGAACCAAACCATGGATTACACAAACCAACGTCTCATTAAGAAAGATCTTATTATGATTGTGCCCCTACAATTTTGACCGTATACCATCTTCCTCCTAATACCCTCTCTCATCATTGTATCAATCTCCTCTACTCCGCCCTTAGTAACCTTGATATTGTCTTCACCTCCTTATAGATGCCTCCTCTACATCATCACTACTCATGACCTCAGCCTTTCCATAGAGGAGAAGGTGTAAGAGCATTAGAGGATTGGGATGGGACAAGAGTTCGAGGACAAGGAGATCTCGGTGAAGTGGGCTCGAGATAGAGGATTGAGGAAGTTTGGCATGATGCATATTAGGAGTGGTGCCCTCTTTTTATGGTGGTTGCTTCTAAGCAAACCTCCTAGATGTCTCTCCATCCCTACGTACCTCCTTTATCACCGAGCGATCATTTGGATTTCTTAGTTGGTGATCTGAGTTGTTTCCCTCTTGATAATGAAGCTTATCCCCATCATCTCACTGGACAACTTTGAAACATTTTTGAGGTCATATCTAGAATTCAGAGTTTACCCCGATTAGGTACCACTCTCATGGCCCGCATTGAAATTGTGCTTTACCCCGAGATGTCCAATTAATTGATGCATCTCAACACACTTTAGAGAGAACCTGCTAGCTCTAGGATCGAGAGGCATTTCACCCCTAACTAACTCCTACTTGGGGGCTATCTTCGGACAGTGGGGAGCAAGCGTAAGTGGGAGGGGTGGGGTGGGAGAAGGGATGGATGGAAGGGAACAATGGAGGCTAGGGGAAGGGAACAATGGGGGTGGAGGACTTTCTTGGAGCGACAAGGGAGGAGAAGGCGCTCGGAGTGGAGGGGCAGGGGAGCTTGAGGATGCAGAGCAAGGGCTCAGGATGTACAAAGATGGAAAGGGTTCTCAAGGGAGGGACGAATGACATGTTAGCGGTGATACCACCTAAATCAGTATAATAATAATGTTGAATTGTAGTACCATACTTAGATGATTGATCAAACAAATTTATTTACAACACGTCAAAATAAATAAGTAAGTGTACCCTGGACTGAATACAGGAGACATACTCACTACTCAGATCAGAATCTCAAACACTCGGTCCTATGTTCAATCGTTTTACTTGTTTATTATTTTTTTATCATTTTTTATTTGTTTTTAAGTTTCAATTTATTTTAAATTATTAGAATTTTAAATGATTTTAATTTATAATTTTTTATTATTAGTTTAGAAGATAAAAAAATAATGAAAATGAAAAAATAAAACAAAATGATTCGGTAAAACTAAAATGTTTATACACAAAAGAAATGGAAAAGGAAGGTTTTTCAAATAAAATAAAATAGAAAAAAAGTGAGCTCGCCACGTCACCAGCCGAAGTTGCCACCCAATCGAGCCTAGCCCCGCTCGTGCCCAGCGCGTGCGGGCTAGGCTATTTGCAGATCTACCCTCGAATGTCTTCAAAACTGCAAAAAGTCCCAAGGCGCGTGCCTCACATGCACGCCTGGGGGTATTTTATAGAGACATCCATTCGGCTTTTGAAAATTGCAAAAATGCCTCCTACGCTTATGGAAAAATTTCACTAGCCCTCTCTGGATTTTGTATTTGCAAATGTGTCGCTCTAAGGGCCTGTACGCAATATTTATCTTTTAATTCCTTGCATTTTTCTTACATTTATGCCCTTGCACTGTTTTTAGCATATCTTGAGCATTTTAGATTTAAATTTCATGGTTTTAGTGTCATTTTGAAGCTTGTTTAATTATCTATCTAATGGCATGTCAATTTCTTCGGGTTAAATAAAATATGATGAATTTTAATGTTATATAGTGTCTCTTGCTCTATAATTTCTTGTCAATAATAGATACTTGCTTATGATTTTTATGCTCAATGTGAATCTGAATTTGAATTACAATTTGTGCTCATATTCTGTAGGGCATTTTTGTAATTAATCTTTTGCATGCACATCCTTTGCATTTAATCATGCATTATGTTCATGCATAATTTCATAATTGCATTGAAAAATCACATAAAAACTACATGCATCATGATTTGTGATTATAGCTGCATTTCTTTGGATTGTTGTATCTGTATTTTATTCTGCATCTACATAAAGATCCAATACTTATAAAATAATCTCACATCAATTAATCGACAATAATTGATAAATATACGAAGAGGCTCGTGTCCTTGAGTTCGACCTTAGTAAACTTGCCAAGTAAAATAATTTTTACATATTCGAAAATGTGGTCTTTGCTAAACCATTTCCACCACCTATACTACGATAAAAGACGACAATTGAAGTAGTGAAAATGCATTCATCATTGAGCTAACCATGTAGGTTCTACAGGTTAAAAGCCTCAGCTGAGGTGATTTAGACGAAGACCGGGCTCCAAGCGCTCCGTTTCTTTCCAGACCTCCAGGGCTCCATCACAGAGCTCTAAACCTTTCTCAAGCACCTAAGTTGCTGCGAGCAACTCCGGGCACCTTTTGAACCACCTTGCAGCGTTAGTGACTACCGAAGGAGGAAGATCTCATTAGAGGAAGCTCGCCCAAGCAGGGCTTCTTCCCTATTCTTCCAATGGTCGTCTCTGTCGTCTGATCTACTGCTCCATCCAGAATATACAACTACCTTCAGATCTTGGATGCCATCAACCATTGGATCACTCGCCAGATCTGATCTCCACCATAGATTGACGAAGCGTCATCGTGTGTCCTGATTCTGCCATGTGGATAAGTGAAGAGCCTCTGTCGTTGGATCGTGTGTAAGAGATGTATTTTGCTTCGCACCTTTCTAGTTTTATAATTTAGTTCTAAAATTTTGTCTGCAGTTCAAAATATTTTATAATATTTGCAATTTAGACTCCACATTTACTTTGTTTGCTATTTGGTCTAGTCCATGTCACCTTAGGGTCTGGATGTTTTATAGGGACACCCTTGTGTATTTTTGTTATTATTTAGTCTAAAAAATTAATTTACGTGTAATATTTTATGGTTAAATTACAAGTAGGAACTGCACTTTCTTGGATATTGCAAATATACCATAGCCAGCATGTTAATATTAAATATTTCAAGGATTTTTGCATAGAGGCCTTTCAACTTTTGGATTGTATACTAGAATGCATGTTTTGTTTATTTTAATTACATTTAGGTCCCTATAAGAACATTAAATTTTATTTTGTGCATTTGCATTATATCATTTTGCATGCAAACATTCTAGGAAAATTATTTTAAGTGCTTGTACATATATTAAATCGCAAACATTTTTGTGAGGTAACTAAAATTAATTTCTTATTTTTAAAAAAAATAAAAAATAATATATATTTCCCACATTTGCATTTAAACATGTAGAAAAGTATAAAAAATATTTTGAAAAAATCCAAAAAATAGAGTATATTTATTATTGTATTTTTGAACTCCAAATCAAAAATCACTAGAAATTATAAAAGAAAAATACTACAAATTTAAAATCCTAAAAATATTATAAAAAATTAAAAACAATTGAAAATTCTAAAAAATATCAATCTCTGTTTTTAAAATTTTGTAGTATTTATCAAATATTAAAATTAGTTTTGGAAAATTTTAGGGTATTTATCTATTTTTAAATTCTAGAACAATTCAATATATTATTCTCATTGTCTATTTTGGCATTTTAATAAAATATCATAAGTTAAAGAAAATTAACAAAAATAGAACAAAATATTAAAAATACAAAAGACTTTATTTTATAGTTTTTTCTCTTTATAATGTTTTTATAAACATGTTACCTTATATATAGTATGTATATATATTACCACTATATATTACTTATAATTATTATTAATAGTACTAAATACCCTGAATATCTAACAACCCTTAAGAATAAAAAGGACCGCACCTTGGGGTATTTTTCTGATTTATATATATAACATATTTATATCCATATATTTAGTATTGTATATATATTACCTATATATATATTTATCTCTCTATATATAGATATTATTCATGTATTAAAAAGAAAAGTAAAAATATAAAATATAAAAAAGAATATAAAAATTATAAAATTAAAAACAAAACAAAAAATATAAATTAAAAATCCAAAAAAGATAAAATATTAAAAACACATAAAAATAAAAAATTCTCTATAAAATCACAAAAACATTTATTGATTTTTGTCAAAATTTGTGGCTATCTCCATTGCTCCTTTGTGGTTCGACCCCTTATACTTGCTTACTATGCATATCATTTGGTAGGGTATAATAAATTTTAGCTCACTATACTTATTGCTTTTACATCAATGAGGGTTAATTGTTGATGAGAGATTGAGATACGATCCAAGTACTTACCTGGACGAGGTTTATGAATGATCAATAACGTCCAAAGCCTAAGGGGGTGAAATCCATTGCACATGGGCGGGGTGCCCTTTTAACATCTCTCAAAAGCGAAAGAGAGGGAGTGTACATCATAATTCGTTGCCCGTGAGGGAGTGTATGTCTTTGTGAGTATATACTTCTTTTGAAATTATTGTCATAACAATACTCGTGCATTGTAAGATGTATGTCTTTGAGTATATAGTTCCTTTTTAAATTATAGTCAGAACATAGTTGTATATTGGAATGCCCTCATTGCCGAATCAGAACAAAAAGATGCGCTCTTTGAGCCAAGCTTACTTCATAAATACTAGTCTTTGACTTGGAAATTGTGGTTGCAGTAGATGGAAAGTGTTTTTTTTCTCTCAACAAAGTTCGATTGTTTCGATATAAGAAGATTTAATTTCGTGAAATTCAACTATAATGTCAATTCATGATGTAATCCACTGTGATGACTGCAGAAGTGAGGTAATGCATATTTTAAATGAGATAATGCATTTGTGTTTGTTGCAACTTACTTATGAATTTGTGTAAATGAAAGATTGGGGCTTGTGATATTATGGATTCAATTGTATATTTGAGTGATGTTTCTGCATTCGAACTATTAGTTAGTATAAATCATAGCATATGTTGGGTTCATACGGTCGTAGGTTTGAAACATATTTTAGCTCCATATCATGTAGTTTCCGCTACGAAGTATCCAAATTCCTAACTGCTTGCTAGGGAGCTCTTCTTGTGGTTGATGCTTGAAAAGTCGCTCGTACTACTTTAAAAATAAAATAATGTCGTTGTTTCAATTCGTAGAGAATTTTATTGTATTTATACTGTTAAAACTGATGTGCAGAAAGAAAAGTAAAGAAGCATCGAACTCAGGGAGGTATACTGTAGAAACTAGGATAATATAGTAGAGTGAATTAAGGTATTTAGGGTTATGTGATTTTTTAATGATTTTGTAAGGATTTATAGTTTTTAGTTTGTTTTATTTGTTTTATATTCTTTTTAAGTTTTGATTTTAGTTCTTTATTTAATTTTCATTGTATATTTTGTTTATAAAACTTTAATGTCTGACATTTGTATTTATAAAGGTAAATGAATAAAAGGAATGCAAAATTTTTTATATTTTTAAAGTAGGAGTAATATTATTCAAAATTAAAGGTAAAAATATTTTTGTGATTTATATTTTATTTCCTATTTATGTGAATTTTAGAGTATCTCTAATGTTTTTAATGATTTTAAATGAAATCTAAGTTAGAAAATAATGAATTTTATGAAGCTAGTACAATTTTATGAAAAATAATGGATTTGGACTACCGATCGATGATTGAAATGATCTAATCGAAATTGATTATCTAGAACGTGGAAGCAAAGATAAAGAGAGCCACAATGAGACATGTCGACCAAGACCATCATAGAGTGCCCTTGACCTACGAAGAAGAAGACCTACCCCCCGCTCATTCTCCTGTAGATCGTAAACAACACGATGATGTAGGCATCAAGAGTTTGTTCACTACTGCCTATTGTTTCTGGGTATATATGACACATCTCATATCTTACTCTAAAAAAATTAGATCATGTGATAATGTCCCTCTCTCTTTCTCAGTCATTAGTAAATAAACCCATGTCCAAGAGATCTAAAATGTTGTTAAGCTATCTCTGAAGCACTTCAGGTTATTTATAGTGTTGATTTTTTTTATGACGAGACTCATAATATTATACGGTAGAGTCAGCATGTCACTGTTCTCTTTGCTACATACTTTTACCACAACCGGAAGACTGACTAGAGCATCTGCTCCTAGCCCCCTGATGATCCTTTCCGCTTCACTATTGCAACATATATCTATAAAATCTCACTCCTTTGTTTCTATACAAATAGTCATCCCTCTCCCTATAGGCAGTGAGCCCTTCTTTTTCTTTTTGAAATCACTTTCACTGCTCTTAAACATGAGATGGATTCTCACTTGACTTCATTTATCAATACTTCCACTATAATTTTTTATCACTATAGACAGATGTTGTTATAGCATGGGATGGCAATGATTTATTATATCAACATCTGCTTATGTTCCTTTTCACACATAGGACTTTACTTAAAATAAAAGCACCCACTAATCATCTATTCTTTCTATTATATATTTGTTCCCCTTTGCATTAAACTTATGGTGATTTTCCCATTTATCTTCTCTAACTAGGAGATTCTCCCATCCACGTGGAAAGTCTTGCATCTCGAGGACTAAGAAGTTGGTACACAACTCTTGACCACCAATCTGAGCAATATAACCTTTGTATGGTTGGTGTACAAAGATAAGAAAGGTGAAAGGGCTTTCTGTTCCCATGTGCATTCTATCTATTTTTCAATAAAGGGTACCATCTTGGAGTCGATCATGGGGGAAAATGCCTGGTTTTTTGTGGCATCGATAATGCATATTTTCCCAAGTGGGTATCCTGGGGTAATCTTTCTTGGAAATCATAGCATCAGGTATGACAATGCCCTCAAGTAACAAGGACAATGCTCGCTTCACTTCAAGCTCCTCCTACTCAGGGATCATTTTATCTCAGCTTCACTCCAAGGGCTTTGGTGCATGTCCCCCTTGTGGGCAGGGTAGTAGGGGAGGGGTATTTTTTCCCAATCCCCTACTCGTGATTCCTGTATGGAGCCATTGTATTATCTAGTTACTTAGGGGTGACGTATCACAGTGTGGTTGTCATTTGTAGGCTGTAGTGGGCTCCCTCAGACCTCGACAATGACTTGAGCGAGGAGTCCCTCATAAGGAAGTTCGAGAGAGTCTAGACAAGCAGTTATGAACTTGTTAAGAAAAGTAATAACAACATTAAAAGCATACCATCTTACATACGCTTTTCTATTTATAAATTATTTTCCGAGTTCGAGTTAGAATGGAAGTAAAGAAGAAGCTATAAGATGCGAGGAGGCATGCATAGAAGCCAAGGAACGGTCTGTCATAACAATGACCAATAAAGCTAACAATAAAATGGGGAGGGACTTCCCTCGTTGCCTCAGGGGTCTCCTCTCATCCAATGTTTAGTTTCTTAAGGGGAGGCCCAACTGTCAAGAGTTCAGACCTTGGTCGGGATGAGGACCTACAGAGCGGAAGGAGAGGGGTAGAGAAGATGACAAGCGATTAGAATAGGGACCGACGATGCTCACCAGACAAATAAGAGAGACGAAGATAATGTTTTTAGCCTAGGTATTGACTGATTGGTGTTTTCTTCTAGGAAAGCGATCAGAGAAGAAAGAGGAAGGACCGTATGGGAAAGACTGAACGAAAAGCGAGGAGAGGCGGTTTGGGAGAGAGGAGGGCAGGAGCCACCGAAACGACATGACTTCAATCTGACTCTTATTCTCTTTTCACATCACTCGTGTACATACATACATAGGTATGGTGGGAGTCTACATCATGTAGTAGGTAACTCCTTACAACGGATCTCCTTTTTCATTATTTTTTGATTTTTTGAATGAAATATGGGGGGTTACATAATATATTGAGTGAAATATGTATTACAAAATTCATGCAAAATAAACATTATTAACATGTCTATCTAGAAAGAGTCAATTTCAGCTATTCTCGGACCGCTAAAAATTTTACAGGCTTGGCGGATGGGGTAGACGTTTCAAATTGAGTTGAAATTTGAATGAGAATACTGTATCAAATAAAAATCTAAATACTCTCAGATATTTTTTCAGAAAATATCTTAAGAAATAAATAAAATAATGATGAGGGTAGCCAAGTTGGCTCCCCTTGATCTAGCCTCATCAAACTCATATGTACACAAATATACAATTTAAAGTATAATGTAATATTCAACGCAAGTAACCAAACATGACAACCTATATCATCACTTGTATATCAACTCGCACACACTATTCAAATCAGGGTACTCATAAGTCACATACAATGCAACAAGTGCAAGATGTTCAAGTTGTTTCTATTTACCTATGAAAAAACACTAAATTGTAGTAAATGTACAATTAACTTTTTCACTTGGAGACGGCAAAAATTAGTTGAAGGCTTGTAAAATTTCGCGTGGGCAGGTGTGTGAGATCACGGCTATGGCGGCATAAGCTTTCTGGTAGGACTAGTAGGAAAAGGGGTAGTAGATGTTGTGGTATTTGTGTGGGTTCGGGACCGGGTTGGTTTTCAACAAGCAAGGCAATGATCTTCCAGAGGTAAGCAAGGGAAGGTCAAGCTAGGATGAGAAGGCCTGAGCGAGCCGGGTGAGATGACTACGGGAGGCTGAGACCTCAGGGGAGGAAGGCCAGTGAAGCTATTTGAAGGCTAGGAGAGTTCGGGCAAAAACCTAGAGATAATGGGGGACCAAGTCAGACCTCCGAGAGGTGGGAAGGAGAGTACTTGCTGGCAGAAGGGAAGGTTCTCAGTCCCAGTGGTGCGTGCTGACTTCCTTTTTTCAACCATGTATTATATATTGATTATCAAGTCAAAAAAGACTTGACGTAGAAAAGATCTACTCACTGACCACCCTTTTTCCTGCAACTAGATTATAGCTTCATCTTGCCATCTATCTTTCCATCCTGCTCTGGGACCAAGCATGATGACTTTCCTAGGCCCTCAGAAGAAGGAGGCGAGCGAGCTTTGAATCAATGCCCCCTAAGACCCCCCCTTTGAGAAGAAAGGCTAGTTTTGAAGTCAATTTCATAGGTCTATCAGTTATCAACAACGACGACTATTGGAAGTATGTCATTTCGAACAGACTCCCAATTCCGGTCTCTATGCCTTTATTCCAGGGATGAGTCTCCTGAGAGGCCCTTTTCCTTTTAGCAAGCTTTGGAAGCGAGTAGTCTACAAGCGCCAAAGCCCAGATTGAGAAATACATACCACTTAATGTTTCACCTGTAACATTTATATTTATATTTAAACATGATTTTCATCTGTAACACTTCGCACTCGACAACAATTCGAGAGTACTCGATCTTTCTTTCCGATGAAAATGGTGGAGTTTGCCTTATCACAATTTCAATCACTATGGGAAGACTATCATTAAGAAAATTATAATGATGCAAGGAGTCTCGATTTCGATTTCGTTTCGAGACGGTAAAAAACAAAACAATATCGAAATTTCATCGAAATTTCACCTATTTCGGTCAAAATCGACATAGATTTGTGACGGAAGGGTATATATCGATATTTCGACTTCGGTTTCGGTAGGGTGTCAAAATCAAAATTTCACCGAAATTTCTCAAAATTTGGAACTATGCCAAGGAGTTGGTCGTTTTTCACGTTAGCATATATAGACGAAATTCTGCAATTGCATAAGCTGTTTCAGCTAAATGACTGGATGATGCATCATATTGCAATAGGCGATTTATTCAGCAAAATTGTAAAATTAGTGTCCCTCACCTCAACTTGCTGGACTGATGCTCAAAACAAGCAACGGATAACAAAAGGCCAATTAAAGTGTCATTAGGGTCACGAGACCTATCCGGATACGGATTATTGGAACAGAATAAATGTTGCTGAAGAGCAGTGAAACAGAGAAATGCTGGAATGGAGGTGCAGTGAAAAATGCAGAATAGAATAATGTAGCAGAAGATTAGTAAATAAATGGCAGGAGAGATGGATGGAGATTAAAAATAAGAATAAAGGACAGTGGTATTAGCCAGCGGAACGTAGCAATCTATATGCATGAAGGGGGCTAATAATTCTATGGGGAGTATTTATTCATTACGGGAGGAGGGGAGCTGGTGGTGACTTTTAGTCCCACACCGGTGGAATCAAAGGAGGAGGGGCGCGGGCACGTGTATAGACAGGCGGGGAATGGCCACATTAGAACATACTTACCTGGACGGGGTCTATGGATGATCAATAAGGTCCATGGCCTAAGGGGGTGACCTTCATTGCACATGGAAGTGGTGTCCTCTTAACATCTCCCCAAGTGGGAGAGTGTACGTCATAATTTGTTGCCGAGGGGGTACGCGCGGAACAATGGATTAGTGGCCGTAGAACATGAGATCCAAATCTGATCTGTTGGTCGCGTGCAGCCTCAGCAGCTAGAGTATCTCCCACAATGTGAAGATGTCCCTTGTCTGACTGTGTGGTGTGATCCTGCAGGTAGGTTCTCCAGTCCACCGCCACTAGCCGGAAGTGCGCGAGCTACCATCCAGCCTCCTGCAGGTAGGTTCTCCCGTCCACCGCCACTAGCTGGAAGTGCGCGAGCTACCATCCAGCCTTCATCATTTCCTACGTGATGTCGGTGCTGCTTCACCGCCTAGGTCCTCATTGATCCACCAGAAGTATTCTGGACAGGTCGATCGAGAACTAGTTTCTGACACCGACATGGATTTGCTCCACATGTGGCATGCATATTTGGCTTCTGCAGGAGCTTATGTGAAATTGGTGGGGGTGATGGACCTGGGATTCTTAGGAGAATTTTGTATAATCGAACGGTGAAAGAACACCTCTGTCATCTTAGGTAATTTCTATCTTAGTTCTTTTTACAATAAGTAAAAGATCATCTTATAAAAATTTAATGATAATATAGTTTCCTTAAGTATGGGTTATGCATGATATAACGGAGAAGGATGCCGATAATAGCAATCAACTTTTGAGGCTTCAGATTGTAAAATTTATTTAATTAATTATTTCACTCAAAAAAATATTATTTAGCTAATGAAACATTAAAAATAATGCAAATATGTGGTATAGGCTATATGTCACACCTCCAAATTCCATGATCGAGAATGATCGTACAGACTCGGTAGCAGATGCTCGAGAATGATCGATGGAGCAAGGACTTCAGGAGGAGTCCGTAAACATGTGGATATACAAAGGTTATCCATAAGATTCTGGAAGCTCTACCGTACATGATGGAGAAGAGTCACACAGGACACTGGCTCGGTAGCAGAGTGTCGTGGTGCTTGTAGCAGTGCGAGCACAACGAGTACAGACAGCAGTGCAAGACATGACAGTGGATGCACGTGGTGGTACATACGCGAGCGCAAAAGAACGGTATGCAGTGAAGCAGTATGCATTGAAGATCAATGCGATAAGGTCACATAGGTGTACGCATGAAGGCGCATGGTATCGAGAATGAGGCGTGGCGATCCACAAAGACATGGAGCGTTGCAGGTGCTGAGTACGAGCATTGTCGAGCATGCTCGATAGTACGCGTACGGGAGTGGTCTGGAGGCCACGATTGCGAAGTTCTGGAGGACTTTCCCTTAGCATGCAGAACACTAAGGAAGGGTTTACCGCACGAGGGTCTGGAGGCCGCGGGTTCCCTTTGGCACAAAACCAAGTGTTCGGTGGCACTTGGTGAATTATGGCAAAGTTGCATCGGCAAGCGTTGGAGCGCGAGTGTGCTGATGACTGGGCGGTTGACTGGGCGTCAATCGTGCGGGAAGACGAAAGGACAACAAGGGAGTCGAAGAGACGAGCAGATGAAGAGTTTCTGAGGAACGCGAAGGGTTGCCGAAGAACTCGAAGGGCCTCTTGTGTCTTTATGTATCATTATTGTAGATGTAATAATGAGTGTCTCTTGGGTTGCCTATAGTCTTGTATATAAGGAGAGGTTGTTGCTCATTTGTAAACACACACAGAGTAGAGTGTCCACCCACTCCAGAGGCAGTTCCCCTTGTAATAAGAGAAGAACTTTGTGCCCGTGCTTTTGTGATCGTGTGGTTGTGTTCTTCAGCGTTCTTGAGCGAGTTCTTGAGAGTGTTCCTGAACGATCCGCAGAGTCGAGCTTCTGCTTGTATTTGAGCGTTGGTGCGTTAGCAAGCAGGAGTATCGAGAAGAGTTGAAGCGCGTCCGTGACTGTTCTAGTCGGGAAGGCTGGTTAGCTACGGGTTAGCTAACGCCGCACAGGATCGGTCGAAATCGATAGCGGGATTTTGACCATGTGACACTATGCATGATGTGGCAGAGAAGGATACTAATAGGAGTAACCAATCTTTAGAGCTCCAGGTTGCAATGTTTTGTTTAATTAAATATTCTATTTTAAAATATTCTGTTCATCTTATGAGATATTAAATACAATGCAATTCTCTTAGGTGTGGGCCTCGTAGGATATCTCGAAACTTCAATTCGTACACAATTTGCGTGCTCGTCATTTGTAGGTCCTTCAAGTCAATTTAACTCTAAGCCCTCTCAACTCACACCTCCTACTCAATACGATTCATAAGCTCTTCAAACTGTGTTGTTTGCTAGTGTCTATCATGGTGAGACATCTGGCTTTGAGAGACAGCTATTTGGTATTCCCAAGACAATACCACAACCCCTGAAATCGCCTCAAAGACCATAAATAGGGGTAAGAATCAGCGGATCTACTGTAGTATCATCAGAGAAGCATGACAATCAACGGTTAAAAGAAGCATCAGCGAACAAATTAGTCAACACCCTGATCCTCTATGAACGTCATCAGCGAAGTTGCAGCCATCTAAGCATGTTTCAATGCATTCTAAACGAAATATCAAGTAGAAACAAAAAAAACTATACATGGAGATAGCCACAAGACGACGGGAGTAGGTTGAAAAGGAAACGAATGGAGAGGAGGTGAAGGAGGAAGACGTCTAAGCCAATTTTTAAGGCGACATACATTAGGAATTAATTTTCCATCCCAAGATGATGTGTGAAAAATTGTATGGTATTTAGAAAATATTGTAAATCATTTTGTATGTTCACTATCGGATGATCTTATTAGGTGGTATTTTAGATTTGTATATTTTCTTGACAATTCCTTCCTATCAAAATTGATGAAAAATTAACTTGTGTTCATATATTACCAATGTTCAGGTATCAGAAGATAATCATAAAATATCATACATGACACTCAATGCATAAAATTTAGACTGAATTAATATATTCTTTCTTTTTTCTTGGTATTCATAAATGTAAGTATTAGTACTTGTAGATAGTAAGAGTAATTTGTGTAGTTCAGAGGACACAATGCAAATTACAAGGAAAATTTTTTAGAAAACGCACAAAGATGAGGTACCGATTGTAAATTACAAGGGAAATTTTTATAAAACGCATAAAGATGAAAAATGAGGTACCAATTGACGCTTAAAATTTTAACCATCAAAAGTTGTTATATGTTTTATTAAAATTTTAGCTATCAAACGTTGTTATATGTTTAATTAATGGTTAAAATGGGGTTGCCCCCTTGAGTAGGAGTTAACTTGGCTCCCCCATCCCATTTTCCCCATTTTTTTATTTTTTTTTGAAAATTTCTTCCGTGAATATTTATCAATATATCCCTATATTATGCTATAAAAATTTCGTGCGAAATAGAGACTCCTACGGCCTCCATCCAGACAGGGTCGTTTTTAGCAATTATGTTACCATTAAAAAAATGACTATCTGGATGGAGGTCGTAGGAATATCTGTTTCGTACAAACTTAATAGCATAATATAAAGATATATTAATGAATATCCACGGAAGAAATTTTCAAAAAAAAAATAAATAAGGAACTGAGCACAACAACACCAGTTTGCCACCTCTAGATAAACGTACTGACTTCCATCCTACCAGTTTCTGCTCCATCTTCTCAATCACTAGTAGCCAATCTACCAAATGCATCTTCCCACTCACCGGTGGCACCCCAAGGTAGCGTGATGGCATGTCTCTACGTGGGGAACGCAACAAGCCAATACAAATCTCAATCTCTGCTTCCTCCATTCCAAAATGTACGAACTCTGATTTGGTTCTGTTAAGCCTCGACCCAGAAACGACACCAAAGATGTCGAGGATCACTGACATACCTCTACAACTCTCCACTCCCCTTTCTGCAAATAGGATCGTGTCATCCACGTATTGAAGTAGTGGGATCGAAATCTCCTCTTTTGTGAAACCTGTGCAAAATCCTCCTGCCACTGCCCGATTGATCATAACGGGTAGTTCATCCATCGCAATTACAAAAAGTAGTGGAGCTAGTGGGCATCCTTGACGCAGCCCACGTTACGACTGGAAGTAACCTCCCCTCGTCTGGCCATTCACAAGAACAACACAAGAAGCAGTTGCGATGCATCTCTTCATCCACAATATTTACCTATCCGAGAAACCGCATTTGAACAACAAAGCCCATATGAAGCTCCAATCCACAGTCATATGCCTTTGAGAAGTCGATTTTCCACTAGACTCCCTTTGTTTTCTGCCTTCACCAGTCTGCAATAATCTCCGAAGCCGTAACCATGTTGTCCATGAGCTGCCTACCAGGTAAAAATGTGCTCTGAGCAAGAGAGATGATGCTACTTAACACTCCCCGCCAACGAGTGGCTAAGACCTTTGCCATAATCAAATATATTGAGTTGGATAATGCAATTAGTCGTAAATCCTCAATCTTTATGGCCACGTCCTTCTTAGGAAGTAAAAAGATAAAAGACTTGTTGAATCGATCAAACCCATAATTACCCGTTGTGAATTCCGTCACCATTGCCAACACCCCTTCTGCCACCAGTACCCAAAATTCCTTGAAAAAGAAAACCGGGAACCCGTCTGATCTTGGGCATCCGTCTGGGTTTAGGGCAAATACAGCCTCGTGGACCTCATGTAGCCCAAATGGCCTCGTCAACAATTCCGCCTCGAGATTAGATATGATTTCTACCCCTAAACCCAACCACCTTAATCCACAGTGGGGTGAGCATCTGCTCATGCTTTTGAAGTAGCAAGTGACCTCTCTTGCAATCGCCTCCTCTCCATGGATCTCCTCTCCACCAACTTCCATTGAGTGGATCAAATTCCTCCTCCTTCTCCCATTTGCGACCACATGAAGGAATTTAGTATTTAGTATTTGCATCCCCTTCTTTCAGCCATTCCTGTCGAGATCTCTGCCTCCACTCGAACTCATGTTTCCTATCCTCATCCTCAAGGATATTCTGCACCACCCCCTGCTTACTAGCTCCTCCTCATCTAAACTCCTGACGTCCTCCAACGGGTCCAATCTTACTGCTTCCGCCTGCGCCTGATTTTGCCTTGACTCATGCTCAGCACCAGACTCTCTTTTGAAAGTCAGTAGCCTTTCCTGTAGTGCTGCCAGCTTCATGGCGATCCGAACAGTCGTTGTGCCTTGCACCTCAAGTTCAGACCAAAATGAAATCACCAACTCACGAAAACCTTCCTCTAGCATCTAGCAACGCTCGAATCTGAAGTAAGATCAGTACCCCCTCCCACTACAAGAGTCAAAGCACAGTGGCGTGTGATTCGATCTTGACCTTGGAATGGATGAAACGATTGCCAAATAGAACAACTCCTATGCATCAACAGACATGAGAAATTGGTCTATATGAGAACGAGAGGAAGATATCCTTCAAGTGAATTTGGAATTTGTCGCATTAAGAACATCTAAAGCTAGCTCCTCTACCAGATTCGCAAATAATATGGACCCTGGGTCTTGCACCCCTCTCCCACCAGGCCTATCTTCCGAGAAAAGCGTCACATTGAAGTCACCTCCCACAAGCCACACCATTTTTGGGAATCTCATCCTAATCACCCTTAACTCATTCCAAAGTGCTTATTGGGTGAGATTCCCGCAACATCGTAAGTCAAATTCACCACCAACCTCGACTGGTCCCTCCTGTTGAGTAACATCACTACCACTGAATGAGTCAAAATAACCTCATCCACAATAATAGAAAGGTCTCCATTCCAAGCTACAACAATACCCCCAGAGCTTCCATTCGCCAACATTGCTCTGAACTCGTTGAGATGTGGTCCAGAAGTGGAACTCCATCTCATCGACTCCCATGACTCAATCTTCATTTCCTGCAAACACGCCACGTCAACGTTCCATGCCGCCAAGAGGGAACCAATCACCAACCTTTTATTCGGTTGACCCAACCCCCTGACATTCTGATGAGCCGCCCAATAGACTAAGGTAAATATATCACTAAGGTCGTTGCGACCCCAGTCACTCGGGGCTCATAGTTCAATCAAGAAACAAAATCAGACCACCAATCGAAAAAATAAAATTCAATCAGCACAAAAATAGTGGTCTTGCTATGTGATTAACCTGGTATAGCGCCCAGGGTCGGTCTCAAGGAGCACGAGTTGGCCTTGCGGCCTACGAAGTAATCAATTCACAAATAAGGGAAGAAAATGTGTTTTTGGTGGTTTTTAAATATTTTTATATTTTTTTGGATTTTTAATAATGAAATAAAATAATGAAAAGGCAAAAACACTCACATTCAACAAATTATTGAAATACTTTAAAAAGCTCCAAAAAATCCAACAAAAATAATTTTATGTTTTTGAGGTTTTTTTATTGTTTTTGGTGAAATTTTGAGGTTTTTATGATTTTTATAGAATTTTCTAAAAATGAAAGAAGGCAACAAAAAGGAAAAACTGTCCAATCAGGATTGGAGGACCAAATTAAAATATAAAATGGTTCTGGAAGAACTGAAGATATTTTTTATGAAAAGTAGAAACAAAGAGGAAAATCCAGAAGAAGAGTTTATTATTTTTGGAATTTTCTACTATTTTTTAGAATTTTTATAAGTTTTAAGTGGTTTTTCAATTTTTAGGGTTTTTATATATCCAAAAATAGCCAAAAATGCACAGAAAATAAAGCACACCAAAATTAACAAGTCCTAATTTTTTTAGAATTTTTAAAAGAGTTTTTGTATTTTTTATGAATTTCTAATATGAACAGAGACAAAAATGGCTGGTTTTAATTTTTAAAAATACCAAAAAGCCTAAAAATATACCAAATTTTTAGTGAAAATTTTACACAGTGGCTGGAGCCACGTGTCCAATTTTCACGAAATTCGGACTTAATTTGCTATTTTATTTAATTAAAATAGGGGCTCACAGTGCACAGGGACCTAAATGTAAGAAAAACTAATTCCAGGGGCTGAAATGTAATAAATTCAAGAAGATGGGGATCCCTCGTGCAAAATTCCCAAGAATGCACGCGCGTTGCACGTGTTCAAGGCACGGAGGGACCTATTTGTAATAAAACTTACTTCTAGGTACTTATTAGCAACACGTGCTAAAAGTCTAGGGAAGAAGTTGCAAAATACCCACGAAAATCAGCACGTGTCGATTAAAAGTGTTCACAAGGGTCTGGATGCAAATATCAAAACATATCTTTCATTCAATAACACATAGAAACATCAAGCCCAGATCATGCAATTTCTCCAAAAACTCACGTGACGAAGCACGTGTCTCACATAAACAGGGAAGAAAATGCAATTAAAGTAAACATCCAGGTCCTCTATGCAATTTTACCAAACTACAAATAACTACTGAAAATATTTACAGGACTAAAACGTAAATGCAAAATAGGAGGGGGTCTAAGTATAAATTACCCCACTTATTATCCGAGGGCTGGAGGCGCGCCACATGTGGTATCGAACGACTGAGGGACGCTGCACCTCTGTGAAGGAATCTCGCTCGGATCTGACGGCTGAGGGGTGTCCACGTGGCTGATCTGACGCTCTGGAATCAAGGGCACTCCTCGCTGGATCTGACGGTGATGATCAGCCCTCGGCCTGATCGAATGGTGACAGGCTGCTCCTCAAATAAACGGTGCTGATCAAGATTGGAACGGCAAGGGGGAACGGACGACTCCTAGAGGTCTTGGAAGAACAAGGCTCCGGCGAAGTTCGCTGGAGCACCACGGCTGCGCTGGTCCTCCTTGGGGGCTGCAAATGGGTGGAAAGGAATCGCAGCAGCCTCCCACAGATGAAGGGCTCCTCCGATGACGCCAGGAGGCTCCGAGAAGCTCCGGCAATGAAGGCGGAGCAGGGATCCTGTGCCTGGATGCTGAGGTCCTCATATGGGCCTCTTCTGACCTGGAAAGCAACACAGAAAGCTCTCTGGGTCGATGGCAAAGTGCCTCGACCCAGTTAGGGGTGGAGTGGTGGTCGGGCGAGGCGAGGTGGATGACCTCCGGCGAAGCGATGGCGAGGGAGGTCGGACCTTGGTTCCGGGGCGAACCAAGGGGAATGCGTGGGTGAAGAACGTGAAGGGGAGTCTCACGAAGGTGTTGGTCGAGTCGGTCGATGAAATGGATGGTCGGAGCGGGAGTATTCGATGATCGATGGTGAACGGTCGATTTGGGGCTAATCAGAAATTAAGGGAAAATAGGAAAAATTAAGGTTGCCTGATGGAGGATATCGACTGGAGCTGAGGTAGCTCTTATCGTAGCCTCGAGGGTCGTCGGAGGCCCGAGGCTCAGGCGCTACTCTGGGCGGCGCACGGCGGCGAGATGCAGCCGGATCAGTGAAGGGATGCTTCTCCTCCTCTCTGCAACACGCCAAACTCTAGCTGTCATTTTAGGGTATAGGGTGGAGGTCCTGGGTGGAAGGAGCGACGCCAAAGATGGCATGAATTGCGGCTGGAGCTCAAGCTAAGTAGTGCTAGGGGTCCGAGAAGAATGGGAGTCGGGCACGAACGTCGAGGCACGAACCCCTAAGATCCACCTCGGGCAAGGGTCTCGGATGTGTGCTGATCAATCGGAGCCCGGGGTTTGAGGATTTGGTTGTCGGATCTAGCGTGGAAAAAGGCGAGAAATTGGGTCATGCGCCACGATCCCCGAGAGAAGAGGGTCCGCGGGGGGAGTTGACCGGGGGTCAACATCCCCCGTGGACCAATCAGATTATTCCATTCTGAAATTATTTAGAAATTCATTTAAAAATAGAAAATTACGTATTTTCGAAAAACTCCAAACATGAAAAATGTTTATTTATTTTCAAACTATTTTTCAGTGATTTTTATTTATTTTTTTGAAAAATATTTTATGTATTTACAAAATATTATTATTATATGCAGGTATATACATATAATGTATTTTTTTTATTTTTGATTTTTAATTGTTTATTTTTATATATTTATTCCAATTTTATATTTTATTTATTTATAAGATAAAATTTGGAATAAAAGGGGTATTTTTATTTTATTTTATTAATTGTTTACAAGGGTTAAATAAATACTTTTATTTATATACATATATGGTATATATACAATGTGATTCTGATTTTTATTTTTATTTATTTTTATTTTTATTTTTATTTTTATTTTATTTTTATGGTTTTTATTTTATTTATTTACGCCATGAAATGTGGGATGAGAAAATATTTTTATTGAATTTTTATTTATTTATTTATAAGGGAAAATAAATATATAAGTGGTTTTATGTACATGGTGTATATAGACAATGAAGAAGGAATTTTATCTCTTTTTGTTTTGCTTTTATTTTCCCCATTTTTATTTTGATTTTATATTTACAGATATACACAAATAATTATACACCCATTTTTATTTTTATTTAGAGGAAAATATTTTTATTTATAAACATAGGTATATGTACACACAAGAGCTTCCCTATCTCCCTCTACTTGGGTTCTTTTTGCGGTCAGGCCCATGCTGAGACCTCCCTTGGGATTAGGTCGCTCAATATTTATTCTAAATATCTCCCTCTTTTTCTTTTATTTCTTTATTCTTTTATTTATGCACAAAAACATGCTAATTATTCATTTTTACATAATGCATGCTGAATGGTAATTATTGCTATTTACAAGTATCTACATGTGTTTTGCATAGGTTTTGTAGCTAAAATAAAAGAATAAAGAGTGATGAATGGGTATTCATCACCCCCTATACTTAACTTTGCTAGTCCCTTAGCAAACACTTATCTGAAAAAGAAGTGAAAAAGAAGAAGAAAAAGAAAAAGAGGAGAAAATGCATGGATCAATGTTGATTATTAAACTTGCCTTCATTAAATTCAAAGATGGAGCTTGATCAGATCTTTGGATTATTAATGTGTCGGAACCTTATTTGGACTTAAGCTTAAAACTTAACAGCCTCTAAGTTCCACCAATCTATGGGCAAGACTCCTCAATAAACCAGATCAGAACAAGTCTACATACATAAACTCTAACGACCATGAATCTTTCCTTGAACGGTGTAAGTGATATGTAGCTCCCCACCTCAGAACTAACAAAGAAACAACCTCCCTCAACTTGGTAACTCTAATGCCTCGGTCTAGCAACTCTTTCCTCGAGAAGCGGGGTATTCCCATATAAGTTCAAGTGCAACCGACTCAAGAAGAGGGGGAAGAAGAGAATGGACCATGACCAGTGTAGCCATGTATCCTTGGGAGCTCTAACCAGTGTAGATAAGTCTCCCGCTGCAAGCTTCATGAGATGGAACATGTATACCATAAGCTTTTGCTTTATTTGACTATATACACTCCGGTGGGATTATTAAATTTTCAATCCGACCCACCACTTTTTTGGAGTTCTTTTCTTTTTGCACATTTTTTTTCATGTGCATCTGTACAACATATCTACATGGTGCAGCATATATACAAGGAGTTTTTCCTCTTGAGCCAGTAGACTATCCCTCTTTTGAAGCTTTATTGCAACCCACGGCTTCTGTTTTTAGACTTCATAACCACCAGACCAAGTTGAGACACACTTCCTTCACTAGAAGAAGAAGAGAGGTTCCGCCTAGAAGTACTACCCTCATGTGCTACCCCAAGCCAAAGGAAACTGCCTCCTCACCACCTCATCCGTGGAGAGCTATGTGTAAAGTGCTGGTGCAAGCAAAGCCATTGTCTTTGAGAGTCATGCGTGTGTTGTTAAGTGCTCTACTTAGGCTCATCAAGATGACATATGCTCATAGCCTAGTGGACTCAAAGAATTAAGTCATCATGGACCTGAAAAGCCTTAACCCTAAGCCCTATAAGGTTCCTCTTATTGTTAGGTGGATTAAGATCTTAATCAAGCTCCATTTTTCCAATTTAATTCCAGGCTAGTTTAAATGTCAACTATAATCCAGAAAAAAACTATACAAATATTTACAAAGATGCCACTTACAAATGTTTACAATCGTGCAAAATTTTTGAAAAATGTTTGAAAACATGGATGTATGCATGAATACGAAGTTTTGCAAAATATTTACAAACATTTATACAAGGTTTTTGCAAACTTTTGATTTTCAAACATTTTACAAGAATTTTGTATTATGTACATAGATTTTGTTATGAAAATATTTACAAATCCTTTACACAAATCATTTTACAATCATTTGTACAAAAAAATAATTTGATAAATAAATAGGTATGTGCAAAATGAATTTTATATACGAGGGAAAATTTTTTAAATTTTATGGATTTTTAGCCATTTTTATTTATTAACACACTCACACAAAGTACGAGTTATGGCTAAAGTATATATGAAATATATACACACCCCCTATACTTATCTCGAACGATGTCCTCAGAGTGATCAGGAGCGATGGAGAAGACATAACTCGTGCTTAGTATAGGGAAGTGAAAAGGAATGGCTATATACAAAGATGAATCAAAGAATAGAATGAAGAGAACTCGGTGTTTCCCCCTATACTTAGGATCAAGTAATCCTAAGTATAGTAAGCTGTACATGAAGGGAAATCCGAGCGAAGGATGTACAGGGGTCTACCCCCATACTTAGGGTGAAATATCCCTAAGTATAAGCAGCAAAACTGGGGTAGAAAGAATCAAAAGAATACCCAAGAGTCCTACATCCCCCCTATACTTAGGGTAAAGTGCACCCTAAGTATAGCATAATCGTAAGATGAGAAAAGGGACGTGGGACTAAAGAATAGAGTGATATGGACAACTGGATTTATACAGGTCGGAAGAACAATGATAATCAGGCATGAGATGCAATGGATGTGAGTCAAGAGACCACATCTCACGCAAAGTGAATAGGGGCAACATCCACGACCCGCGGCTCATGATCTAGATATGGCTTGAGTCGCTGGCCGTTCACTCGAAAGGTACTCTCAGAAGACAACTCAGATATGTCAATACTCCAATTGTCGTGTACCTTTCTCATTAAATACAGTCCCTTCCATTTGCTCTGTAGCTTCTCTGGGAATAATCTAAGCCTAGCATCAAACAACCATACTCTCTGTCCTGGATCAAACTGCTTTTGGCTGATATGAGAATCAAGCCACTCCTTCACTCTCTCCTTATAATGTAGGCTGTTTGAAAAGGCGGTATCATGAAGCTCCTCCAGGGCTGCTAACTCTACCCTCCTCTGATCTCCTACACTATCTGGATCCAAAAGTATATCAGTGACATCCCAAAGCGACCTATGTCTCAACTCAACAGGTAAATGGCACAGCTTGCCATAAACGAGGCGAAAGGGAGATGTACCCAAAGGAGTCTTGAAAGACGTCCGATATGCCCACAAGCCCGAGTCCAAAAGTTGTGACCAATCCTTTCGGTCAGGGCGGACAACTTTCTACAATATAGTCTTGATCTCCCTGTTCGACACTTCAGCAAGACCATTCGTCTGAGGGTGGTATGGAGTGGCAACTCGATGGTCTATGCTGAACTCGCTAGCAAGGAACTTTACCTTGTCGTTGACGAAATGAGACCCCCGTCAGATATCAACACTCTAGGCACCCCGAACCATGAAATGATATTCCTCCTCAAAAATCTGCAAACAGTCCTACCATCTGCGGTTCGGGCGAGGATGGCCTCAACCCAATGACTCACATAATCCACGGCCAACAGAATGTACTCAAACCCCTGACTCCTAGGGAATGGGACCCATGTCGATTCGCAGGGCTAGGTCTCGAGAAAGGAGGCTCACATCTTCCCGATACTATCTTTTTCTCCCCATGCGTCAAAAACCTCACAGAAGTGAATGGGCTGCATCGGCATCATATCACGCTGTTCACAAGTGCCCATCCTCTGACAGTCAGTATACCTCTTCACGAACTCATCAGAGTCCTTGAAGAGAGTAAGCCACCATAGGTCGGATTGGAGCACTTTCTGTGCCGTTCTCCTCCCTGAGTGATGTCCTCCTGCCTCCAGCTTGTGGCAGTAAGTAAGGACGCTGTGGTGCTCCTCTTGAGGAATGCACCGATGCCAGATACTATCCCCTCCCTCATGGTAAAGGACGGGATCCTCCCAATGGTAAAACTTAGCCTTCGCGAGGAAGGTCTCAAGTTTCTACCTGGGCCAATCTTGTGGAACTTTCTTGGGACAAGATAGTTCACAATATCGGTATACCATGGGAGCGAGGCGATAGCAAGGATCGCCTCATCTGGGAAGGTCTCACAAATCGGGTCAATCTGGTCAGAATACTCAAGATATTCCAATCGGGAGAGATGATCCGCCGCCACATTCTTGACTCCAGTCTTATCCTTAATCTCTATGTCAAATTCCTGGAGTAGAAGGATCCATCTGGTCAATCTAGCTTTGGTATCCTTCTTTGCCATGAGGTACCTGATGGCGGTATGATCAGTAAAGATGGTCACTCTAGATCCGATAATGTAAGATCTGAACTTATCTAGGGTAAAAACTACTGCTATCATCTCCTTCTCAGTGACTGTGTAGTTCTGCTGTGCGACATCCAATGTACGCTATCGTAGTGAATAGCAAATGGGACTCCATCCCTCCTCTATCCTAGGCCCCCACGGCAAAATCAGAGGCGTCCATCATGATCTCGAATGGGAGAGACTAATCAGGTGGCTGAAGGACAAGAGCCTCTATCACACATCTCTTGAGAGTCTCAAATGACGATAGACACTTATCATCTACAAGGAACTCAGTGTCTTTTGTCAACAGATCAGTCGACGGTCGGGCAATCCTGCTGAAATCATGAATGAATCGTCAGTAGAAACCGACGTGCCCCAGAAAAGACCGTAACTGCCGCAGGTTGGACGGTGGATTGAGTTTGCTAATGACATCCACCTTGGCCGGATCAACCTCCATGCCCCTGTTGGTGATGATGTGCCAAGCACCGTCCCTTGAGTCACCATGAAGTGACTCTTCTCCCAAGATAATACCAGGCGAACCTCAATGCATCGCTGAAGGGGACTCGTTCTAGGCAGTCAAGACAGGAGTCGAATCTGTCGCCGTAGACCGAGAAGTCATCCATGAAGACCTCCAAGTATTCCCCCACCATGTCCGAAAAGATAGACAACATGCATCTCTGAAAAGTCGCAGGGGCATTGCATAGCCCAAATGGCATGCGTCTGAAGGCGTATGTGCCGAAGGGACATGTGAAGGTGGTCTTGTCCTGGTCCTCGGGCGCGATGGCCACCTGATTGTAGCCGGAGTAGCCATCCAAAAAGCAGTAGTGGCTCTTCCCTGCCAGTCTCTCAATGATCTGATCTATTAAGCGCAGGGGGAAATGATCCTTCTTGGTGGCCTGGTTGAGTCGTCTGTAATCCACGCAGACCTGCCAAGAAGTGGGTACCCGGGTAGCAATATCCTCTCCGGACTCCGTAACTACAGTAGTGATGCCCGTCTTCTTGGGCACCACATGCAACAGACTGACCCACTTGGAGTCGGAGATGGGGTAGATAAAATCGACGCTCCACCACTTCGAGATCTCCTTCATGACAACCTCTCTAAGATTCGGGTTTAGCCGCTGCTGGAATTCGCGCGACGACTTTGCCTCATCCTCGAGATAGATGTGGTGAGAGCACAGAGCCAGACTGATCCCCTGGAGATCTACTACACTCCATCCTATCGCCTTGCAGTTCTTTTCAAGAACCCGCATCTGATCAGACGGGATTCTTGCTCTCCAGTCAAATCAGCGGAGATAATGATTGGGTACATCACATGCTCACCCGCAAGGAACCTATACTTCAACGACGCTGGTAGTGGCTTCAGCTCTGGACAAGTCGGTGCTGGAAAATCTGGCTTCTGAAGATCCGAGTGTATGCTGCCAAATCTGCTCAGGAAAATGAGAACTCTCTCCCGCAAACTGGATCTGGAGAAGGCTGCTCAACTGGACTGTCTCTGCTCTCCATGGCATCAACCTCCTCCCTAGCTGTAGGCTCAGTAGAAGTCAAATCTGGTAAAAGCTCATCAAACTCTATCCAATCAAAATCTGACTCTGAGGGATCTGTATCATCATCAGAAAATAACTCTGTCTTGCGGTCGAGAACCGGATCTGCGGACTGAAAAGTATCCTAGACCAGGAATGCGCTCTCCCAGCTCTCCTCTGCTGGCGTCTATGCATCAGCGGTCTCTGAAGGTGAGAGGATGGCCTGTGCGTCTAGATCTGCCCACACTGCCTCGTCATCTGTGATCATAAAATCACAGTCCTGGTGGATGTCTCGCCCTGTCTCTGTCATCTTCTCTGAATCGGAAGTAGTCCTCCAAGCAAGTTGAATCTCTGGCTCTGATGTCCTCGACCATCTCTATTTGTACACTCTCGCCCTCGACGTGAAAGTATACCTTCCTGCTATCATGGTCGGTCACTGCCTTGGTTGTGGCCAAGAACGGGCGACCTAGAATGATGGGGGTATCGGTTACAGACCCAGGGATCTCCATGTCCAACACAAGGAAGTACACGGGGAATTGCAGGCCCTAAATCGTGACGACAACGTCTCTCAGCAACCCCTTCGGCCTCTTGACAGATCGATCAGCAAACTGAAGGACTGTCCTGCTCTGTCGTAGAGTGCCCAACTCAAAACGGTAGAGAAATGCTGCCGAAAGTAGGTTGATCAACCGCTGTCTAATAGAGTGCGGTCAAACCTCTACTCTCTGATATGGCATTTGACATATGGGGCTCCTGAATCTGGCCTCTTGGCTGGCAGACGGTTCTGAATCGCAAAACATGTGGCTCTGGTCAGCACATGGATCTCTGACTGGTGGTTCCTCCTCTTCCTCCTAACTGTAGTCCGGTCTCTGAGCGATCTCTGGAGTAGAGGGATGTGCTGCAAGGCCTCCTGAAGAGTCAGCTGAATGTGGAATCGGTCGATCATCTGCTGGCTGAACTCTTCCTACTGCTTCTTTTTTTAGATTTTCTGTTTTCTTCCCTTTCCCCATGTGAAGTGCTCGTGGAAAGGGGATCACAGGGTCCTTCTCAGATGAAGGACTAGGAGAGGGTCTCGGCTGCTCAAGAACGGCAGAATCCATACATACATCATCATGCACCACAGGTGGATCAGAATAAAATAAACCCTTTCCTTTATTGCCAGATAAGTCCTGAGATACAAGAACAGATGGGAAGACTACAGGACTAGCAGAAGTAGAAATGGTGGCATTAGCACCACCCTCGGCATATCGACTCACGACATCAGTACCGCGCTCTGGCTCGGCAACAATGGTGGCGTCAGTACCACCTCCTCTGTCTGGTGAAGTGACGGCCTCAGTACCGTCGGTGGGATCAACATCCATGGTGGCATCAGTACCACCGTCATCATCTCTAGTGGCATCAGTACCGCGATCCTCCTCGCCTGGCGCTCTTGAAGTAGCATGAGAACGTCGCTCAGACGAGGCGCCGCCTGCTGGCGTCCTACCGCTCCTAAGTGTAACAAAATCAGTATCAAACAGATATGCAGACAAATCACCAAATGTATCACTAGGAGTGGCATACTCTGTGAAATCTACCTCCTCAGACTTCCTCTTCAGGTTGTTCGGGTTCAGCTCAATCTGGGCAGGGATGGCGGCCTTCCCTCTCACTATCTCCCGTACCTCCTGGTGGAACTCATCCATCTCCCATCTGAAGATAGCCTGCTGGTCAGTCAAGAGGCGGGCTATATCGTCTAATGCTGGGTTCTCATAGGATGGCCCATGAGAACCTGACAGGCGGCCTCGCTGGTAGTGAGGTTGCTGCTGTGGCTGGTGCTGCGGGTGAGAGGGGTACTGCTGAGGATGAAACTGCTACAGAGGCTGATCACGCCTCCAAGAATGTCCATGCTGATAGGGACGAGAACCATACTGTGAAGACTATTGCTGCTGCTGGTGCTGGTACACTAGGGGCTGCTGCTGCTGCTCTCGCTGAAGGGCGTACTGGCCACCCTAACCTGAAGACTACTGCTGGGAACTGGCACCTCGGACTGACCAACGGAATCCTGGATGGTCTTGTCGGATACCGGGCTGGGGTCGGTCGTGCCGAATCCCGTTGACGTCCATCAACGGCTCATGCTCGTAGGAGAGTGGCGGGAGTACTGCCAGAGGCTGATCCGGCTGGTAAACCACCATCTGAGTGTCTGGGGATGGTGGTGCCTGGTATAAGGCTCTGGCTGCTGGTATGGCTCCGCCTGTACAAGGTGGACCTGTCTAGGCTGGCTGGAGCTGGAGCGTTGGGACAAGCTGCCACTGCCACTCGGATCTCCTCGTGACTGAAGACGGGGCTGAGAAGCCGTATGTGCCTCCTGGAGACACATGATCTGTGTTTTCAAGTCACTCAGCGTCTGTGCCATCTGATTCATCTGTGAAATGCTCTGGCACTGCTTTTTCTCTATAATCTCCATCTGGTCCAGCTTCTCACTGATGATGCCCATGTCGACGGCTGTGGACTCGGCCTCTGCTGCTGCCGCCGATGAAGTAGAAGGACCGGCGTCGACCCGTGCTTTCCTCTGGTACTGCACAGACTGTGGCTGGGGGCGTCCCTGAGTGTAGAGTCTGGTCTGGGACATCACTGTATAGTTCTCGGCCATCTCCTCGTAGATGGTACAAACCTGATCATGATCCTTGGCAAAGTAGGACCCGCCACAAGAAGCGTTCACCAGGCCCTGCAGCTCTGGTGTCAACCCGCAAAAGAAGCTCTGAACAAGGTTCGGCTTCGAGATGTCATGGTGCGTGCATCTGTCTGTCAACTCACGGAACCTCTCCCATGCCTCGTGAAACTGCTCATTGGGGAGTATGGAGAAGTTACTGATCAGGGCCATCGTTGCGTTTGTCTGCCCGAGTGGATAGTACTTGTTTAAGTACTCGGGGCGGAGCTGCTCCCAGGTGTACACAAATCTCCCTAAGTGCTTCAGCCAGTTGGCTGCTCTGTCTGCCAGGGAGAAAGGAAAAGCAATCATCTTGATGGAATCCTCGTCCACCTGACGGTCGTGGATGGTGCTGCAGATCATCTCAAACTCCTGGAGATGAAGATGGGGCTCCTCAATGGCGAGCCCATGGAACCGGGGTAGAAGCTGAAGAGTATTCGGGGGGAACTTGAAGTCCTCCACGATAGTTGGTAGTACCATCCAACGATGCGTCAAAGTCAATCCGGGGTTGTGCAACTCCCGCATCAGTCTCGGAGGCTCTGCTGCTGCTGCTGCTGCTGCCGCCGCATCACCGGGTATCCTCAGTCCGTCTCCTGGGCCGCGCTGCTCGCAGTCGGCTCTCATCTGCTCCATCTCTCTCCTCATCTCAATCATAAATGCACCCTGATTCCTCAACTGCTGCTGCACTGAGTCAAGGGAGGCGATCAGAGTGGAGTTGATCGTACCCTGGTCCAAGACAAATGTCTGCTCTGGTCGGGGACCTCCGGTTCGGTCATCGCTGCTACCGGCCATGGTCTCTGCAAAGGCAAAAGACCCAAACTCAGGTTCCGATAAATCATCTAACTGTGGTCTCTCATCTGGCACTGCCATCTCAGGAATGGTAGAAGGGTGGTCAAGGGGGAACAGGGCGGAGTCGAACTCCGGTTCGGAGAGCGGGTCTGAGCTCTCACGAACTGACCTAGATGAGTGGGCTAGAGTGCTGAAAAGCGGTGCAGCCAGAGGCTGCCTAAGGGACTTCCTGCCCATCATCGTGATCTGGCGAGTCGGGCGGATGGGATCTGGTAACAACTATGATCAGCAAGCAAAACCCCGGATTCACCTACTCAACGCGAGCTGAAGGCCGTAAGAGTTCGGTCAATTATCTTGTCAGTTTTTATTAGGTGATCAAGTCAAGATAGCAGAGCGGTTACGTGACCTGTTGAGAATCCAATCCGCTGAACAGACTGTCCCGTATAAAAGGCCGGTAGTCTAATCGAGGCTCGGATATGACTCTATCCTAGTGTGCGGGTCACTCTCTCGCTCAAGCAAACCAGACAATGAGGGGGTTGCTCTCCCCAAGATAAATTTTTATGGTGAGTGTCTTTTAGGGTCAAGTTGAGTTAGCAGTCCCAATTTTATAGTTTTTTATGTATTTTTCAATAACAGACAATGCCTAACGAATTTTTCGATTCTCCTGGTTATTTTAATCCAAAACAGGGGGAGAAGACGAAAAAGTCGATGCGTAAAAATCAATGATGCATGCAGAGTAAGAAATGCGTACCTGACTCCAGCAGTCTACATGCAGGGTGATCCGCGCATAAAATAAAAGACTGAATATAAACTACCTATATGATGCACACGGAAAAACCGGTCCTAAACAAAGCAGTTCTACTCGTGAAGAACAGTAGTCAGGTACTCGAGCCTAGTTCCGGAGTCCATTCTTGGGAGCCACTCAGTGTCTGCCACAACGGATCCTACACGCGTTGTATGTGACTCCTCAAGGCACGTGGACCAGAGCTCTAATAAGCGGTTTTTTCTTTGTGATTTAATTAATTAAGTCCAATTATCGATATATAGGCACATGCAGATAATTAGGATTTGGCCTTAATTAATTACATCACAGTCAAAGAAAACTCCTAAGTTAGGGCTAAAATCCACGTAAATCAAATGAGCAGTAAATACACGTCGAAAACCACGAAAAAGCCACGAAAATCCGATGAGGTCCCCCGAGCACACTGGTGCTCGGCGAAACAGACCCCGAAAGTATAAGTGTCCAAGTCCTGTCCCTGTATTATTACAATAATAAATGGTCTTGCTGAGAAAATAAACTAAGGGATTTTTACCCGGCAGACCCTGAAATCTTTTGCAATTACCGCTACGACCTTTGAAACATCGTAATTCCTCCCTCACCCCCATAAACTTGCTCCGTCTTACCCCACGAACCCTACCGTTAAATTGACACATCTAAAGTCAACTTCCTTATGTTAAAAAGGAGTTAATCTAACCAAACTACGATCGAACGGCTAAAATTAATCAAGAAGAAAAAATAATCTATCCTCGTTTGACCTCCCCTGTGGACAGCATCCCCTTCCACGACGATGAACCTCTGAACCTGAACCTGAAGGGAGGCAGCGGGCTGGGGGTCATCGGGTTGGGGGCGGGGAGGCTCTTCAACGGGTTGGGGGTGTGCGATGGGGTCGGTAGGAGGGCCGATAGGGGGCGATGCTGCATGGCCCAGTCGATAGCCGGGGATGATGCGCGTTGGGGTGTGCGATGGGGTCAGCAGGAGGGCCGATGGGGGCGACGCCGCATGGGGGGCCGATGAGGGCAGGGGGTGGCGATGGGGGCAAGGGGGGCGATGGGTTCGGGGGGGTGGCGATGGGTTCTAGAGGGTGGTGATGGGGGGCAGGAGATAGGGTCGGTAGAAGGGCCGATGGGGACGACGCCGCAGGGGGGCCGATGAGGGTAGGGGGGTGGCGATGGGGGCAGGGGGGGCGATGGGTTCGGGGGGGGGGGGGGCGTTGGGTTCTGGAGGGTGGCGATGGGGGCAGGGGGCAGGAGATGGGGTCGGCAAGAGGGCCGATGGGGACGACGCCGCCGGGGTGGCGATGGGGGCAGGGGGCAGGAGATGGGGTCGGCAAGAGGGCCGATGGGGACGACACCGCCGGGGTGGCGATGGGGGCAGGGGGGGCGATGGGTTCCGGAGGGTGGCGATAGGGGCAGGGGGGGCAGGAGATGGGGTCGGGGGGGGGGGTGCGATGCGGTCGACAGGAGGGCCGATGGGGGCAAGGGGGTGGGGGGTCCTTCCCGCGGAGACGCTCGACCTCGGCGCGGATGCCGGCGGGGCTGACGTCGGCCTCGCGGAGGGCGTCGGAGACCTGGGGGTCGTCAAGGAGGCCGAGGAGGAGGAGGTCGACAGCAAGGTGGGTGTCGCCACGGGACTTCTGGGACGTTTGGGCGCGACGGACGGCCTTGATGAGGGAGGTGGAGGCGGGGATGATGGGGTCGGCAGGACGGGCTTCGCAGGGGCGGTGGAGGGGGTCGCAGGGGCTCCAACCGGTGGGTGGGGGCTTCACATGGGTGGCTGCGGGTCGCAGGGGAGGAGGGGATTCAACCGGCGAGCGACGTGGGGGTGGGAAGGGGCTTCAATTGGAGTGGGGGGCTGCTTAGGGGAGGAGATGTCACCTATAGTAAGTTTGATAACTAAAATGGGTAATGTGTAAAAGAAGATAACAGAATTTGGTTAGTTTTAACGGCTACATGGATGGTGGTTAACCACATGGTTTGTAGAGTAAAGATTAACAAGATTACGGGGGTGAGGGAGGAATTACGATGTTTCAAAGGTCGTAGCGGTAATTGCAAAAGATTCCAGGGTCTGCCGAGTAAAAATCCCATAAACTAACTACCCTAATCTAATCCACGACTATTCTGCAGCTCCCGCACTCCTGCTCGCTCCTCGCGTCCTCCTGCGGCTCTGTAGAGAAGAGAGCCTCCTCCGACTCCCGCGGTTGCCTCGGCTTCCGAAGAAAGCCGCCTCGGTCCTCGAGCCCTCGCAAGAAAACAAACAGAGAGTGATCAGACCAGATAAATGTATAAACAAATCAGATAGAAAATATATACAAAATATATATACAGAAAACCGCGAAAAAGAAAGCCGCGGAAAAATCAAATACGACTACTAAGCCGTGCTCCCCGGCAACGGCGCCATTCTGATGAGCCGCCCGATAGACTAAGGTAAATATATCACTAAGGTCGTTGCGACCTCAGTCACTCGGGGCTCAGAGCTTAATCAAGAAACAAAATCAGACCACCAATCGAAAAAATAAAAATCAATCAGCACAAAAATAGCGGTCTTGCTATGTGATTAACCTAGTATAGCGCCTAGGGTCGGTCTAAAGGAGCACGAATTGGCCTTGCAGCCTATGAAGTAGTCAACTCTCAAATAAGGGAAGAAAATGTGTTTTTGGTGGCTTTTAAATATTTTTATATTTTTTTTGGATTTTTAATAACGAAAGAAAATAATGAAAAGGCAAAAACACTCACATTCAACAAATTATTGAAACACTTTAAAAAGCCTCCAAAAATTCCAACAAAAATATTTTTTTATCTTTTTTAGGTTTTTTACTATTTTTGGTGAATTTTTGAGGTTTTTATGATTTTTATAGAATTTTCTAAAAAAGAAGGCAACAAAAAGGGAAAATTGACCAATCAGGCTTGGAGGATCAAATTAAAACATAAAATGGTCCTGGAAGAGCCTGAAGGTATTTTTTATGAAAAGTAGAAACAAAGAGGAAAATCCAGAAGAAGAGTTTATTATTTTTAGAATTTTCTACTATTTTTTAGAATTTTATAATTTTGAAGTGGTTTTTCAATTTGTAGGGTTTTTATATATCCAAAAATAGCCAAAAATGCATAGAAAATAAAGCACACCAAAATTAACAAGTCCTAATTTTTTTAGAATTTTTAAAAGGGTTTTTGTATTTTTTATGATTTTCTAATCTAAACAGAGACAAAAATGGCTGTTTTTGAATTTTTAAAAATACCAAAAAACCTAAAAATTGTACCAAATTTTTAGTGAAATTTTAAACAGTGGCAGGAGCCACGTGTCCAATTTTCAAGAATTTTGGACTTAATTTGCTATTTTATTTAATTAAAATAGAGGCTCACAGTGCACATGGACCTAAATGTAAGAAAAACTAAGTCCAGGGGCTGAAATGTAACAAATTCAAGAAGATGGGGGTCCCTCATGCAAAATTCCCAAGAATGCACGCGCGTTGCACGTGTTCAAGGCACGGAGGGACCTATTTGTAATAAAACTCACTTCCAGGGACTTATTAGCAATACGTGCAAAAAGTCTAGGGAAGAAGTTGCAAAATACCCACGAAAATCAGCACATGTCGATTAAAAGTGTTCACAGGAGTATGGATGCAAATATCAAGACATATCTTTCATTCAGTAACGCATAGAAACATCAAGCCCAGATCATGCAATTTCTCCAAAAACTCACGTGACGAAGCACGTGTCTCACATAAACAGGGACGAAAATGCAATTAAAGTAAACATCCAGGTCCTCTATGCAATTTTACCAAATTACAAACAACTACTGAAAATATTTACAGGACTAAAACGTAAATGCAAAACAGGAGGGGGTCTAAGTATAAATTACCCCACTTATTATCCGAGGGCTAGAGGCGCACCACGTGTGCTATCGAACGGCTGAGGGGCATTGTGCCTCTGTGGAGGAATCTCACACAGATCTGACGGCTGAGGGGTGTCCACGTGGCTGATCTGACGCTCTAGAATCAAGGGCACTCCTCGCTGGATCTGACGGTGATGATCAACCCTCGGCCTAATCGAACAGTGATGGGATGCTCCTCAAATAGACGGTGTTGATCAAGACTGGAGCGGCGAGGGGGAACGGACGGCTCCTGGAGGTCCAGGAAGAACAAGGCTCCGACGAAGTTCGCCGGAGCACCACGGCTGCGCTGGTCCTCCTCTGGGGCTGCAAATGGGTGGAAAGGAATCGCAGCGGCCTCCCGCAAATGAAGGGCTCCTCCGATGACGTCGGGAGGCTCCGAGAAGCTCCGGCGACGAAGGTGGAGCTGGGCTCCTGTGCCTGGATGCTGAGGTCCTCAGATGGGCCTCTTCTGACCTGGAAAGCAACACAGAAAGCTCGCTGGGTTGAGGGAAAAGTGCCTCGACCCGGTTAGGGGTGGAGTGGTGGTCGGGCGAGGCGAGGTGGATGACCTCCGGCGAAGCGACGGCGAGGGAGGTCGGGCCTTGGTTCCGGGGTGAACCAAGGGGAATGTGTGGGTGAAGAACGTGAAGGGGACTCTCGCGAAGGTGTTGGTCGAGTCGGTCGATGAAATGGATGGTCGGAGCGGGAGTATTCGATGATCGACAGTGAACGGTCGATTTGGGGCTAATCAGAAATTAAGAGAAAATAAGAAGAACTAAGGTTACCTGATGGAGGATATCGACTGCGGATGAGCTGAGGTAGCTCTGGTCGTAGCCTCGAGGGTCATCGGAGGGCCCAGGCTCAGGAGCTGCTCTGGGCGGCGTACGGCGGCGAGATGCTGTCGGATCAGTGACGGGATGCTTCTCTTCCTCTCTGCAACACGCCAAACCCTAGCTGTCACTTTAGGGTATCGGGTGGAGGTCCTGGGTGGAAGGAGAGACGCCAAAGATGGCGTGAATTGCGGCTGGAGCTCAAGCTAAATAGTGCTAGGGGTCCGAGAAGAATGGGAGTCGGGCACGAATGTCGAGGCACGAACCCCTAAGATCCACTCGGGCAAGGGTCTCGGATGTGTGCTGATCAGCCTGGAGTTTGAGGATTTGGTTGTCGGATCAAGCGTGGAAAAAGGCGAGAAATCGGGTCGGGCGCCACGATCCCCGAGAGAAGCGGGTCCGCTGGGGGAGTTGACCGGGGTCAACATCCCCCGTGGACTAATCAGATTATTCCATTCTGAAATTATTTAGAAATTCATTTAAAAATAGAAAATGACTTATTTTCGAAAAACTCCAAACATGAAAAATGTTTATTTATTTTCAAACTATTTTCAGTGATTTTTATTTATTTTTTTGAAAAATATTTTATGTATTTACAAAATATTATTATTATATGTAGGTATATACATATGTATTTTTTTATTTTTGATTTTTAATTGTTTATTTTTATACATTTATTCCAATTTTATATTTATTTATTTATAAGATAAAATTTGGAATAAAAGGGGTATTTTTATTTTATTTTTATTAATTGTTTACAAGGGTTAAATAAATACTTTTATTTATATACATATATGGTATATATACAATGTGATTCTGATTTTTATTTATTTTTATTTTTATTTTATTTTTATGGTTTTTATTTTATTTATTTACACCATGAAATGTGGGATGAGAAAATATTTTTATTGAATATTTATTTATTTATCTATAAGGGAAAATAAATATATAAATGATTTTATGTACATGGTGTATATAGACAATGAAGAAGGAATTTTATCTCTTTTTATTTTGCTTTTATTTTTCCCATTTTTATTTTGATTTTATATTTACAGATATACACAAATAATTATACACCCATTTTTATTTTTATTTAGAGGAAAATATTTTTATTTATAAACATAGGTATATGTACACACAAAAGCTTCCCTATCTCCCTCTACTTGGGTTCTTTTTACGGTCAGGCCCATGCTGAGCCCTCCCTTGGGATTAGATCGCTCAATATTTATTCTAAATATCTCCCTCTTTTTCTTTTATTTCTTTATTCTTTTATTTATGCACAAAAACATGCTAACTATTCATTTTTACACAATGCATGATGAATGGTAATTATTGCTATTTACAAGTATCTACATGTGTTTTGCATAGGTTTTGTAGCTAAAATAAAAGAATGAAGAGTGATGAATTCATCACATTCTAAGTTAATTTTCATTGACTCGCAGTGGGGTTCATCCCCGCCACCTAAACACCCACAATCTTTGCTATCTCCAACTCGAATTGCATTCTTGTCTTGTTCTGTCTCGAACCTCCCAAGATGACTCATTTCGCTAGTTTCTAACTTAGTTCCTCGCTCAGCTGTAGCTACCACCTGCGATACAAGAAGGTCCTCCTCACAGAAGTCAAGCCCTACAACAACACCATCTACGGCCACCACTTCTCCTCATTCTAGCTCTCTCGTTTCCCACCCTTGTGAGTCAGCCCGAAGCTGCTTACGAGGAAAAAAAAGGCAACAATTGTTCATCCCCAACCTTTCCCTTATTTTGGATTGCAAGGTCTAAGACCTTGCGTTCTAATGGGCCCTTCATCCTGGCTTGTCGGGATGCCACCGTGCCCTTCTTTGCTAGAATCCCTCCCCTACTCGGATCAGAGATTTTCCTTCCTCCCCCACCTACAATTCCGTCGTTCAGCTTCCAAACCGCACCAAGATCCCCCACCGCCCTTGACTCTAGTTGTGGGATTCCACTGCTATCAGTCTGAATTTCTGCACCTTGATGAGTTATCCCCGTAGTAGTCAAGATCTGAGGATGACTCGACAACGAGAATCGGGTAGTGCTCCATAGGGAGCTTACGGACTTCTGCAGCATGCTTTTCAACGAAGTGGAAGAAGGTAGTACCTTGTTTGTGCCCACGCGCTCCATAACTTCGCCCACGCGCTCCAAGACTTCTCGAAGGATATGCACCTTTCGGCATCTCAAGGGGATGCCCGATACCTTCATCCTCCACAGCGGGCCCTTGTTCCTTGAGCAACCGTCCGGATATCTGGGTCTTCGCCATGTGATTTTTCCTCTCACCTATGACGTCAAACCACCCTCCAACGCCCCCCAATCACCTCCTTCACTCCTCGGAAAGACATGCCTCTCACATAAAGCAGCCCTCCGGGCAACCAAATGGCGTCGACCGCGGCTATAGAGTCCTTCGCCAAAGCCACCCTTTCTCTCATCCTCCGCAACACCTCTAACAGACCTTCTCCAATAGCAAGTCCATCCAGCGGTTCCTCTGTTGCCGCATCTTTTGAGAGACGTTGCAGTAGGGAAAACATCTCCACTTCCGACAAGACTGTCTGAGGAGATTTTGGCATCTCATCCACATTTTCAACCGAAGGCATCTCAGGCACACCAATCGTCTCAGGGACGTGAGTGTCCTTCAAAGACCACACACCTCTTGCTGTGCAATCCCTTCGTCGATGTCACGGACACTCACAACGGAAACATAAGGAATCTAAAGCTAAAAACCTTGATTTAAAAAAAAAATCAAAAACAAAAAAAAACGATGATCAAAAGATAACGCAAAAAAACGACAATTTTACTCGTAAATTAATGCAATTAAGAAGGAACACAGCCTGGAAATTTTGCAGAGAATAAGTAACGGCAGGTTATTTACGAAAAGGATAGGTTTGTGAAAAAAACGATTAGAAAATGATTACTTACGGCTTTATTAAAAACGACTGATTTGGAAAAACGATTTCAATATAGAACTAATTAAAAAACGTACCGATGATCCCAAACGGATGCCTTTAAAACAAGATAACAAAAAAATATCACGGTAATTGTACTTGTAAGTTAATGCAATAAAGAAGGATAACAGACCGAAAATTTAGCTCGTAAAAAAACAGGTTATATAGGAAAAAGAATAGAGTTTGCGGTAGAATATTCACAGTAGCAACGACTGACAAAAAAAATCTATGGTTGATTAAGGATGGATGCTTAAAAAAAGGTAGGTGCCTCTAATATTACGCAATGGTTAAAAAAATGCACCAATCACGGTGCAATATTAGAAAGTTTTTACGGGTCTAGTTAATAACATACCAAAAAAATATGCAATCTTGATTTAAAAAAACAGCGTATATGGCACTTAAAAGAACGAAATTAGTGTTATACCTTAACCAATCGTTTCAAAAAAATACCTTCGACGACGAGATGTTGTGTGACAGTTTTCCGAAATCCACCAACGTTAGAAGTGCGCAGACGACGAGATGATACGTTGACAGATTCGAAGATGCTCGAGGATTGTCACCAACGTTAGAAATGTGTGTATATCGTAGGCGACGTCAGAGCTCTCGCACGAGAAGAAGATCTAGCCACAGGATTATGAGAGGAGGCACACCAATGATCAAAAGATCAAACTGATGTCGTCGAGATGGTGCTCTGATACCATTTGAAGAACAAAATTCGGGTAAGATATTTTTGGGGGCTCTCAGGACTCACTCGAGTTCTTGTTCTTGTGTGTTTCTCCATGGGAAGAACACCCATATATAGGGCCTTCCAGTGACCTGTACGCCCCCAATAACTGCCCAAAGATTCTGTAACGTCTCTGCGATTATAGTAGACGTTTTGATATTCATATCATCTTATTCATGACTATTATATTCGTATTCATGACCATTGAAGGTCATTATTCTTGTAACTGTCTAACATCTCCCACTTGACCAAAATGGTCATGATATTCCACACTCCCACTATTCGAGAAGTGTATATCTTCTTAGAGATGTTTACTTGAGGTCCATTATTCATTACACCTCTAATTTTAACTCAATCATTCATGAGTCCCATTAAACCAACATGTTTAATGTATGTTCCAGCTGCAATTCCTTTAGTAAAAGAATCAGCTAACATATCACTGGTAGGTATATATGTTACCTTGATTTCTTGTTTAGCCATTGTATCTTGAATATAGTGATAATGGATCTCAATATGCTTTTCCTTGGAACTATTTGCTCCACTGTTAAACAAACTTATTGCAGCTTGATTATCACAAAATATTTCAATTGGTTCTTTAACCAATTCGAGACTTAAGTTCTCAAGAAAGCGTATGATCCAAACTGCATGAGTGGTGGACATGCTACATGCAATGTACTCGGCTTCTTGTGTATATCTAGAAACACATGTTTGTTTTTTGCTACCCCAAGAAATAGCCGCTCCACCAAACATGAAAAGGTAACCTGATGTAGATTTTTTATCATCAACATCTTCTCCGAAATCTGCATCGGAGTATCCAGCCACCTCAAGTGAATCTGCCTGATAAATTAGTTTTAATTGTACAGTACATTTTAAGATCTCATAATCCTCTTTATAGCTTCCCAATGTGCCATTCCGGGATTACTTTGATATCTACTTACCAGGCTTACAAGAAAAAGCCAAATCAGGTCTTGTACACATCATTGCATACATCAAACTTCCTACTGCTTGTGCATATAGAATATCAAGGGGTTTCTGCCCCTTTCCGGGACACTGACTTTTACTAAGTCTTTTTCCCATCACAAGTGGTGTAGGGACTGGAGTGCTATTTTGCATTCCAAACCTCTTCAAAATTGTATGCAAGTATTTTTCTTGACTTAAGCTCAAGCTCTTTGAGCCTCTATCTCTAGTTATTTGGATACCAATAACATAGGATGCTTCGCCCATGTCCTTCATCTCAAATTCATTCCTCAATTTTTCTTTTATTTCATTGAGCATTAGCATGTCATTTCCAGCAAGCAAAATGTCATCAACGTATAGTGACATTATAACAAATTTGCTCCAACTTATTCACAAAAAATCCGAATTTGGTAACAGTGTCATGAAATTTGAGATACCACTGTCGTGAAGACTGTTTCAAGCCATATAGTGACTTTTTCAATTTGTACATCCTTTTCTCCTTTCCTTCTACCTGAAAACCTTCAGGTTGTCACATATAAATGTCTTCTCTCAATTCTCCATTGAGAAAAGCAGTCTTCACATCCATTTGAAATAATTCTAAATCCATATATGCGACTATTGCCAAAATCATCCGTATAGATGCGAATTTGGCTACCGGAGAGTAGGTTTCTTGGAAATCTATTCCAGCTTTCTGGGTATAATCCTTGGCAACTAATCTAGCTTTGTATTTATCAATGGTACCGTCAATGCGATACTTCCTTTTAAATACCCACTTGCACCCTATGGATTGCCTACCTTCTGGCAAGTCACATAGTTCTCAAACACCGTTTCGCTCAATTGAGTCCAATTCATCCCTCATGGCGGCCGTCCACGATTCCGACTCATTAGAAGCCATTGCTTCATTAAAAGAAATAGGATCTGTACAATCCTCTATATCCTCATATACGGTGTAACACGAAACCTCGCATCCGTACAGATAATAATCATCCATCCATGCAGGTTGTGTCCTGTGTCTCTTGTTGCCGATTATACCCATGGGTTGTGTGGGTCCACTCACTTCCTCCAAAGGTTCTATATTTATTATAGGTTCATTTTCCATCTCCGGATGAGGTAAGTCATCCAATATTTCTTGTCTCGCTTCTATATCATTTTCATTATCTTCTAAGATAATTAGAGGTTCTGTTTCCTCTATTTCATGCTCCTTTTCATCTTGGTTTTCAAGAAAGGTAGCATCACGACTTTCAATGAGACCTCGAGTATCATGAAAGAACATATACCCTTTGGATTTTTCAGAATATCCAATGAATCTACACTTTATTGTCTTAAAGTCAAGCTTGTCTCTAAGCTGACTTGGAATCAAGACATGTGCAGTGCATCCCCATTTCCGAAGATGATTCAATTCTGGTTTTCTACCATTCCATACTTCGTATGGAGTTGAATCCACAGATTTGGTGGGAATCCGATTCAATATGTAATTGGCTGTCAACACAGCTTCTCCTCAAAATCTCTTAGAGAGATATGAGTGTGATAGCATGCACCTTACTACATTCATTAAGGTCCTATTCTTCCTTTCTGCTACACCATTATGTTGTGGTGTATAAGGCATTGTAGTTTGTCTACTAATGCCTTCCCGAATACAGTAATCTTTGAATTCATTTGAGTTGAATTCACCACCTCTGTCAGTTCTAAGTGTTGTAATTGGTCTTCCCAATTTCTTTTCCACTTCCATTCTATATCTCTTGAACATTTCAAAAACTTCAGCTTTTCTACTTAAGAGATAAATGTAGGTATACTTGGAGTAGTCATCAATAAAAGTTATGAAATATTTCTTGTTACTGTGTGTACTCACACTCAACGGACCGCAAATGTCAGAATGGATCAAACCTAACAGTTCTTTTGACCTTGCACCTTTAAAGAAAGGTTTCCTTGTCATTTTACCGGTCAAACAATGTTCACAGGGCAATGTTCTTGCTCCTGTCATATTAGGTATTAGATTCATCTTAACTAAATGATCCATTTTGATTTTCCCGGTTGTCCTAACCGCATATGCCAAAGATCATACATTGACAAGAAACACAAGTAATAATCAGAACTTTCTTTCATTGATTCATAAGTGACATTCAGACAAAACAGATTATCGCCTGGTACAAATTTTCCCATGGCAAAGATTTTTCGATCTTTGCCGATGGTAACACGATTGTTGTAGAAGCGGACTTCAAACTTCTTTTTCAGTAACACGGGAACAGAGATGAGGTTCCGACGGATTCCAGGAGCATACAGTACATCCTTCAAAACCATTATGCTACTTCCTAGATCCAGTTTGTATGTTCCAACACATTCAACATCAAGGTAGGTGTTATTCCCCATGTAAATTCTCTGTTCTTCCTTTTGAAGTTCCTTGAAATCTACCAGGCCCTCCTTGGTTTTTGAAATATGGCGGGTTGCACCGGAGTCAATCCACCATCCTTCGCACTCTGTCACCGCAGAGTTACATTCTACCACTGCCGCAAATTCTGGCTTATACTGATTTTTGCGATCTTGTCCCTTGGGGACACTTGCATTCTTTCGCTTCGGGCAGTTGGCCTTGAAATGACCAAAACTCCTACAGCCATAGCATGAGCCTCGCGGCACTTTGCCACGTTTTCCTTTGAATACAGCTTTGGAGGGTCCCCATCGCTTCTTGCTTTGCACCGCATTTGCTTCATCTTCAGGTTCAACGTCGAAGACCTCTGTCTTTTTTCGTTGATTGCCAAGTCTTGTTCCATCGCTAACTGAGCAGGAAGGTCAGAAACATTCTTAATGGTACCACTCAACCTAAGAAATGTCACCGCTACATCAAAGGAGGATGACAAACTATTGAGAATAGTTGCCACTTGCAATCTATCATGAATTTCTGATCCTGATGCCATATGTCCTTTGCCATGACGATCATTTTATTCACGTGATCGATTGCGTTTTCGGATTCCTTCATTTTGAGGGAATTATATTTATGCAACAAAAGTTGAATACTCACCTTTGATTTAGAGTGGTATTTTTCTTTCACGGCTTCCATAGCTTAAAAGCATTTTCTTGGGTTTCAAAAACCCGAATCAAGTTATCCTCCATGTGAATTAACATGAAGCTTCTCGCCCGATTATCAATTTTTTCCCATTGCTCATATGTCCTTATTTGTTCAACAGTAGGATTCTCAGGCAATTCGGGAGCAGGCTTATCGATCACGGAGTGAATGTTATCATGCATAAGACCATAGCGAACTCTACGGCTCCACATCTCATAGTTTGTACCATTAAGGTGCTCCAATTTCACAAGTTCAGTTGCAACTAATTTTCCGGCCATTTTTCTGAATTTAATAGAAGAAATAGATGAGATATAGAAGAAGAGAGAGACGAGAAGGCAGACGAAGATGGATAAGAAGAGAAGGTACATTTTTATAAAATTATATCTAGATTAAAAAAAATAAAGGCTGAAAAAAATGTCTCTAAAACAAGACTTTAAAGAAAATATCCAAAAAAATGAATTTTGTTTTTATTCCAAAATTAGAGTTCTAATTGGAAAAAGAAACATTGTGTACCTTTCCGGTACTTTTGGAAACAAGACAAAAAAAACTTAATAACGCAACAGGAGGCCACCTTTTTTAATCCAAGATTAAGGTTATTTATTAGATTTTAAAAACAAGAGAAATAAAAAAACGTAACAGAAAAAAAATTAATAAATAAAAGAGGCTCTGTGTACCTTTCCACAACAATAAGGAGGCAGTTTTTTTTAAAGTAAAAAAATAATAACGCAAAAAGAGCCTGCAGGTTATTTACGAAAAAAATTTCAAAAACAAAAAAAAAACGATGATCAAAAGATAACGCAAAAAAACGACAATTTTACTCGTAAATTAATGCAATTAAGAAGGAACGCAGCCTGGAAATTTTGCAGAGAATAAGTAACGGCAGGTTATTTACGAAAAGGATAGGTTTGTGAAAAAAACGATTAGAAAATGATTACTTACGGCTTGATTAAAAACGGCTGATTTGGAAAAACGATTTCAATATACAACTAATTAAAAAACGTACCGATGATCCCAAACGGATGCCTTTAAAACAAGATAACAAAAAAATATCACGGTAATTGTACTTGTAAGTTAATGCAATAAAGAAGGATAACAGACCGAAAATTTTGCTCGTAAAAAAAAACAGGTTATTTAGGAAAAAGAATAGAGTTTGCGGTAGAATATTCACAGTAGCAACGACTGATAAAAAAATCTATGGTTGATTAAGGAAGGATGCTTAAAAAAAAGGTAGGTGCCTCTAATATTACGCAAAGGTTAAAAAAAATGCACCAATCACGGTGCAATATTAGAAAGTTTTTACGGGTCTAGTTAATAACATACCAAAAAAATATGCAATCTTGATTTAAAAAAATAGCGTATATGGCACTTAAAAGAACAAAATTAGTGTTATACCTTAACCAATCGTTTCAAAAAAATACCTTCGACGACGAGATGTTGTGTGACAGTTTTCCGAAATCCACCAACGTTAGAAGTGCGCAGACGACGAGATGATACGTTGACAGATTCGAAGATGCTCGAGGATCGTCATCAACGTTAGAAATGTGTGTATATCGTAGGCGACGTCAGAGCTCTCGCACGAGAAGAAGATCTAGCCACAGGATTATGAGAGGAGACACACCAATGATCAAAAGAACAAATTGATGTCGTCGAGATGGTGCTCTGATACCATTTGAAGAACAAAATTCGGGTAAGATATTTTTGGGGGCTCCCAGGACTCACTCGAGTTCTTGTTCTTGTGTGTTTCTCCATGGGAAGAACACCCATATATAGGGCCTCCCAGTGACCTGTACGCCCCCAATAACTGCCCAAAGATTCTGTAACGTCTCTGCAATTATAATAGACGTTTTGATATTCATATCATCTTATTCATGACCATTATATTCGTATTCATGACCATTGAAGGTAATTATTCTTGTAACGATCTAACAAGATGGTCCTTTGCTCCGCACTAGTAGCACCACGCTCCCCTCGCGTTAGACTTCTGACGGCGATTCCGCCGCTTGAGAGCGCTCAAAAACCTGCCCCGCCAACTCCTCCATCCCTGCGTGAAGGGAAGTTCCTCCTACGCACCCTTTTTCTTTCTCTTCGGTTAGTTTAGACTTGTGTTGTGTTGCTCATTTTTGGACATTTTTTAATTTAAAATCGGAATTTTGATCCATAAGATTGTAAACGGTGTACTCGACATATCATCTAAGTGGGGATTCGCATCTTTTAAGGCGCGTTGGATTGATGGTTATTTGAGGATTATATGAGGGTGGGTAACATATTTTTTGTGTTTTGGTATTTGAATAAGAGATTAATGGGGCTGCCCCTTGCGGGCAGCCAAGATGGCTGCCCCCGCGCCGTTTCGGCGCGTTTTTTATTTTTATTTTTTTGAAAAATATCGCCATGTATATTCATCCCTATATCCCTCCTATATGTCATTCGAATTTCGTCAGAAACAGAGGCTCCTACGGCCTCCATCGAGACAGACATTTTTTAACGGTAACAAGGTTTTTTAAATCGACACTATCTCGATGGAGGCCGTAGGAGCCTCTTTTTCTGACGAAATTCGAATGACATATAGGAGGGATATAGGGATGAATTTACACGGCGAGATTTTTCAAAAAAAAATAAAAAAACACGTCGAAACGGCGCGGGGGCAGCCATTCTTGGCTGCCCGCAAGGGGCAGCCCCATTATTCTCTTTGAATAAAGAGTTTTTTTAATAGTAGGTCCAGTAATTTCGGGGGTCCGGAGCGTCGCCACTGCACCGTCCAGAGCCCCCACACACCGCCCAGAGCCCCCGCACACCGGCCAGAGCCCCGCACCCACCTGCACCGCCCAGAGAAGCCTCCCCGCTCCCTCCCCCCCGCCACTGCCAATGGCGAGGAGCTCAGATGGGATAATTTTTTTATTTAAGTTAATCCTAACCGTTAGATCTTAGAATGGTTAGATTAACTCAATATCTGGTTGAGTTAGCGAAGTCAAGTAACGGAAGGTTATGGACATAAGACAGCACACTTATTTAGGGTTCTGAGCGTAATTCACGATTATTCAGGGTTATGATTGTTATTAGTACATTACTCAGGGTTATGGGTGTAAAAATCCCATAATTAATCAATCACAAATGGCATTTGTATTTTTACAAGAAAAAAATAAATCGGGTAAATACCTCGACCAAAGTTTTCCCGACTTGAGAATTTAATTGACTAAATTTCTTCGACCACTATCAAGTTGCTTCCAATAAGGATAGCTCCTCCTCTTTACAACACACTAGAAATTGCCACCGTCAAGCTTCTCCTTTGAACCAGAAGAGGTGCTCTCACGTGTAAGCATCATGTACAATAATACATGAATCAAAATCCCACAACATCAATGTAGTATACAATAAAGTATGAGATAGTCAAACAATGTTGCCCTAGATTGATGTGGTGAAACACATATGCGTAAGACCTTCTTCTTCTCTCAAGGAATGTAATTTATCAAATGTTCTCTTCTTAAGGTTTCAATACCATAATATAGAGTATGAAAGCGTAGAAGAGTGATAGGACAATGTAGAGAATGAATGGTCTTAGGTTTCCATATATAGGGACTTAAAACAATCGTTAATACATGAAAGGATGTGTTGGTTAACTTTAGTAGATATTGCCCATTCAAAACGAGTACCCACATCATAATTTAGTCAATTAATACTTTAGTTAATCAACTGAAGGGTTAATTAGTTGAGACTGGCCAATCTGGTTAGTAGGCTGAAAATCCCGGAGTTTCCAAAAGGCTTTATTTTGATTGTTGGAACACTGAGTAGTCAACTGGTGCAAGAATTTGTCGATTGAAAGTTCAACTAGTTGATTGAAATTAAGACTTAGTCAGTCGGTGTTAGTAGTAGACACATGAAGAAGAAAGGCGTGAAGAAATGGATCGTCTTTAGTGATTCAACCAGCCACCAACGAGGCGACACGTGGATGAGTGAAAAGATGGTTAACTGTAAAAGTCAAGAATCGAAAACTTTAAGTTGACCTCCACATGTTTTGATTGGAAATTACATGTATACCAAAGGATGGAAAAGTATTGGATACGGATCAAATATGCTTATTTCCATATCCGTATTCATTTCATCACGATCGAATACGGATACAAATACAGATATGATTAAGATATGCATTAAGAAAATTATATCCTTAAAAATACGGATACGAATTTGAATCGAATATTTATCGAAACCGAATATGGATCGAATAAAAAGAGGACTCGAGTACGAATCGAATAAATTAATGAGCCAATCCAAATATATATGAATCGAATAAAGAGTGAGTCGAAATATGAATCCAATAAATATGGAATCCGAATATGAATCGAATAAAGACCACATACGAATACGAATTGAATTTTTTTTTATCAAAGTTTATAATTATTTCAAAAAAAAGGGCAATGAAATATAAATAAGTTGCATCATGACAAAAGGGAGCATCGAGGTGACTGCATTCTTGACCGGAATTCGATTAATATTCGGATACGAATATCTTTATCCAATAATCTTTGGAATACGATAAGCAGATATTCGAATATATCCATATCTGTTTTCATGCCTACGTATACGCTCCCTTAATTTGCAATTATACTTGTGCCATTATGTCAACAACCGTTGGCAGGGGTGTTCAATTTTTTCAGGGTCAACGGGTATCCGACTTGACCCACTCATTTTGACCCTAAACTCACGGGTACTAGTTTGAAATTAATGGGTCGGATACCCGCAATGTCCTGACTTGTGACCCATCCAAAAAATATGTTTGAATTAACGGGTACCCTGTTAGAAGCTTCTACTAACTAATTTATTTTAAACAACGCAAATGATTAGGTACAAATATCTATATATAAACATTATTCTTATCTCTTTCAAAAAATAAATATGGATGCAGATACATGTATTAGTAAATATGAAAAATATATTACCGAATTGTTAAAAAAGATATGGATAAGAAATGGATACAAATCATGATACGAAAATAATAGAAATTAATATAATATAATTTGATTAGCTTTACATACATTTGATAGCTTTCACATGACATATTTGTACTTGTATCTACTTGAATGGTGCAAATCAATGGTCTAAACAAAATCATAGCTCAATTTTTTGTCAAATTTCGGTATCAAAATATCAATTTCATCGATGCAGCGAAATGCTACTAAAATGGTGTATTTTTGCCTTGTGCATTTTTCAGCGCACATCATTGATTTGATGTCGGGTTCGGCAAAATATTGATGATATTTCCTTTATGGGCACTGTTCATATGTTGCAAACCCAACATATAACGAACGTATGTATGAAAATGGCATCATATATAGAATGGTATGCGAGTCAAAAATATGTGACGAGGGTGTTATTATCCTGAAATCACGAGCACTTGGGCAAATTCCGCAGGCGACGGATCCAAGCTCCCCCACCCCGTTCTCGATGAGAACACTATGTCCGACCCCCATTCTAGATGCATGTCAAGGTGACAGTGCATCATAACCCAAGCTCGGGGGTTGTTCTCCACGAATTTTATGGTAGCCCACCCCGACAACACTGTCATCGTATTCCTCCTTGGTGGATAAACCATGTTGAACGTGTAATTTTAGGTCCCAATCGTCAACACGTAGAGATAGTAGCCGTCGATGTGCATGGGACGTTCAATTTTGTCCCTTGATTAATATTTATCAAATATATATGTAATAACACTCAATAAAGATAGTACTTTCATGGGTACTTGCGGGTACCCATTACCCGTTGATATTAATTGAGTACCCGTTACGATTGGGTGCCCGTTGGAATGGAACGGGTTGACCCATGACTCAATAACTTGTGTCGAAGCGGGTCAGAATCAAATGAGTCGGGTACTGACGAGTCGCTAAATACGATGATTAATTCAGTCACGTTGTAGCACGTGTACTTAGCGAATCAATCAGAACCGAGAGAAGATCTCCGTGAAGATTGTCTCGGCTTAATTTATATCCCGGGCAAGTTTGAGGTCGAACACAGGGAGGCAAAGGAACAATTCAGGTTTAATTCGAAAATTTAGATCTTGATTTCCAAATGTGGCTTTTTTTATATTTTTTATGCAAAAAGAAATGCGAAATGCGATATGCGGGTGAATTAAGACATTAAGAAAATACACAACTAGGCCAAATTAATTTTAATGTCAAATCAGTTCAATTCAGCCAAATTATTTTTTCCTAGAATCCTAATCCAGATATGAACACCAAACACATGTTTTTGTACTTTTCGGGGTTAAAATGCAATAATGAAAATACACACTTTTTATGGGTATTTCGTGATTTTTCATGCAAAAAGTAAGCAAAAATTATGAAAAAATTACTGAAACATAAACATGATGCAAGGAAGCTACAGTAATATTTTTGGAATTTTTTGACAAAATATGAATTTTTTAGTAGAAACAGAGTGACAGTGAGTAATTAATTCCTAATTAATCCACAATATCAAATTAATCAGAGTGTGAATTATTCCAAAAAGGTATTTTCATATAGAATATAGAAGACTTGCAATTTCGCAAAAAGGATGTATGTGTATTTATTTAAAAATCAAATATTAATTTCACTCTATAATTTATTTCAGATACAAGACAACTCCACTTTGGATTCAATTTAGACAGTATCTCAATCACATATTAAGGCATCATTCCTAATTTTTGTGGAATTTTTAGAGCAACTGTATGTGAGATATAAATTTAAGAGTTCAATTTGGGTAAAATATGCAATATTTCAGTTAAACTTTTTTAATTAATTCACAATATCTCACAAAAATATAAATAAGAAATCAGATGACAGAGAATATGTTGCTCAACACAATGATATTTTTCATTGAATAAAAAGATGTAAAATTGAGGTCCAAATGAATAAGCAAACACAGGGGTCTTTGTGCAAATTCGACAAGCCAAATAAACAAACAACTAGATACAGGGACCTATTTGTAATTATATAAACTATAAATAAAATATTTACAATTTTTTTCAATAAAAAATCACCTTCTTCTTCGTTGACAGATACGATGGTGGAACCCAACGGGGAGGCGGCGGTGGCCCCGCGCACGGCCGCGAGGATGGCGAGGAGGGCGGATGAGCACGCGGCTGGTCGGCGGAGGCTGGCAGCGAGGGCTGGCAGCGGAGACAGCGGTGGGAGCTGCGGCGTGGCCGCTTGGAAGGAGGGCTAGTGGCTCTCGCACCGCCATGCAGCCGCTGACACGGGCATCGCGTGGCGGAGGAGAACTGAGGGGGGCACGCGTGGGCGACCGCCTGGCGGCTGGAGGCCGCGGTGCGCCGGTGGCAGTGGTCGGCGGCGGTGGTGGGGGTGCTTCCACCGTTGATGCACTATTTTTTTGATTTTTTTGCTGTATTTTGTGTTTTGTTTATTTTTTTTAAAAAATTTGTTATACAAGAAATGCAAATGATATGAAAAAGAGGGGAAAAATGATGTGGTGAAGGTAGTAATGGGGAAGGTGGTGGTAATATAATGAAGGTGATGGTGATGGTGATGGTATGATGTGGTTGGTGAATGATGGGGGAGATGATGAAAATGATATGATTATTAAACAACAAAGAAATAAAAATATTAGATAAAATAAAACAACAAAATAAATGAGGAGAAATACTTACCTGAAGTTCGCCGGATTTGCGGAGCAGCTACGCTGGACTTCTGTCGTCGCTTGATTCGATTGGCGAAATAAAATCGAAGAGGCTATGCGAGTTTGATATGGAACTCGTGACGCGGCGATGGTGGTCGCCGCGGATCTCGCCTGAAGGAGGTCGTTGCTTGAAGAAAATGATACGCCGCTGTCACGGACACCACGTTCCAAGCTCTCTCCTTTTTCTATAAGAATGGCAGATAGGGAAAATTGAGGATGTACAAATGAATATAAAGAGAAGAAGAATGTGAGTTAGAAAGATGGTGGAGTTGAATGGGAGGTTAGAAAAATGGTGGAGTGGAATGGAGGTTAGATGAAGATTTGGTGGTTAATGGAGGAAAATAGAAGTTATTGTAGAGATTTTGAAAAAAATAAATAAAGTAGGCTACTTTAAATACAATAAAATCAAAAGAGAAGAGAAATAGTTGAAAATTTACAAAAGAAGACAAACACCATGTACATTTTTTTGTTTGCTTTTCTAATATATATATATATATATATATATATATATTTAATAAGAGATATTTACAACGGAAAAAATAAAATAAAATACTAGAATCAAAATACAACATAATCATGATTTTTTTGTATTTTTAGCAATAAAGAAAGATAAAATAAAAAATAAAGAAAGAATGAATACATGCATAATATACAATTTACATTTAGGTCTCAAAATTCAACTTTTGCAAATGAGCTCCGATTTTAATGAAACTACTTCCGTTGGATAGATAATTTTCTAATTTGAATTTAAAAGTGAGTTTGGTGAATTTGGAGTTTATATGGATAGGAATTTGGCTTGGAAGTTGGTCTTTACGGCTTTTTCCCTTTAGGATTTAGGAGCATTTATTTGAGCTATTTTTTATTTTTTTTATTTTTATATACATTGTTATGAACAAGTTAGAGAAAGAATTAGCCAAAAAGGAGTTGAAATGAAATTATTAAAAATACATGAAGTTTTGGCCAATTTACATGTATAAAACTCCTTTATTTTTGCGGCTTTTTATTGTTATTTTATTTTGTACAATCTAATATACAATAATTAGTGTGTTTTACAAGAGTCATTTTGTTAATTTATTGATTTTATGGATATTTATTTGGGATTTTAATCGGAGATTTTGCTAAGATCAAGATATTGAGATGATGAATCACGGATTCATCACCCCCCTATACTTAAACTTTGCTAGTCCTCGAGCAAACAAAGAATGAATAAGTTGGATTAACCTCTGACTGTGCATGTGAATACAAGACCTGATCCGTTCAAGAACTATCGGTTTTAGAGATCCTAAAATTCTAAGCTGAACCAAGCTCTAGTCAAAAGGTATCCAATTTCCCTAATCATCAGACTCTCTTTGTATACATATATAGTTGGGATATGACTTTAAGTGTTGACCGCAATTACAAGAGTAGAGCTACAACGTCACCCAAGGTTCCAGTCCAAGAGACTCTCCTAAGGACCCGATCCTCAACACTAGGGAATAAACCATTTCTTGCATCCAATCCACTGTCTCTTTAGTTGTCAGACTTGAAAGTGTAGATGGAAGGCCAGTTGATGGAGGGCATAGGATTGTGTCATTTCTTCTCTGCCTCTCATTGGAACAAGGATCCTCTCAAGTGTCTTATTACGCAACACATATTTTTGGTGTTGATCAGTGCGTCCGTCAAGAGAAGTTGGAGCCGTTTGCACTTGTTTTCCTGGGAGTACACCGGAGTGTGCCTTTTTTGAGTACCTATCGTACCTTCTACACCCAGACTTGTAGCATTTACGATGCAGAGCCCTTTTTTGATGCAAGCCCGACTCCTGGTCCTAATAGCGGTGGTCCAAGTGGACACTTTGAAATGGTTGGGAGCGCTCGCCTTTGGTGGAAGCTCTTTTGATAATTGACTTTGTATGGAATGAGAGCTTTTCTTTGACATTTCATTGATTTGTAGTATTTTTTGCTAGCTCCACTGCTTTTACCAAGAGTTGACGCACATTGATCAATATTTTTTCTATATCACACCCTGGTACATAGGTAAATGTCAAGAGATAGTACAAGAACCATGTTCTCATACATGTTAAAAGGTGCCGGCACTCAGGTTTCATGAAGCCTTCATTGATTTTATCCCATCTTCGAGCATCATCAAATCAAGTCCAAACTCAAATCCCTCATCCCAATTCCTCAAGTGAAATTTCAACTCATCTCATCATAACTGCAGTCGTGTATGTAAGGTGCTGATCATATTCTTAAGGTAGAGACTAAGCATGCAATATAGCACACAAATCTTTTAAACTAGGGAAATGTGAATAATTAAGTCAATGACCCTAATGACTAAGGCTGGTTAACTCAAAATCTCAAGACCTCATAAACCAAGTGTTCTTGAACATCACTAGTCTTGTGTGAAAGTGAATTGTGTCAGGGATTAAACCAACTTATTAGTTAGTATTTTTTTCTTTTGTGAATTTTTAGAGAGTTTTTTTTTTAAAAACAAAGGAAAGAAGAAAGTTTTTTTTGGAAAAAGTTTTGCCTCTTTTTTTCAAAAGTTTTTTTTGAAAAAAGATTGGTAGATAAGAAAGGATTTTTTTGAAAATTTTTTTAGAGCAAATAAGGAAAGAGAACAAAAAAATTTGAAAAGTTTTTTTAAGAGATTTTTTTTAAAGAGATTTTTTTACCCACCCCATAATACATACAAAAATACATGAAAGTACAAGCTATGGGTAAAGTATATATGTAATATATACATGCCCCCCTATACTTAGCATGTGCTATGTCCTCATGGCACTAGGTGACAAAAAGCCCTAGCTCGTACTAAGTATAAGTGGGTGAAAAGAATAGAAGAATGTGGGAAAATACACAGCGGGCATCGACCCCCGTATACTTAGTCTTTGGTAAGCCTAAGTATTGGATAGAACACAAGATTGGGGAATCGATGAGAGTGGAAAGGAATATACAAGAAGAAATGGAGAAACTCGATTCGCTCACCCCCTATACTTAGGATCTAGTCATCCTAAGTATAGTTATAAAGTGAAAACGATACGGAACTGGGACGAGTGATGCGAATCATGGGAGATGGAGGGAAATAAAGGGAGGAAAATCTATATAAGGAAGAGTGAGAATATACAAGGATCAAGAAGGTTTGTGACGGACCTTCTTGCGGGAGTGAGGAGGTGGTAGTATACACAAGTGTCGCTGTCAGATTCGTCCTTCGAAGAATAATAGTGAGGTGCAGGGAACGTCCAACGGGGGTCGACACACGGCTGCTTGCTCAAATATGTCTTCAGAACAGCCGAACTGAGCTCACTCATATAGATCACCTCATCCGGACCTGATGAGGACTCCTTAGAAAGTTCCTTCTCTGGTATGTCGAAGGTAACTTCCTTAGCCGATTTTCTAGAACCTGAAGCATTAAGAGGAAGAGGAGAGTGATACGTCTGGAGGTGTTCAGGGGAACACCTCGAAGAATCAATACTCTTCTTCTTCTTACCAAATGATCGACTAGAGGATGGAGCAACCGATTTATCAAGATTGGTCAATTTGGTCCCATTTGTCTCTTTTGGTCTAGGTTGTGGATGTAGTGAGGTGACTAGAGGTTCATCATCAGATGAATCACCATATGCATTGTAATACTCCTGCAGGGTCAATACTCATCTCTGGTAAGGCATAATGTTCTCAGTTGGCTTGGCATTGATTGGCTCATGAGTCGGATCATCTAAATAATCAAGGCAATCCACAAAGGTCGTGTCCGACTCAATGATAGCTTCTGGTCGTGAATCCTCCTTAGAAGCTGTTACGATGGTGTTGCAAGCAGTTGGCCCGAGTCTCACAATCTATAGTTGCCTTAGCCAAGGCTAAGAACGACTTTTCAAGAATGATCGGAGACTGGGTGAACTCTCCTCGGTATTCAATGTCAATAATCGTGAAGTCTATTTCCAGTAGAGCACCTTGGAAAGTAACGATGACTGAAATGATTCCTCTCGACCGTTTAATGGACCGATCCGCCAACCGAATGATCTCTCTTGACTTCTTGGCAGATCCGAGTTTGATGTTGGCAAGCACAAAGGTCAGGAGGATATTAATCGGTGAGTCATCATCGATTCTTGTGTGGGTGAATGTGGTATCTTTGATTTCACAATCAAACCTAGGCAACCGCTTTACTCAACGGCTCTTGGTTTTTCTCCCTATCATAAAAGATGTGGCCATAGATACTACATGTTTCTCAGTCCTTGTCCTCTTATTGCCCGACCTTTTAGGCATCAATTTCCTTCTCACAAATCTTTTAAGGTCGGGAAAGTGTTCAATGTCCATTATTAAGGGAAGCTCAAAAATCAACTTTCTATCCAATGCTTCCCTAAGTGCATGATCCAATTTTTGTAAATCTTTTCCTTTTTCAAATTTTATGGTATTTTCCAATTTTTCCATTTTTGGGCCTTTTTGATAGGTAAAGGAGGAATAGGAGAATGTACAGACTCTGGTTTGGAGGGAAAGTGGTTAGTAGAATAGGGAGGTAGAAGGGACTCCGGCTGTACATGATGTGCGGTCAATCCAGTGTCTTCCAAGTTTTTAAAATTCAATCCGCAAAATCCATGATCCAAATTCCTACCTGGACTCTTAATCGGTCTAGATATGTCATCCTCTAATAAGTTCTCATGACACATCCTCAGAGAAGTCTGCTCAGTTGGAGGATACTGCTGAGAACTCGGGCTCTTATACTCAACACACATTGATTGAGGCGTGTAATACTGGGTTGAGTATGGCCCATCTGTATGACAGATGTTGGTCGGAGCCTCATCAAGTGGAGTTAGTAGACAAGAGGTCTGTAAATTAATCGCATGAATCCAATCCCCTGTATATGTCAGCTGGGTGATATGAAGGTTGGTCAATGTGGTCTCTATCACTCAGGTCAATCAAGTCAGGAAGATCGTACGGTGCAAGCCTCTCCATTCGGTTTGCCTGGTCAACCATGTTATACCCTAAGGTTAAGTCGGGATGTGTATATGGCAATTGTTGTTCTGTCCCAACTCGAGGTGAAAGTGAGGTATGTGGGGTCAACTGATTATGCCAATCATTCATCTCAGCAATCGCTTGCTCTTCGATTTGTTCCTTGATTCCAGCAAGCGGACGAGAATATAGTGAGTCAATCCATGGTGGTTGTGGATCAGGGGTGCAAGAATGTGGGGTAGGTGAGAAGGACGAAGAAGTGGAGAAGTTAGTCGGAGTTCTGACTTTGCGGTCGGTGTATGGGTATGAGGAGGAATAAGTGGGTGGAGATGATCGGAATATGGTCGAAGAAGGGTGACTTGGATATGATGACCAAAATTCTGACATCTTGGAAGGGAGATGGAAGAATGAAGCAGATCGAGGAAGAAAGCGTGCAAGTGCACCGAATAATACACAAAACAAACAAACACAAGAGCAAACCCTGAGTTCACCTACTCAACACACTGATGGTCGCAAAAGTCCGACCGTTTATCTTTTCAGTTTTAATTAGGTGGTAAATCAAGATATAAGTCCAATTACGCAAGGCTTAAAAGTAGATTTTGGGCGCTAGCCTAGGGATACGTCCTCACCTCTCAACAATCACAACTAGCCAAGCATATAATGAGGGTTTTGCTCTCCCAAAACAAGTGTTAGTTTTAATCAGTTTTTTTGTCAACTCTGATTAACAGTCCCGATTTTAAGTTTGGTTATCACTTGATTAATCCACCAAACCAAGCACGCCTAACGATCAGTCCCGATTTCCTTTTAACCTAAGTTTCAAAAACCAAGAGGAGGGAGTCGAGAAAAACCGATGCAAATAATGAAATCAATGATGCATGCCCAGTTCAGAAGACTTACAGTGATCCTCGCGCTCTACATGCGGGATGCAAGGCAGAATTGAAATTTTAGACTATATGAATGCAAATGAGAAAACCGTTCCTAGACATGCAGTTCTATTAACGAGTGATGAACAAGTTAAATTTGACTAATAGCCTTGCGGTCTAAGTGTATCTCGTTAAATGTGATGTGTGGTCCTAAAAATTACGAGCACAAGCAATAAAGATATTCTAATAAAATATGCTTTAAGAGCCGCGAGTGCAAGTCCTAATCTACGTCAATCAACCACACGACCACCAGCGGGTCAAATGTCCAGTCTAGATACAAGCGCGAGCTCTCAAACAAGAGCCGCTAGAAAGTGCGAATTACCTAAATTATTACAATAATTACAAAATTCTCTCAAAAATTAATAAATTCTCCTTGATCTTCAGCAGTCGGCGCGCGTCACGTCCGTCGACCTCCGATGCACTACAAGTCCACCAGGCCCTCCCAAGGAAAATAAGATTTATATTAGATAGATAAAAACAAAATACATACAAGAATGTGAAGAAAAAATTTGAGAAGAAAATGGATTAATTACAAGTGGCTCGGGGGGCAGACTACCCGAGTAAATGAAAATCTAAATCTGAATTTTTAAATTAATCTCTAAGCCATTTGCCTCCTCAGTAACGATGCCATCTGACGAGTTGCTAAATACGATGATTAATTCGTGTTTGTTATGGTACGTGTACTTAGAGATTCAATCTGAACCGAGAGAAGGATCTCCGTGATAGTGTCTCGGCTTAATTTATATCCCGGGCGAGTCCACGGTCGAACACAAGGAGGCAACAGAACAACTTCAGGTTTAATTTGAAAACTTAGGTCTAGATTTACAAAGCGTATTTTTTTAGATTTTTTTAATGCAAAATGAATAACAAATACAAGATGCGGCTAAATTAATACACTAAGAAAGCATACAACTTAGCCAAATTAATTTGAATAGAAAATAAGTCCAATTTAGACAAGTTATATTTTTCTAGAATACTAATCTAGTGATGAATGCAAAACATATTTTTTTGTACTTTTCGGGGTTAAAATTAGGGATGCAAACGGATACGGATATATCAGTATCCGATCCGTCACCGTATCCATTTTATACAGATTTTGACATCCGTATCCGTATCCATTTTAAAATGGATACGGATATAGATATTATTTTGATATCTGCAAACATCCGTATCCGTATCCGTATATCCGTTTTCGTATATAAATATAGTCATAGATTTATTTTTAGCCATATATAACATAATTCTCTACCTCCTTTCACCATATTTATATAATTTTTATGATACGAACACATATAATAAATTAATATCATGTGTTTTCCATCTAGTTCTTATATATTTAAGTCGATTCTATAGAGTATTTCTAACATTACTCGTGTGCGATCAATATCCATTTTACATCCGTATCCATTTTTTAAGGATATGGTAAGATAGTTTTAATATCCGTCAATATCCGTATCCGCATCCGTATTCGTATAAAAAACGGATAAGGATATGGTAATACCTATATCCGTATCCGTATCCGACCTTTTGCATCCCTAGTTAAAATGCAACAATGAAAAATAGACACTTTTTATGGGTATTTTCGTAATTTTTCACACAAACAGTAAGCAAAAATTATGAAAAATTTACTCAAACATAAACTTTATACAAGGAAGCTATAGAAATATTTTTGGAATTTTTTGACAAAATTTGAATTTTTTATGGATTTTTTAGTAGAAACAGAAAGACATCGAGTAATTGATTCCTAATTAATCCACAATATCAAATTAATCAGAGTGCGGATTATTCCAAAAAGGTATTTTCATATAGAATCCAGAAGACTTGAATTTCGCAAAAAAGGATATATGTGGATTTAATTAAAAATCAAATATTAGTTTCACTCTATGATTTATTTCACACATAAGACAACTCTACTTTGGATTCAATTTGGACGGTATCTCAATCACATATTAAGGCATCATTCCTAATTTTTGTGGAATTTTTAGAGTAATTTTGTGTGAGATATAAATTTAAGAGTTTAATTTGGGTAAAGATATGCAATATTTCAGTTGAACATTTTTAATTAATTTACAATATCTCACAAAAATATAAATAAACATTTAGATGACAGAGAATAAGTTGCTCAACACAATGACATTTTTTATTGAATAAAAAGATATAAAATTAAGTCCAAATTAATAAGCAAACACAGGGGTCTTTGTGCAAATTCGGTAAGCCAAATAAACAAACAACTAGTTACATGGACCTATTTGTAATTATAGAAACTATAAATAAAATATTTACAATTTTTTTCAATAAAAAATCACCTTCTTCTTCGTTGAGGGATACAATGGCGGAACCCAACGGGGAGGCGGCGGCGGCGGCCCTGTGCACGACCGCGAGGACGGCGAGGAACGTGGAGGAGCGTGCGGCTGGTCGGCGGAGGCGGGCGACGTGGACTGGCGGCGGAGACGACAATGGGAGCTACGGCATGGCCGCTTGGAAGGAGGGCTAGCGGCTCTCGTGCTGCCACGCAGCCGCTGACACGGGCATGATGAATCCCCATTCATCACTCTTTATTCCTTTATTTTAGATAGAAACCTTAGCCAACACCATGTAAATATGTATAAATATCAAAAATTGCCAAAATACATGCATCTTGTAAATATGCAATATTAACATGTTTTTGAGTAAAAATAAAGGAACAAAGAAACACAAGAAAAAGAGGGAAATATTTAGAATAAATATTGAGTGACCTAATCCCAAGGGAGGGCTCTGCAAGGGCCTGACCGCAAAAGAATCCAAGTAGAGAGAGATAAGGTCAGTCATGTATTTACATACCCCCATGTATTTAAATAAATTTATTTTCCTCAAAATAAAAATTAAAAAGTATTTATCATATTTTTGTACATATTTGTAAAAATAAAACTAAAATAAAAATGGGAAAAATAAAAGAAAAATAAAAATAAATAAAATTCTCTCTCATCAGTGTACATAGACCATGTATATAAAATAAAATGCCTATTTATTTTCTCCTTGTAAATAATTAATAAATATAATAAAAATATTTTTTTATATACTCCATATTTTATGAAGTAAATAAATAAAATAAAAATCAGAAAAATAAAAACAAAAATAATAAAAATCAGTTCCCATCTTGTATATATACCATGTACATATGTATATACACCTATTTATTTAACCCATGTAAATAAATCATAAAAATAAAATAAAAATATCTTATTATTCCAAATTTTATGTTGTAAATAAATAAAATATAAAATTAGAATAATTGTACGAAAATAAATAACTAAAAATAAAAATAAAAAATACATATGTATATATACATACATATTATAATAATATAACGTAAATACGTTATTTAATTTTCAAAAAATAAATAAAAATCACAAAAAAAAGTTGAAAAATAATAAACATTTTTCATGTTTAAACTTTTCCAATAACATTAACTAATTTTAATTGAATTTCTAAATAATTAATAAATGGAATTATCCCATTGGTCCACGGGGGATTGTTGACCCCCGGTAAGCTCCCCCCTTGGACCACCAGACGCGGATTCTGCGGTTGACCCGACTTCTCCTAATTTCCTCCATCTGATACGGGCTCCATTCGCCTCAACCTCGGGTCTTGATTACACTCGATCCATCCGAGACTCACGCCCCCCTTCTTGCCTAGGGATCCGAGCTCTGACACACTCGCCCGACCCCCATCTTTCCGGACCCCTAGCTGTATAAGACCTCTCTTCCGGTCGCAATTCCACTCCATTTTTGGCTCCGCCCTTCCATCCCAGGACCTCCATTACCCTCCTTAGAGTGACAGTTATCCGACGGTAGTGGTGCAACGAGGAGAGAGCGGCCCAGCCACTGATCCGGCGGGCTTCATCGCTGTGCACCGCCGCGAGATGCGCCCAGCCTCGGGACCCGACGAACCCTTGAGGCGAAGACCCCAGGAGCTCCGCGAGCTTCAGCCTAGTCGACCTCATCCATCAGGTAGCCCCAATTACCCCTAGGTTCGCGTAATTTCCGATTTCGCCCATTTGCGCCGCAGGCATTCGCCGGCCGATTCCCACCGATCCGACCGTCCATTCGATTATCTGACCATCGATTCATCTTCACGAGACCTCTACCCATGTTCTTCACCCAGCCGATCAACCTAACTCGCCTCGGAGCAGGACCTTGGGCCTCCTTCGTCGTCGCCTCGCCGAAGGCCTCGGTTCCGATCCATCTGACCACCCATTCCACACCTAACTGGGTCGAGGCACTTTTCCCTCGACCCAGGAGTCTTGTTGTGCTGTTTTGCAGGTCAAAGAGACCCATCTGAGGGTCCAACAGTTCGAGCACAGGAGCTTCGCTCCTCCTTCGTCGCCGGAGCATCTTCGACGTTCCCGGCTTCATCGGAGGTGCCCACTAGCTGCGGAAGTTGCTGACCTTCCTTTCGCCCATATCAACAGCGTCTGAGGACCTCTCCACCGCGTGCAGCGAGCCGGCGAAGTTCGCCGGCGAGCTGTTCTTGAAGGAGGTTCAGCCACCGTCCGATAGAGCCCCCTCGCCCAGTTTAGATCGTGTCCATCCGTTCGCGAGGAGCTAGCAGCCGTCGGATCTCGATCAAGAGCTCATCTGGAGCGTTCATCGGCGAAGGGGTACCCTTGCTTCTCAACCATCAGATCTACACGTGGCACCCCCTCGACCGTCGATCTTAAATAAAGTTGTAATTTCCCTTAGGACCCTCTTTTTAATGCATTTATAGTTTAGTCCTGTAAATATTTAGTGTAGTTGTTTTAAGTTTGGATAAATTGGACTGAGGACCTTGTGTTTATTTTATTTGCATTTTAGTCCCTGTCTACGTGGAACTCATGCTTCATCTCGTGCTATTTTGGATAAATTGCATGTTGCGGGCTGGACTTTCTGCTATGTTATGAAATGAATTCTTGGTTTACATATTTGCAGTTATACCCCTATGCGTGGTTTTTATTAAACATGTGCTGATTCTTTGGACTTTTTGTGCTTTAAACCCTAAGGTTTTCGCACGTGTTATCGTTTAGCCCCTGGAACTATGTTTCTTTGCATTTAAGTCTCTACTTGTTGTGTGCCTTGTTTTCATTGAATAAAATATCAAATCAAATCCAAATTAGGTGAAATTTGGATACGTGGCTCTTGCCACTGTGTAAAAATTTCCTTAAATTTTTGGGACATTTTCGAGGCTTTCTACTATTTTTAAAAAATCAAAAGCATGTCTTTTTGTTACTGTTTGTGTTGAAAAATCCAAGCAAATATAAAAACTCCTCTGAAAATTCTAAAAAAAAATAGGGATAGTTCATTATATGATTTTTAGCTTCTTTCCAATTTTTAGCTCTTTTGAATTTATAAAACCCTTAAAAATTACAAAATCCTAAAAAACTTATAAAAATCATTGAAAATTCTATAAAAATAAAAAAATGCAAACTCTTTGTTGTAGTTTAGTTTATATATATATTATTCATAAAAATTGCCTCCATACTTTTGTATATCAATTTTATATTTTTAATTGATCTTTCGAGTCTGGCTGCATAGTAACCCGTATTTTTTCGTTTTTCTTAATTTTTAGAAAATCAAATAAAAATTGAAAAATTCTAAAAAAATCACCAAAAAACTTCAAAACATTAAAAATACGAAAATAATTTTATTTGAATTTTCTCTGCATTTTTAGGTATTTTAATAAATTGTTGAGCTTGCTTATTTTCCCCTTTTCTTACAAAATTAAAACCACAAAAAAAATAAAATCCACCAAAAATATTTTCTCCCTTATTTTTCGATTTTGACTAATTCGTAGGCCGTCTCGACCATCCCATACTCCTTGAGTCCGACCCTGTTCGCTATACCAGGTTAATAAAATTAGCGAGGACCACTATTGATTTTTATTGATTTATCTCTATTTGGTGGTTCTTATCTTTTTCTTGATTGACCGATTTACGAGTGATTGAGGTCGTAACGACCTGAATTATTTATCTCCCTTAATCGCTCGCGGTTTTTCGGGTCATCAGAATGGCATCGTTGCCAGGGAGCACGGCTTAGTAGTCGTTTTCGATTTTCCCGCGATTTTTTGTTTCGCAGCTTTTTGTAGATATTTGTAGATATATTTTCTCTGCTTGATTTATATATTCTTTCTGGACTGACACACTTTTGTTCTGTTTCTTGCGAGGGCTCGAGGATCGAGGTGGCTTCTTCGGAAGCCGATGCAACCGCGAGATTCGGAGGCGGTTTCTTTCTTTACGAAACCGTAGGAGAGCGCGAGGAGGAGAGCCAAAGTGCGGGAGCCGTGGAATGGCTGTGAAATAACTGTAGCCGTAGATTACCGTAGTCTTATTTTCTGCAAAAATCATTTTATTGTTATAATACAGGGACAGACTTGGACTCAGACTTGGTTGATATCGGGGTCTGTTTCGCCGAACATCGGTGTGCTCGGGGGACCTCACCGAGATTTTCGCCGGTTTTTGGATTTCTGACCGTTTATTTACTGTCCATTTGATTTACGCAGTTTTAGCCCTAGCTTAGGAGTTTTCTTTAATTGTGGCGTAATTAATTAAGGCAAAATCCCTAATTATCTGCATGTTCCTATAGATCGATAATTGGACTTAATTAATTAAATCACCAAGAAAAAGTCAGATTATTTGAGCTCTAGTCCACGTGCCTTGAGAAGTCACATACAACGCGTGCATGATCTGTTGTGGCAGACACCGAGTGGCTCCCAAGATAGGACTCCGGACTTAGGCTTGAATACTGATGAATCCACATTTCATCATCTTTATTCTATCATTTTGGCATCAAAAACCCTAGCAAATGCGTGTAAATACCCTTAATTTCCGCATCTTAGCATTCATGCATATACATGTAAAAAGTGTATAAAATACTGTAATTAAAGCAAAATTATAGAATAATTAAAAGAAAAGAAAAATAATAAAATATTGTAAATATTTTATGACTCAAAACTACGAGACTTAGGCATCTAGATGAATAGGTCGACAAGGAATAAAGTAGGGGGAGATAAGGGTCAAAATACCATAAAAATACCTTCTATTTTATTCATTCTTTATTCATTTTGGGACCTACTTTTGGTTCCACTTTTTATACCTCAAATAAAAAAACTTTGTACATGAAAGTTGTAGATAATTAAATAAAGAAAAATACAAAATTGATTTCACCTAAAAATAATACATAGATAAAAAGTTATGATCTTAATAAGATTCCAGAATCCCAACTTCCCAGACTCGTATCTCTCAAATAAAAACTCCAAATGCATCAAACTCGCATTTAATTGTATATAGTGTAAAATAAGCTATTTAATGGCGGTTGTTTCGCATTTGGCGGAGCTACGGTTTGCAAGTTGAGTTTTGGGACCCTATTGTATACTTGTACAGACTAAAATATTCATTTTATTAATTATTCATTATTTTTATAATTTTATATTTTTATCATTCTGTAAATATTATTTATAATAAATATGTACATTAAAATCAGAATAAAAACTCAAATAAAACTCAGAATAAAAATACTTGTAAATAATGTACATAGGTATAATACATGTATCTATACCTATAGAATTAACACTTTTATTTTATTAAGTGTAGAAAACACTTCATAAAAATAAAATAAAAATATTTTTAAGTATATAAAAATATTTTATAAATTTATAAAATAATAAATAAAAATAAAAAAATTAAAATCACAAAATAAAAATAAATTAATAAAATATATAGATGTATATACCTATATAGCCTAAAATAGCAACTTGTATTTTTATACTTCATAAAAATAATTAAAAATCATAATAAAATACTTTATAAAATAATAAACACTTTTTATTGAATAACCAAAAATTAAATAAATTGTTTGCTATTTTTAAATTATTTTTTAAGTCTTTTTCCAGAGGGTTTTCCTGGTTGGTCCACGTGGACCAACCAGGAGGCTTGGACAGTTGACCCCGGTCAACTGTCTGACCCCCATCTGTTGCTGTGTCATAAGTAAGTTTTGACCCCTCTTCTCACATTTTTCGAGGACGCTACTTGCATCTTCTTGTGTCGACGTCTTCATGACTTTTGAAGCCCGCATACCCATGATTCACGCCCTTGTGTTTTTTGGGGGAGAGGGTCGTCGATTTGCCCGATCTCCCTTGGTCTTTGGAGCTCCATAGTCACATAGTCAAACCCCTTATATGCCACTCCCGACTTCCTTTTCGATTTTGAACCCCTCATTCTAGGTTTAGCTCCCATCGTTTGCGCCCTGGAGCTCCAGGAAGGTGACAGCTTCCTATGGAGGCCGTCAGGCAGGTCGAGCGAAGACCGAGGAGGCTCCACCGCCTCCGGCGAAGTCCTTTGCCGTTGAGGTATATCCCTCCGGTGTTCAGCCTTTGGGGCAGCTTATTTCCCATTTATTTCTCTCGCATCTTCTTCGCCTTAGTCGTAGGATCACTTCCCCTCTCGAATCTTCGCGTTTCATCACTTCAATCCACTAATCGACCCTCGCCAGAGTGCTCCTCCGGCCGAAGTCCATCCACATCATTCACGCCACTTTCGCGCCACCGCGGGGTCGAGGCAACTTGCCCTCGACCCTTTCACTCTCTTCTGCAGGTCAGGAGCACAAAGCAACACATGGGGAGCCATTTTGAGTCTCGTCGGAGACCCCCGAAGCACCTCCCGCTCCGTCGTCGTCTCCAGCGAACCTCGACCATCGTCGAGGCTTTTTGGGCCTGCCAGCACATCGAGGACCATTGCAGGAGTCTCGGGAACCATTTTGAAGCACATAGGACTGCCAGAGAAGGAGTACCTCGCCGGAGGAACCTCGCAGCGGCGGGGTTCTTTCCTGTTCGTTCATCGGGCTCCTCCGCCGTCGGATCATCAAGGAGCCCCAGATCTCTCCAGCGTCGTCAGATCCATCATGACTCGACCGTCCGATCATCCAAGGATCATCTAATCGCCGTCGTTCGAGCCGAAACGTCATCGTGCAGCGAGGGCTCGCCACGTGGCAAGTGGGAAGCCCTCAATCGTCGGATCGCGCACGAGCCCTGAAGGCGTGGGTATTTTGCATCCTTACCCCACGTATTTTTGTATTTACTAGTTAGCCCATAAACTTTCAGTGGTAGTTTAAAAATTTTTGTAATAATTACATCTAGACCCCCGAACTTTTACTATTTGCACTTTGGTCCTTGGCCACGTCACCTCACGTGACCAGTTCACGTGAGGTGCAGGGCATTTTGCAGAGGACCATTTACGGGTTTTGCTATTTAGCTTTAGTTCAGGAACTTTATTATCACGTGTAATATTCTTGGACAAATTGTATGTACACCAATGGAGTTTTGTAATATTGCATTTATACCCCTGCCAGGTCACGTGTTTCTACAAGTGGGCTTGGTGATTTTGCAGCGAACCCCTCTTGGGTTTGGGTATTTGTAATTAATCCAGGAACTTCATTTAGTAGTTGTAAACTTTTTGTAAAAATTGCACTTTGGCCCCTATACTTCATGATATTTGCACTTATGCCCTTGCCAGTAGTGTAGTTTCCTGATGTTGTCTTTATTTATTTCATGCACCCATAGCTTGCTAAAACAATCCACAAAAATTAGTTTAAGCCCTTGTTTCCTTGCTTATTCACGCTATATTTTTGTATTGCATTTTTATTGTATTTTCCTATTTATTAAAAATAAAAAACATGCCTTTTCAGCACTGTTTGCATTAGAAAATCCATAAAAAGTATAAAAACATTTGAAAAATTCCAAAAAAATATATTTTGCTTGTCTTATCATATTTTATTGTCAGTCCAAAAATCATTAAAAATTTCAAAACAAAAACCTTAAAAATTAGAAAACTCCTAACAACTTCATAAAAATCTAAAAAAGTCTAGAAAAATCCTAAAAATATAAACTCAGTTTATGTAGTTTTCTTATTGTATTGTCTTTAGTTTAAAATTAATTTGAGGAATTTTGAATGTTGTTGCTAATTTTTATCCTCACTTTAAATTCGGTCAGTAGTTTATGTTACTGTTTTCTTGTATTTTGACTTTTAAAAATACCAAAAATATTTAGAAAAATCTCCAAAAATCAGAAAAATAGTATAAAATCATAAAAATACCAAAAACATTTTATTTTCTGATTTTTGAGTTTTTTTCTCTATTTTCATAAATTCCCCATCTCATCTTCTCTTATACTGTATATATATATATATTCTATTATAGAAAAAGAAAATACAAAAAATATAAAATATATAAAAAGAAAATATAAAATCAGTAAATTAAAAATCAAAATACAAAAAATTAAGAATAAAAAATAATATAAAGTTAAAAACCCAAAAAATGCATCTTCGTAGACACTTAATCACATCACGCTCTTTGCATTTGCTTGATCTATCATGTGTGCTCCCTGAGTTAGACCTCTACATACTTGCACTATACACATTTCTTGTAGAGTTAAAATAAATTTGACTCCAAATTTATTTCTCATTGTTTAATTGATTTGATTGTGGGTTCATTGTTGACTTTAGTTCGGATTTCTGGATGGTCGACGGATCGACTGAGTTCCCACCTTGTGTGGAACTTAAGACCACCGAATATCGGCTAAATCAAGTACCCGGCTACTGTTGTTTATGAGTAGAACTGCTTTGTTTAGGGCCGGTTTTCGCGTGCATCATATAGGTAGTTTATATTATGTCTTTACTTTATGTGCGGATCACTCTGCATGTAGAGTGCTAGAGTCAGGTACGCATTTCTTACTCTGCATGCATCATTGATTTCCGCGCATCAGCTTTTTTGTCTTCTCCCCCCTATTTTGGACTTAAATAATCAGGAGAATTGAAAAATTCGTTAGTGTTGTTTGATCTGAAAAATATCTAAAAACAAAAACTATAAAATTGGGATTGTTAATCAAACTTGATCATAAAAGACAACTCACTTAAAAATTTGTCTTGGGAGAGCAATCCCCTCATTGCTTGGTTTGGATGAGCGAGAGAGTGACCCGCATCCTAGGCTAGATCCACATTTGATTTCTTACCAGACTACCGGCTTTTTAGTCGGGACAGTCTGTTAGGAGTATTGGATCCCTATCAGCTCGCTTAATCGCTCTGAAAGACTATTTGATCACCTAATAAAATAGACAATATATACGACCGATCTCTTACAGTCATCAGCTCTGGGTGCGTAGGTGAATTTGGGGTTTTGCTTGATCGATCTTGTTTGCTTTTCTAGGTTCCATTCGCTTTCTTATATCTTTCTTCCACCCACCCTCCTTTCAGTCTTCTACCTCCTCTATCCCTGGATGATGGACCTCCCTCACTTCTTGCCGACTCTTACGGCTTCTCCATCTTCTGACCATCAGTCCAGTCCACCTTCGAGGGAAGTCGGATCTCCGACCAACCTCCCGATCCCTCCCTCCCATCCCTTCCATTACTCTGGGCATGCTGCGCTACATGTCCGCAGAGATCAGATTGAGCAGATGCGAGACCCGAACGATACCATTGCTGGATTGAGAGTGCGCTCCGTACGCGATCATAGAGAGCAGATGCGAGTATCAAATACCTCCTATGCAAGCATGATGGATGAGCAGATAGGACAGGAAAGTCAGTCATCTTCTACATTAGGTCCATTCATTCTGGGTTTGGATCTTATTCAGAGACTACCGACATTTTCAGGAGAGGTGCACGAGGAACCCTATCTTCACATGTCCGAGTTCGAGGACTTTTGTAGGATACAGATTTATTTAGATATCACTACAGAGGAGATGATGCTGAAGACCTTCCCATTTACACTTCAGGATAGAGCCATGAGATGGCACCGACGATTGGGAAGGAGATTCGCTACATGGGGAGAGCTACGCCGAGAGTTTCTACAGAGATATTTTCCCCAGCGTAGAGCAGAGATGATGCGGTCCTTGATCACAGAGTTTTCAGTAGACCTCCAGGAGCCACTGCATGAGGCATGGCCGAGGTTTCTTGACCTTTTGAGAAGGTTTCTTGAGCACGGACTTTCACCGATCGACCTTATTGAGATCTCCGTGCGGGGGATGACCGCGGATCAGATAGCACTAGTGCTTACCTCATGTGGCGGTTCACACCGCAGTTCCGACATTGACTTACTGGATTCCATCTCGAGGTTACTGTCACAGAGATCATCTTCACGAGATGCCGTAGTCGGGACAACACATGAGGATGTTGCAGTACCAGTAGGGTGTGTCGCACTACATGAGGATACAGTTTCAACACACCAGCCCGAGGACTTGGATTCTGCAGTACCACAAAGTACAGAGGACATGACTGTTACAGTGGAGGTTCTGACCGAGAGACTACTCGAGTTCCCGTTGATTTTCCAGCTAGAGTTCGAGTCAGTCCCAGAGTTTTCAGTTGACGATTCTTGGATATCGGATCTTCTGATATTCTGGGAGACGGAGGAGCCCTCGCTACTACAGCCATTGATCCAGCCATTTCAGAGCCCAGTCCCGGATGATTCAGTTTCTTTTCTGCAGAGACACTTCTCAGATTCAGACAGATACTATGACTCAGCCCAGCATCCACAGCTCGATATGGGACACCACTTTGAGAGGCCAGACCTAGAGAGTCCCATATTCGAGCATGTTGTTGTCCACTGTGATGAGACAGATACACTTGTTGATGAACCCTATCTTCACCTGTCCGAGTTCGAGGACTTTTATAGGACACATATTTATTCAGATATCACTGCAGAGGAGATGATGCTGAACACCTTCCCATTCACACTTCAGGATATAGCCATGAGATGGCACCGACGATTGGGAAGGAGATTCGCTACATGAGGAAAGCTACACCGAGAGTTTCTACAGAGATATTTTCCCCAGCGTAGAGAAGAGATGATGCGGTCCTTTATCACAGAGTTTTCAATAGACCCCCAGGAGCTACTAGATGAGGCATGGCCGAGGTTTCTTGATCTTTTGAGGAGGTTTCTTGAGCACGAACTTTCATCGATCGACCTTATAGAGATCTCCATGCGGGGGATGACTGCGGATCAGATAGCACTAGTGACTACCTCATGTGGCGGTTCACACTGCAGTTCCGACATTGACTTACTGGATACCATCTCGAGGTTACTGTCACAGAGATCATCTTCACGAGATGCCGTAGTCGGGACAACACATGAGGATGTTGCACTACCAGTAGGGTGTGTCGCACTACATGAGGATACAATTTCCACACACCAGCCCGAGGACTTTGATTCTGCAGCACCACAAAGTACAGAGGACATGACTGCTACAGTGGAGGTTCTGACCGAGAGACTACTCGAGTTCCCATTTATTTTCCAGCTAGAGTTCGAGTCAGTCCCAGAGTTTTCAGTTGATGATTCTTGGATATCGAATCTTCTGATATTCCAGGAGACGGAGGAGCCCTCGCTACTACAGCCATTGATCCAGCCATTTCAGAGCCCAGTCCCGGATGATTCAGCTTCTTTTCTGCAGAGACACTTCTCAAATTCAGACAGATACTATGACTCAGCCCAATAGCCACAGCTCGATATGGGACACCACTTTGAGAGGCCAGACCTAGAGAGTCCCATATTCGAGCATGTTGTCCTCCACTGTGATGAGACAGATACACTTGTTGAGGACCAGATGACAGCCAGCATTGCCATAGAGCGAGGATCAGTCGCAGTAACATTACCAGCATTCGCGATGATGACCAGTACCTTCTCATGCTTCCAGATTGCCGAGAGACAGATTTCAGATGAGGATGCACCCTGGTGCACAGAGTGGGTGCTTGACAGCAGCGTAGATGGCCAGATAGATCCTGATCATCTATTTCTCACCGATGATCTTGCATTCCTCCTCGAGGGTTATCTACGGGAGAATGCCACACATGATGAGTACTCGGTTTCACCTTCTGAGAGTGTATCCGATCTGGCGGATCACAAAACCGAGTCTTCTGATCACTCTAATTCTGAGTCTTCTCACCTCGACGACCCTTGCGAGGATGAGCCGATCTTTGAGATATTCGATGATCTTTCACATTTATCTCCATTATATATATCGGATATTAGTTTTCTTAGAGAGTCTCCTGATCTTCACTTTCCATACCTCTTTGAGACACTGATTGACGTGGAGGATTCTATCACTGATCCATCCTTCTCCACGTTTGATTTCTTCGGCTCTACACTTCCACTCCAGTCTGATCCTGAGCCGACGATTTCTTTTGTGCTACCGGACCCCGATCACATATTGTCATATCCTTCGCTGGTAGTATACACCTGCCTGATTGCATACCTGGGTGTCCTTTACACTGTTGATTTCGTCGTTGTTCTCATACCGAGACTGCGACGATAGTACGGCATTCGCCTTGCAGATGCCGTCCTGAACCTTGACACAACGTTATCCTAGCCTTTGTGCCCTGCTAGGGGCGTAAAATCTAGCGCTTGTTGAGAGGTGCCTCAACATTTTACCCTTTTGTATATACGTGTTTCGTCTTGATTTGATCATTATTTCTGCCATATTTGTTTTCACCCCAGGTCTCGTATAGGATTATCTTTGCTATACTTAGGATATACCTCATCCTAAGTTTGGGGGGGTGGAAACATCGATTTGTTCATAGCATCATGTTTCATTACTCCTGTCGTTGCCTATACTTAAGGATCCTTCACCTTAATTATAGGGGGAGTGATGTCCTTCCATCTTGTATATAGTTGTCTTCTGCGTTTCTTTCTACCTCTATTTTGCAGCCTATACTTAGGGATATTTCACCCTAAGTATAGGGGGGATAGATCCTGTACATCCTTCTACTCGGATTTCCCTTCATGTGCAGCTTGCTATACTTAGGATTACTTAATCCTAAGTATAGGGGGAAATACCGAGTTCTCTTTATTCTATTCTTTGATTCGTCTTTGTATATACCATTCCTTTTCACTTTCCTATACTAAGCACGAGTTATGTCTTCTTAATCTCTCTTGATCACTCTGAGGACATCGTTCGAGCTAAGTATAGGGGGTGTCGTATATATTCCATATATACTTAAGCCATAACTTGTACTTTGTGTGAGTGTGTTTATAAATAAAAATGGCTAAAAATCCATAAAAATTTAAAAATTTTCCCTTGTACATAAAATTCTTCTTGCACATACCTATGCATAAAAACTATTTTTGTACAAATGATTGTAAAATCTTTTTGTGTAAATAGCTTGTAAATATTTTCATATCAAAATTTATGTATATAGTACAAAATTTTTTTGTAAAATGATTGGAAAACAAAAGTTTGCAAAAACCTTGTGAAATTTTTTTGTAAATATTTTGCAAAACTTCGCATTTATGCATACATCCATGGTTTCAAACATTTTTCAAAAAATTTGCACATGTGTAAATATTTGTAAAATTGCATCTTTGTAAATACTTTTCCAAATCATTGTTGACATTTAAACTGACCTGGAATTAAATTGACAAATGGAGCTTGGTTAAGACCTTAATCCACCTAATAATAAGAGGAACCTTATAGGGCTTAGGATTGAGACTTTTCAGGTCAATCGGGACTTAATTCTTTGAGTCCACTAGGCTATGAGCTTATGTCATCTTGATGAGCCTAAGTAGAGCACTTCAACACACACACATGACTCTTAGAGACAATGGTTTTACTTGCACCAACACTTTACACATAGCTCTCCACGGATGAGGTGGTGAGGAGGCAGTTTCCTTTGGTTTGGGGTAGCACATGAGGGTAGTACTTCTAGGCAGAACCTCTTTTCTTCTTATAGTGAAGGAAGTGCGTCTCAACTTGGTATGGTGGTTATGAAGTCTAAAGACAGAAGCCGTGGGTTGCAATAAAGCTTCAAAAGATGGATAGTCTACTGGATCAAGAGGAAAAAAATCCTTGTATATATGCTGCACCATGTAGATATGTTCTACATATGCACAAAAAAATGTGCAAAAAGAAAAGAACTCCAAAAAAGTGGTGGGTCGGATTGAAAATTTAATAATCCCACCCGAGTGTATTTAGTCAAATAAAGCAAAGCTTATGTTATACATTACCATCTCATGAAGCTTGCAGTGGGAGACTCAGCTACACTGGTTAGAGCTCCCAAGGATACATGGCTACACTGGTCATGGTCCATTCTCTTCTTCCCCCTCTTCCTTAGCCAGTTGCACTTGAACTTAGAAAGGAATGCCCCACTTCTCGAGGAATGAGTTGCTAGACCGAGGCATTAGAGTTACCGGGTTGAGGGAGGTTGTTTCTTTATTACTTCTGAGGTGGGGAGCTACATATCACTTACACCGTACAAGGAAAGATTCATGGTCATTAGAGTTTGTGTATGTAGACTTGTTCTGATCTGGTTTATTGAGGAGTCTTGACCATAGATTGGTGGAACTTAGAGGCTGTTAAGTTTTAAGATTAAGTCCAAATAAGATTCCGATAAATTAATAATCCAAAGGTCTGACTGAGCTCCATATTTCAATTTAATAAAGGAAAGTTTAATAATCAACCTTGATTTCTCCTCTTTTTCTTTTTTCTTTCTATTTTGCACTTCTTTTTCAAATAAGTGTTTGCTAAGGGACTAGCAAAAGTAAAGTATAGGGGGTGATGAATCCCCATTCATCACTCTTTATTCCTTTATTTTAGCTAGAAACCTTAGCCAAATACCATGTAAATATGTATAAATATCATAAATTGCCAAAATACATGCATCTTGTAAATATGCATAATTAGCATGTTTTTGAGTAAAAATAAAAGAATAAAGAAATACAAGAAAAAGAGGGAAATATTTAGAATAAATATTGAGTGATCTAATCCCAAGGGAGGGCTTAGCATGGGCCTGACCGCAAAAGAATCCAAGTAGAGAGAGATAAGGTCAGTCATGTATGTACATACTCCCATGTATTTAAATAAATTTATTTTCCTCAAAATAAAAATTAAAAAGTGTTTCTCATATTTTGATACATATTTGTAAAAATAGAACTAAAATAAAAATGGGAAAAATAAAAGAAAAATAAAAATAAATAAAATTCTCTCTCATCAGTGTACATAAACCATGTATATAAAATGAAATACCTATTTATTTTCTCCTTGTAAATAATTAATAAATATAATAAAAATATTTTTTTATATACTCCATATTTTATGGTGTAAATAAATAAAATAAAAATCAGAAAAATAAAAACAAAAATAATAAAAATCAGTTCTCACCTTGTATATATACCATGTACGTATGTATATACACCTATTTATTTAACCCATGTAAATAAATCATAAAAATAAAATAAAAATATCTTATTATTTCAAATTTTATGTTGTAAATGAATAAAATATAAAATTGGAATAATAATACAAAAATAAATAATTAAAAATAAAAATAAAAAATACATATGTATATATACCTGCATATAATAATAATATAATGTAAATACGTTATTTAGTTTTCAAAAAAATAAATAAAAATCACAAAAAAATAATTTGAAAGATAATAAAAATTTTCAAGTTTAAGCTTTTTAGAAATAAAATCATTTACTAGTTTTAATTGAATTTCTAAATAATTAATAAATGGAATTATCCCATTGTTCTACGGGGATTGTTGACCCCCGGTCAACTCCCCCCTTGGACCACCAGACGTGGATCCCGCGTTTGACCCGAGTTCTCCTAATTTCCCCCATCTGATCCGGGCTCCATTCGCCTAAACCCCGGATCTTGATTACACTCGATCCATCCGAGACTCACGCCCGCCTTCTTGCTTAGGGATCCGAGCTCCGACACACTCGCTCGGACCCCATCTTTCCGGACTCCTAGTTGTATAAGACCTCTCCTCCAACCACAATTCCGCTCCATATTTGGCTCCACCCTTCCATCCCAGGACCTCTATTACGCTCCTTAGAGTGACATCTATCCGAGGGCAGTGTTGCAGCGAGGAGAGAGTGGCCCAGCCACTGATCCGGCGAGCTTCATCGTCGTGCGCCGCCGCGAGGTGCGCCCAGCCTCGGGACCCGACGAACCCTTGAGGAAAAGACCCCAAGAGCTCTGCCAGCTTCAGCCTAGTCGACCTCATCCATCAGGTAGCCCGATTACCCCTAGGTTTACGTAATTTCCGATTTCGCCCCTTTACGCCGCCGGCATTCGCTAGCCGATTCCCACTGATCCAACCGTCCATTCGATTATCTGACCATCGATTCATCTTCACGAGACCTCTACCCATTTTCTTCACCCAGTTGATCAACCTGACTCGACTAGGAGCAGGACCTCGGGCCTCCTTCGCCGTCGCCTCGCCGGAGGCCTCCGTTCTGACCCATCTGACCACCCATTCCACCCCTAACCGGGTCGAGGCACTTTTCCCTCGACCCAGGAGTCTTGTTGTGTTGTTTTGCAGGTCAAATAGACCCATCTGATGGTCCAACAGTTCGAGCACCGGAGCTTCGCTCCTCCTTCGTCGTCGAAGCGTCTCCGACGTTCCCGGCTTCATCGGAGGTACTCACTAGCTGCGGAAGTCGCCGAGCTTCCTTTCGCCCATATCAGCAGCGTCTGAGGACCTCTCCACCGCGCACATCGAGACGGCGAAATTCGCCGGCGAGCTGTTCTTGGAGGAGGTTCAGCCACCGTCCGATAGCTCCCCTCGCCCAGTTTAGATCGTGTCCATCCGTTCGCGAGGAGCAAGCTGTCGTCGGATCTTGACCAAGAGCTCATCTGGAACATTCATCGGCGAAGGGGTACCCTCGCTTCTCAGCCATCAGATCTACATGTGGCACCCCCTCGACCGTCGATCTTAAATAAAGGGATAATTTCCCTTAGGCCCCTCTTTTTATTGCATTTATAGTTTAGCCCTGTAAATATTTAGTTTAGTTGTTTTAAGTTTGGATAAATTGCACTGAGGACCTTGTGTTTATTTTATTTGCATTTTAGTCCATGTCTACGTGGAACGCGTGCTTCGTCACGTGCTATTTTGGATAAATTGCATGTTGTGACCTGGGCTTTCTGCTATGTTATGAAATGAATTCTTAGTTTACATATTTGCAGTTATACCCCTGTGCGTGGTTTTTAATAAACATGTACTGATTATTTGGACTTTTTGCACATTAAACCCTAAGGTTTTCGCACGTGTTATCATTTAGCCCCTGGAACTATGTTTCTTTGCATTTAGGTCCCTGCTTACTATGTTCCTTGTTTTCATTGAATAAAATATCAAATCAAATCCGAATTAGGTGAAATTACGGTACGTAGCTCCTGCCACTGTGTAAAAATTTCCCTAAATTTTTGGGACATTTTTAGGCTTTTTACTATTTAAAATATCAAAAACATGTCTTTTTATTACTGTTTGACTTGAAAAATAAAAGAAAAAATATAAAAACTCCTCTGAAAATTCTAAAAAAATTAGGGATAGTTTATTTTGTGGTTTTCTAGCTTCTGTCCAATTTTAGCTCTTTTGGATTTATAAAACCCTTGAAAATTGCAAATCCCTAAAAAATTATAAAAAACATTAAAAATTCTATAAAAATCAAAAAAATGCAAACTCTTTTTCTGTAGTTTAGTTTTTATATATTATTCATAAAAATTGCCTCCAGACTTTTTAGATCAATTTTATATTTTTAATTGATCTCTCGAGTCTGGCTGCACAGTAACCCATATTTTTCCTCTTTCTTGATTTTTAGAAAATCAAATAAAAATTGAAAAATTTCTGAAAAATTCACCAAAAACATTTCAAAATATTAAAAACACACAAATAATTTTATTTGAATTTTCTATGCATTTTTAGGTATTTTAATAAACTGTTGAGCTTGCTTAGTTTCCCCTTTTCTTACAAAATTAAAAACACAAAAAATTTAAAAACAATTAAAATCCACCAAAAAATATTTTCTCCCTTATTTTTCGATTTTGACTACTTCGTAGGCCGTCTCAACCATCCCGTGCTCCTTGAGTCCGACCTTGATCGTTATACCAGGTTAATAAAATTAGCAAGGACCGCTATTGATTTTATTGATTTATCTCTGTTTGATGGTTCTTATCTTTTTCTTGATTGATCGATTTGCGAGTGATTGAGGTCGCAACGACCTGAGTTATTTATCTCCCTTAGTCGCTTGCGGTTTTTCGGGTCATCAGGGCGTCGCGTGGCGGAGGAGAATGGAGGGGTGCACGCGCGGGCGGCCGCCTGGCAGCTGGAGGCCGCGGTGCGCCGGTGGTAGTGGTCGGCGGCGGCGGTGGGGGTGCTCCCACCGCTGCTGCGCTATTTTTTTTATTTTTTTTATTTTTTTTGCTGTGTTTTGTGTTTTTTTATTTTTTAAATTTTATTATACATGAAATGCAAATGATATGAAAAAGAGGGGGAAAAAGTGATGTGGTGAAGGTGGTAATGGGGAGGGTGGTGGTAATATGATGAAGGTGATGGTGATGGTATGATGTGGTTGGTGAATGATGGGGAAGATGATGAAAATGATATGATTATTAAATAACAAGGAAATAAAAATATTAGATAAAATAAAACAACAAGATAAATGAGGAGAAATACTTACCTGAAGTTCATCGGATTCGCAGAGCCGCTACGCTGGACTCCTGTCGTCGCCTCGATTCGATTGGCGAAATAAAATCGAAGAGGCTATGCGAGCTCGATAGGGAACTCGTGACGCGGTGATGGTGGTCGTCGCGGATCTCGCCTGAAGGAGGTCGTCGCTTGAAGAAGATGATACGCCGCTGTCACCGATACCACGTTCCAAGCTCTCTCCTTTTTCTTTAAGAATGGTGGATAGGGAAAAATGAGGATGTACAAATGAATATAAAGAGAAGAAGAATGGGAGTTAGAAAGATGGTGGAGTTGAATGAGAGGTTAGAAAAATGGTGGGGTGGAATGGAGGTTAGATGAAGACTTGGTGGTTAATGGAGGAAAATGGAAGTTATTGTAGAGAATGGGAAAAAATAAATAAATAAATAAAGTAGGCTACTTTAAATACAATAAAATAAATAGAGAAGAGAAATAGTAGATAATTTACAAAAGAAGACAAACACCATGTACATTTTTTTGTTTGCTTTTCTAATATATATTTTTTTATCTTTTTAGTAAGAGATATTTACAACGAAAAAAATACAATAAAATACTATAATCAAAATACAACACAATCATGATTTTTTTTGTATTTTTAGTAATTAAGAAAGATAAAATAAAAAATGAAGAAATAATGAATACATACATAATATACAATGTATATTTAGGTCCCAAAATCCAACTTTTGCAAATGAGCTCCGATTTTAATGAAACCACTTCTATTGGATAGATAATTTTCTAACTTAAATTTTAAAAGTGTTGGTGAATTTGGAGTTCATACGGAGCGGGAATTTGGATTGGAAGTTGGTCTTTATGGCTTTTTCCCTTTGGGATCTAGGAGCAGTTATTTGAGTTAAAATTTATTTTGTATTTTTGTATTTTTATATATATTGTTATGAATAAGTTAGAGAAAGAATTAGCCAAAAAAGAATTGAAATGAAATTATTAAAAATACATGAAGTTTTGGATTATTTACATGTATAAAACTCCTTTATTTTTGCGGCTTTTTATGGTTAATTTATTTTGTACAATCTAATATACAATAATTAGTGTGTTTTATTTACAAGAGTTATTTTGTTAATTTATTGATTTTATGGATATTTATTTGAGATTTTACTCGGGGATTTTGCTAAGATCAAAATATTGAGATGATGAATCGCGGATTCATCAGGTACCCGCCCCATGAACACCCCTGGTCCGTTGGGAAATAGAGGTATAACTATAATTGCATATTTTCGAAGGTGCACACGTGTAAAAGACCCATTTATTTATAATACAGTGCAATGATTTTAGAGAAATATGTTATTATACTAAACTACCATTTTGTTGTTTGATGGTAGCTCAAAGGCTTGTCCTAATCCACGCACCAAAAATTCTCTCCGCGTCCAGTGATTAATGCAGATGGGGGGAATAAGAGAAAGGCCGCGTAATGGAAGGCCCACGCTACGCGCAGCCCTGCGTGCGGTGGAGAAGCTCTCCCCCTCCTCCTCTCCCGTGTCGCCCTCACCTCCCATCAACACGGCATCGTTACCACGCCCACCTATGACATGATATAGTACTCTCCTTGTTTTGAGAGGATCATAGAGAGAGAGAGAGAGAACTTGGACCTTTAACCATGGATCCATCCAACACCAGGAAGCTCCCCCGCCCCTCCGCCTCTTTCCGCCTCCGCAACCGCAGCCTCAACTCCCTCCGCCTCCGCCGCGTCTTCGACATCTTCGATGCCAATCGCGACGGCGTCCTCACCATCGACGAGCTCCTCCTCGCCCTCAAGCGCCTCGGCCTCGACGCTGACCCCTCCGAGCTCGTCTCCGCCGTCCAGTTCTTCATCAAGGACGGCCGCGAAGGTCTCGACTTCGAGGACTTCCAGGACCTGCACAGCTCCCTCGGGGACGAGATCTTCGGGGACCTGTCACAGGTGGACGGGGACGAGGAGGCGGCGGAGGAGGACCTGACGGAGGCGTTCAAGGTGTTCGACGTGGACGGGGATGGGTACATATCGGCGAAGGAGCTGCAGGAGGTGCTGGAGAAGCTGGGGTTCGAGGAGGGGGCGGAGCTGAGGCGGGTGGAGAGCATGATCGGGTGCTTCGACCGGAACTGCGACGGGAGGGTGGACTTTGGGGAGTTCAAGCACATGATGAGGAGCTTCTCCCTCAAAGGCGCCTGCGCTTAGATTTGGCCTCTCCTCCTCCCTCCCTTTTCGCATCTTGCATGCAGATCTCACCCGTGCAAATTCTTCGAGTTTAAAAAAAGCATTGATACTTTCAGAGATACGATCAGGAGAAGAAGGACACGTTGGAGAGGATAGATAGAGATCCTGATGTATATCTTGTAACGTCTCTCATGGCAGAGAGAATGTTCATCCTTTTTTACTTCCTCTTGTAGTTGCAATGTAATCGCGTGTTATCTTTTAGCTGAAACGTATTTTGCTATTTATGTATTTGTTCTAAGAGTCTCCAACTTTATATGATGAGATGAGATGAAATGAAATGAAATGACCCTCTAACTTCATCTTTCTACCAGGGGGTTTGTCCAATCAAATTCATGTTGCAAGTTTTGAACATGATGGGAAGTACAAGGTTTGCCATCATCTCGATAGCTTTTGAAAATTTTGTATTCTACTCATTTTGTATATATGTTGAGGCTATTCCACCATAATTTTGAGCAAACTCCACTGTGACTCATTGTCTGTTCTTTGTGGGGGCGTTCCTTTGAGGAACAAGGATGAATATCCTTCTTATTCATTCAATTTCTTATCCCTCAATAGGCGATATGTTTTCATCCTGGAATCAAGATGAGATAAGGTTCTCCTCACTATCCATCCATCCATCATCGATCTCTCCCGTCAAAAAAATACAAATAATTATCACTTATCTAACAATCTCATCTAGCATAACCCTCGTTTCACTCCTTATCTTCTCCCTCCAACCGAACAGATAATAGAAAATAACTATTGCATATACATCCTTATTTTCTCCCTTCAACTAAATAAAAGGTGTCTTATCACTCATTATCCTCTTCCCTTATTCCTCTAACGAACGACCCTTATATTATTTTAGTTGAACGTGCACGTGTTGTTACAAGAGTTCTTTCTAGATTTTTATAGAGATAGAGTTTAGCGCTCATCGAAAAGTGAAACAGATAAGGTTGTGTTGATGTACTTATATAAATTCGAGAATTTGAGATTCGCAACTGCCTATATCAACATCCATCGGTTCGTATTCCCATCAACTGATTTCGGAATAGAGGCATATTGGTTTGTTCTTAATAACCATTATAAGAACCATGTCCGACATTCTCAAGAGGGCACATCGTAAAGGTCAGATTGCGATTAGCATCAACGAGAGGACACGATGCATTATATTAGAGCCAATATCAGCATTGCCGACAAGAAATGTTTCAACGAGTCAAAGTCAAGCTCCGACATTGTTAAATGGACATGATGCAACATGTGAGAGAGAGGTTCAACATCGTTGAAAAGTACACGACATTGTGGATGCACGTTCCTTTGAAGACAAGCAACAATGGTTGCTTGGAGAAATTGACAAGAGTCATTGAAGATTTCTGCTCGTGATGGTTAGAAGGCGATCACAAAAACATGCAGTAATGTAAGGAACGAGGATGTCGAGCATGATAAAGAGGCTCGAGGGAAGGGTCATGAAAGGTGATGGAATTCTAATTATTTCCTAGACAAGACTATGAGAAAAGGGCGCTAAGTAACCAACATCTCTGTTGTAGAAGCATGCAACAAAGAGAAGCAAGTGCATGCTTCATAAGAGGATGATGCCACAATGTCTAGTTACGAGAGGTCTATGGTGTCACATCATGTGACATGATATTGAGCTATGTGAGCGTACTTGAGAGAGGACATTCAAGGGAACCCACTAATAAGTGCCACCTAGAGGCGGTGGTAATGTGTGAGAGGAGCTATAAATGTTAAGTATTGTCTAATGTAGAATCAAGGCAGAGATTTCTTTGAAATTCAACTGGGAGGAGTTTGCTATGAGTTAGGATTGCATTAATATAAAGTACATGAATATTCAAATATATATTACCCTAACACTTGCACACACACACACACACTTCAATGCACAATGCACATACAAATTGCATTTCTAATTTGCATATGACAACAAAATAACAATTATAAAAAATCACATTATAAATTCTATTTGTACTTCATCCAATTAAAAGAAAAATAAAATTATTATATAAATCACATATAAGAATTTCCACAAATATGAATATTGTATTTCGAATAAATATGTACACACTCTTAGGCATTTCAACACTCTATTACTTCATCCAATCTATTTATAAATCACCTATCACATCTCTTAGACCGCTCAAATATGTAAAACAATAATCAAAATCAATCATTATAAAGAGTCTGCACAGAATACCCCCCATTTGAAACTGTAAAACTTTAGATCCTCGCGGTTGTTTCTTCTGGCTAATCTTCCTATATTTGGCATCTGTGAATGCTATGTTGCTATTGTAAGTGGTGAGTTGTGCCAAACATGTGGCTGCTCATCAAAAAAGCAATAACGACAAAAATCCTTATGGTTATTCGCCATCATGGGAAAAAGAGCATTTATTAGGCTCACACCAGTATCCACATTCACAATCAAGAATCACAAATATATCCACATTCACAATCAAACATCACAAGATGTTCCACACTCGCATATGCCACAATACAATATATCGCAAGAACAATTTGACCTTAGAACCATAATGTTAATGACAAAGAGTTGCGAATACTAAAAAAACTAGCCAACATACAAATGCATTCAAGATCCTAGTGCCAAAATCATACATATATAAAGAAACAAAACCAAAAACCAACTAGCAAAGTCTACAACATTAGCTCATACAAAAAACAAAACCTTTCTCCGAATCCGAGGACATCCATCTCCAGAAATGCAAATACACAATTTCGGAGTTGATTCTCAATCACAGTAGCACAAGAGCTTGCTCATATAAGTAAAATTCTTCATGGCACTACAGGTCAAGCAATGATAAAAATAAAGAACGGAAATAATGAAGCACGCGATCTGTGATTATGATTGTTAATTCAATAAAAATATAATCAATTAATCCTCAAAAGAAATCACAGATCAAAAAATAATTCTAGAAATATTTATCAAATCAATATTTCAATTATAGGCTAAAAAGATCAATGCATCAATGATTAATCTCGCAAAAATTTCTTAAGATAATATTGCCCCTTATCTTCCTTGTAATTTAATCCTCAAAAATAGATTTTAATCACATAAAATATCAAGAAAATTAACTAATTCATCCTCGATTATGTCCTTACAAAGATTAATGCCTGAATTAAAATGATCGATTATCAGTAGAGAATTAATCTAATAAACTTTCCTCACTCGAGTCCATGTAGATTTAATCAAAATTTTATTAAATACAAAAAGTACAAATATATCAAAAATCAGCTTATATATATCGAAATAGATACTCAAATAATATTCAATTTAAATAAAAATCCGATCCATTCACAACATATATAAAATGATAGAGCACAAAAATAGCTTCAAAATGACATATTGTGTGTTAAAAAGGAGTTCAAATAATAAAGATATAACAAAATAGAAATCCATGGACTAAAATACAATAAAAGCAAATTTTGCTTCTAGAAAAGTCCCTAGAGGACTTATACGCAATTATGTAAAAAAGTATGGGATTTTCTATAATTTGCCCAGGAGTCGTACGTGCTCTAGACTGGCAGGGGATCTTTTGTAAATGTAGAGTGTAGGGGATCTCGAGGCTCCACATGGCATTGAAGTGAGCATCGGTTGACCCGAGCCTCGAGGGCTCGACATGGTGTCCTCATAGCCGTTAGATCAAGGGCTATAAGCTTGATGTGATGGTTGCTACTTGGCGGGGTAGAGTGGCTGTGGTGCGGGGTGAGGTTGGCATCACACGACAGAGGCGAGCGGAGTTACGGATGGTGAAGGTGACCGATGGAGGCAACGACTGCTGGAGCTCGACCGACACATAATCAAGCAGCTAGATGCAATGACAAGAGGGCGAGCAGAGCGAAGGACTGTTAGCAAGGGTCAACACGAGGGGAGTCAGTGGTTGTACGATGGAGGGTTTCTTTAGTCGAGATGCGTGACAGTGGATGTACGGCGGTGGGTCGAGGGCAGTCGACGGAGGAGGTGCAGCTAGATGGCGGTCGTCGAAGAAGCTGGGTTAAGGATTTGATGCGTGAAGTGTGATAGGTAGTGAAGAATAAGAAGACAAAGTGGAAGAATAGGTGATTTCTTGAGATGGAATGGGTCGACGCTTGGGGAGCTTCCTGGAGGAGATGAAGCTCTCCTCCTGGTGATTGCCTGCAGATGAACGATGATGCTCCTCAAAGCTTCGTTGGATGTCTATTGCAAGCAACGACTGCGAGGGGAAGACTCCATGGATCACACCATCTAGAGATCGTGGTCGGGGGAGGGGGTGATGTCACCACCCTTGCTCTCGAGCTCTCTATGTTGATCGGATATGGAGGATGGCAGGGGGTAGTTAGGACTTATAGGAGGAGGAGTAACAACTGGAGGTCACAGAGTCGTAATGGTGGGGACAACACGCAACAACCGCGAGCGGAGGTGGTCGACCGGCAATTACAGTAAGGAAGAGGAGTGGCACGTGCCACGCATGTGCTCGGGGGAAGGGGGAGGGGTCATGTTTAGGGCAGGGGAGAGAGAAAGGATATGGAGGGGCCATATGGCGTGTAGGGAGTGGCCATGTGGCACTAAATTTAAAAAAATAAAAATAAAAATAAAAAATAGAATAAAACAATAATGATAACAGGGGCGATAGGTGGCAGCTCCACGAGTTGTCATGTGTCAAAATAGTAAATGAAGTCAAATAAAAAGTGGTCAATATGAAAGTTGTTCGTTTCGACAAGATCTATAATTTCGTGAAGGATTAAAAATCAAAATAGGTCGTTTATACAAAAAGTATTTTAGTGGTACTATATAGATAATAAAATACAACATTTTTGTAATTAGTGATTTTTTGCCTTTTTAATTTGATTTTAATTAGTGGGTTAATATGCATACAATATATACATACTTAATCTAATTTTTATGTTTTTTATATGTTAGAAAAAGGTGAAAATCAACAAAGCTAAAATGTGTACAAAATATAGAGGTTTAAAACATCTCTTTTATCTAGATTTTGTGATTTTTATGGATTTTACTTCTTGATGTCAGGTTAATTAATTAAAAATATAATAGAAACGAATTATATTAGAATAAATAATTTTTATATATAAAATAATAGGTTCAATCAAGGCAAAAATACAGATTATTTAATTACATATTTTAATATTAATTTTAACAAAGTTAATAAATGTTAATAAATTGATTTTATGGGTTTAATTAATGATTATTAAGAGGATTTTGCTAAGATTTCTATATGAAGTAGATGAATAATAAATTCATCACCTTATTAACACACATGCATACCTCGAACACCCACATACATGCTACATACATACATATATTTACCCATGATCGAGTGAATGGAAGTTGTTTTATTTTTATCGCATTTATCAGGTTATTTAATTATCTTACGAATTTTATAAGATGTTGAAGTGCACGAGCGAGCGACACCGCTCAAATGTAACACCACCTGAGATAATTGAGTTTCGATATGGGACAATTTGGTATATTGTCCTAACCTATCATACCCCTACCCTTGTACATGCAAAACATACATCAAGATTTGCATGGTACCGTAGAGGGCATTTCTTAGCTTGTAAATCTATGACCCCAACAATTATGAAAAAAATAAAAACAAATATAACATATGATGGATGCATCGAGTCTCAAAATGAGTTGTATACGCCTCCCATTTTGTAGGGCCACACTTGACTTGGTGTGGAAAGACACATGTGTGAATGAGATTTTATGTGATTTCATGCAAGATCTAAAATGCATTATATATGATGAACCAAGCTAACAAAAATAGTAGACATTTAATATGCTAATTAATCAATATCACATCATAGTGGTTTTCATATTATACATTAAGATTGAATAAACAAACAATTGTACACGTATTAACACTCCTTAATTTTTAAAAGAAACACAATCATATCTACATTAGCACTAATCATATAAATATTAAGATGCACACTCACACAAACACATCAACATACACACGTCCACTTTAAACACCCCCCACACACACCAACATACTCACACGTACATTCACACACACACTCACTCACTCATATACACGCACATGCATTCACACATGCTCATACACATACTAGCGCACACATACACACACACACACTCATATACACACCAAAAGACACAAACACACCAACACACTCACACATACATTCATACACACACTCATACACAAACACATGCCTGCACACACTCTCATATACACACCAACACACGCACACACATTCATACACACATCAACGCACACACTATGTGTTAATTAATTCAATGGAAAAAGGTGCATCTCTAAAAGAATTAGACCAAAAAAAGCACCAAGTATAGATACATGTAGTAAACATCTATTGTTTCTCTTAGGCATTTCATCAAACACATACATTGTTTAGCAAAAAAAACCATGTACAAGAAGCAACAAATCCCTCATTAACTAAATGTTTAACTTAAAGAATGAAAATACAATAGATATACCTAATAAGTATACCTCTTACGGCATTGACCGGTGCTTGGCTTGAGATGCAAGGGGAGAAGGAGTTAGTGGAGGTTGAGAAGACAGAGAAAATCAACACGTGAGATGATGATATTGGGAACGACGGCTGAGGATATGATGATTGGTGCTCGGTGACGGTCGTAGCGGAGGAGTCTTGCCGAGTACAGAGGGAGGAGTACAAAGGGAGGAGGTTGGGGAGTCGCCTAGGTCGGGCAAGAGGAGGGTTTTGAGTTTGGTAAAGGGGGGAATTGATTTCTGGGTTTTGTTTATGTTTCAGAAAATGTGAGCACAATTGTGTGACTATTGGTGGTCGCATATGAGGTGAAATTGACCGCCTGAATTTTGTTCTCACGTTGGTGGTGGGATTGTTGTCGCATTACATAATACGACCACAAATGCACCACTAGTTGTGCTAGTAGAATCACTAATTTTATAGTGTAAATTACTTGTTGTCATCAATCAATTTTGTTGAAATGAAGCAAATAACTCCAATGAGAAAGACAAATAGAACCGAAGATGAAGATGTGGTTAAAGATAGAGACTATGGAAGAGACAACGTGAAGGTGGAGTTAGGCGTTGAAGGATGTGGAATTTAAGAAGGAGACGAAGAAGATGGCATTCCACCAAAGCCTATATAATCTAAATTTCTTAGTAGGTGAAAAGAAAATTTTAATTTATTTTAGCTAATTCCAGTCATATTCCAAAGCAACTTACATGAAAAAAAACATACGATGGTAATCTTCATTAACTACATATACCACATGTTATGATGTTGCAAGTAGTGGAAGCAAACATAAACAAACATATATATACAAGTAAACCAAGTGCTTATTTATTAGGTTCAACCTTAACTGGGCTACATCCTCGGACGACAGCAGTCGTTTCACTATATGTGGAGAAGGAGAAAATATAAAGGATACACAAAACCCTAACCTTAAGGAGTTTATACACTAATCCCAGTGTCGGTAACTTGTGTTGCGATAGGGAAGGTGCATAAGATAGCTCTTCGACAAGGTTTAACAGAACACATGGTTAGAATTCAAGGTATATCAACATGTATATACACTTTTATACCATCTTGTTAGACTCACCGACGAATTATATATTCCTCTTTACCTTGTAACCAAACAAACACACTTGTTTCTTGATAAGTTATAAATTCCTATCGAAACATTCCATTCTTCCAAAAGGAACTCATTTCACCATAACCGAATGTCATCTTTACATCTTTTTTCATCCTTTCCAAAAGCATACCCTACATAAATTAGCTGTACACTTATATATCTCAAGATAAAAACAAATGGAGAATAAAACAAGAACTGGTTCTTCATCTATGATCATAGATTTCGATACCATATTTGTATTTAGGGATGAAAACGGATGTAAATATATTCGTATCCGATCTGCTGTCGTATTTGTTTGATTTATATTTTGGCATTCGTATTCGTTTTAAAATAGATGCGGATATCGATATCACTTTGACATTCGCTAATATTCATATTCGTGTTCGTATATTTATTTCGTACATAAGTATTAGTAATATATTTATTTATAACTGTGCGTAACAAAATTTTATGATTGCATTCACCATCGTTGGTATAATTATTATAAATGACTATATCTAGTATATCTATTTTATGTGTAAACCATCCTAAACATGTATATTTTAGTTAATCTATTAAAAATTGCTGTTATTATTCATATCCGATTCGTATTCATTTTACATTCGTATTCGATTTTAAGGATATGATAACTCATTTTTTACATCCGTCAATATTTGTATCCGTATTTGTATTCATATTTTAAAATTGATAAAGATATGAGTATACCTACATTCGTATCTGTATCCGACTATTTTCGTCTTTGTAATGCATTAATAGGTTCGGAAGTCAAAGGCAAATCGAACCTCTCAAACTATACTTCGTTTTTATGTATAGCTATGGTCCCAATTAGTCGAGTCTCCATCGTACAATATATCTTTAATAGGGTAATAGAAAGCATCATTCTCATAAGATTTGGAAAGAAGAAATTGAAGAAAGCAAGCACATTTGAATGTTGTTAAGTGTCTATATACACATGGACGAGGTCAAGAAGCTTCATTTTGGGTGGTTTGTGTATATAAAGAAAATTTTCATTTTGAACCTTCTTAAAATAAAAGAATTAATATGCTGAAATGAAAGCCATAGTGATATTGCATGCAGAAATTCGATTTCAAAAGAATAGTCAAGGTTCCCTTGAGATCATAATCCGCATATATATAGAAGGTCCTTCCAATAGGATGCAATCCTTCCTTAGTTTAGGAATGCCGTCCTCTTTTTGCATAAAATACGGCCACTTTAGTAGAATACATATACAATTTGTATTATAGTTGCACATTATAAATACAAAACCATATACAAAACTGCACATTATAATACAAACATTAAAATTGCACATTATAATACAAACTATATGTGTATTCTACTAAAGTCATCATATTTTTTACAAAAAAAATGATCAACTTTCCTAAACTCAGGAAGTGTTGTGTCCTATTGGAAGAAAATCATATTATATATATAGGAGACTGATCCAATGAGAGTCAAAATATGTGAGAGCATGAGAGCAATGAATCTGCACCTAGATTTTGCTCTTCTCTCTCCTCCTGCAATCAATCAAGAGAGAGATGACTGAAAATAGTGGTCTAGTATCACTGCTTCATGCTCTCACAGTTTTTAGTTCTCGGTCTTGTGAGAGCCAAAAACTGTGAGAGCATGAGAGCAGTGAATATGAGCAATAGATTCTGCTCTTCTCTTTCCTCCTGCAATCAATGAGGAGAGAGATGATATAATATAGTGGTCCAGAATCATATCTCTCATGCTCTCACAACTTTTGTCTTTCTACTGCAACAAAATTGACATATAATGACAGTTTTTTCAAAATCCGTCACTAAATTAACCATGGTTAAATATATAATGATGATATTATTCATTGCGAAAGGAGTTTTCGTACTCGAAATTAGCTACGGATATCATATCTTCGTTATATCATTACCAACGATCTACATAACGAGCTGACCCGGCCCGAAGCTCAGCCCAAAAAGCCGGCTCGATCCAAGCCCAAACGAACATTGGGTCGGGCTTGGTCCCAACATTTAGGCCCAAAATATTTTTGGACCGGGCTCGGGCTTGGCTCGGCCCAGCCCGACCTGGTCCAAAGGGCCTGGCCTGAAGAGGGTCCGAACCCTTCCCATATCCTACATGCCTGGAAACTCTCACCTATTGCATGCACACTCTGTTCATGTATCATGTCTTCATACAATGTTTATAAATCAAGAAAGTTTGGTGTGAGAAATATGAGTTGATAATCATAGTATTTCAATTTGGAATTAATTTTCCTTAAGTAGTCTATGGTTTAGATTATGCTGGTTATTCTTGAATTTTTTAGTGTTTATTTTTTTCTCGGAATATTTTCTATTATTGAACCTTTACCCAATATGGACATTATACCCATTTTATGAACATCGGTGCATGGTGCACCTGTTGTTGTTAAATGTGTAAGTTTGGTTCACTCTTTCAATTTCTGTAATGAGAAACTATATGGTATCTAACATTGAGTGCACTTATATAAGATGAGAAATCATATCGGGTAGAATTGAGTTTTAGTTGCTTCACAATTATTATGGCATATATTTTAAGCAATTTTGACTCGTCTAACTTGGATTGAGATTGACTTTAAAAAAACTCAAAGTTAATAATGTATAATGAGTGGAGATGGGTTGGCCCGGACCAAGCCCTTCTCATAGGAATTGGGCCATGCCTGGGCTTGGGCCGAACCAAATAAAATTTTGCGGGCCTATGCCCGGCCCAAGTTCTGAAGTTTTTAAATGGGCTTGGGCCTGAGCCCTTCAGGGCCCGGCTTAACCCAACCCATACTCATCCCTAACGACGCTTATACGTTGCTATTTTTTAACATATCAACTAATCGTCGTTATTTTTTTAGTTCAAAATTTAGCGACGATTAATTAGATGTTTGAAAAATAGCGATGGATAAGCATCACTATATGGACCGTTGCTAATGATATAACGACATATATACCGTTGCTAATGATATAACGACATATATGATATTTGATGAATCCACATTTCGTCATCTTTATTCTATCATTTTGGCACCACAAACCCTAGCAAATGCCTGTAAATAGCATTAAAATCATCATCTTAGCATTCATGCATGTGCATCTTATTAGTGTATAAAATACTGTAATTAAAGCCAAAATTATAGAATAAATAAAGAAAAGAAAAAGAATAAAATATTGTAAATATTTTATGACCCGAAACCCCGAGACCTAGGCATCTTGATGAATAGGTCGACAAGGAATAAAGTAGGGGGAGATAAGGGCCAAAACACAGATAAAATACCTATATTTTCTATTCATTCTTTATTCATTTTGGGACCTATTTTTGGTTCCACTTTTTATACCTCAAATAAAGAAACTTTATACATGAAAGTTGTAGATAATTAAATAAAGAAAAATACAAAATTAATTTCACAGAAAAATAATGTACAGATAAAAAGTTATGGTCTGAATAAAAATCCAGGATCCCAACTTCCCAGACCCGTATCTCACAAATGAAAACTCCAAATGCAGCATACTCACCTTTAATTGTATATAGCATGAAATAATCTATTTATTGGCGGTGGTTTCGCATTTGGCGGAGCTACGGTTTGAAAGTTGAGTTTTGGACCCTCATTGTATAAGTGTACAGAATAAAATATTCAATTTAATATTTATTCATTTATTTTATATTTTGATATTTTTATAATTATGTAAATATTACTTATAATATATATGTGCATTAAAATTCGAATAAAAATGCAAAGAAAATACAAAATAGAAACACTTATATAAAGAACACATAGGTATATTGTCTATACCTATACCTATACAATACTTATTCATATTTTATTAATTGTACAAAATAAATCAGAAAAATAAAATAAAATTATATGTGTGTATATAAAAGTATTTTATAATTTTAGAAAATAATAAACAAAAATAAATAAATTAAAAATACAAAAATAAAAATAAAATACTCAAATATGTAGATAATATACCTATATAGGGGTATAAAAGTAACTTGTAAAAATATACTTCATAAAATAAATTAAAAATCATAATAAAATGCTACATAAACTTTTAAACATTTTTTATTCTTTAACCAAAAATTAATTCGGCCTTTTTCTATTTTTAAACGAATTAATAAAATAATTTTTCAATCTTTTCCCTGGTTGGTCCACGTGGACCAACCAGGTGCGGTCTAGAGTTGACCTCGGTCAACTCCCTGACCGAGGCCTGCCATTTCTGACACCCTGATTTCTCCCCGATTTCCCCCAATTTTCGAGCTCGATCCGTTCGTCCTCACGCCTCGATCCCTTCTTGGGACTTCATCCCCGATCATCACTCTCCCACGCCATGTATCCGGATCCAGCCATATCTCCATCATTCGCGCGTGAGTCTGGCTTGAAGGAGACATCATCATCTTCTACTTAAACACCCCGCCACCTTCAAGCCCAAGTTTGAACCCTCCTTAGCCATTAATCCTCCTCCCTGTTGCGCTCTTCGTGTTGCTGGAGGTGACAGCTCCGCATCTACACCCTCAGGCGAGTCGAGGAGGCTCTGTAGCGGCTCCGCCACCTCCGCCGACCACCGGCATCGAGGTCCTTCCACCTTAGGTCTTCCACCTTCGAGGTATCCCTTTTTCCCCCTTCCTTTTCGCTTCATTTTATTCCCCGTAGCTTCAGTATCGAAAATTCCTAAAAAATCCGCTTCCCGTCGATTGATCCATCTCCCATCGCTCATCGCCGGAGCGCACCTCCGGCCGACATCTCTTCGCCGTCCACAAGACCACCTCCGACCTCCATTGCACCTCCGCGGGGTCCAGGCAGTTTGCCCTGGACCCTCTCACCCCTTTTTGCAGGTACCTGGAGCAGTACATCGCCTGGGGGCTCGGATTCGACCTCCGCCGGAGATACCTGGAGCTTCGAGCTCCGCCGCTTCTGCAGCAGCGCCTCAGAGCTTCTCCGGCGATTTTGAGAGCCCCAGACGCCAGAGCATCATCGCAGGAGTCTCCCGGACCTTCTTGTTGCGGCCCAGACCACCGGAGGCGTGTCAGCTCGCCGGAGGAACTTCGTCTCGACGAAGTTCTTCCCTGTTCTTCCTCCGGGTGCTTCCACCGTCCGATCCTAGGCCTGCTCCAGATCGCACCTCAGCCGTCAGATCTTGGCCACCTTCTGCCGTCAATCTCTTCGCCAGATCTGATCTCCACCGATCATCGCCGAACCGTCATCGCGCGTTGTGCGCGCGCCACGTGGATAAGTGAGCGGCCCTCCGCCGTTCGATCGCGCACGAGGAGATAAGGCGTGGGTATTTTGCACTGTCCCCCTCGTCAAATTTTGTATTTCATTTCAGTCCATAAACTTTAAGCTGTAGTTTAAATATTTCTGTAATATTTGCAATTAGAACCCCGAAGTTTTCTTATTTGCACTTAGGTCCAACCCACGTCACCTCACGTGCCCAGTGCGCGTGAGGGGGCTGGGTATTTTGCAAGGACCCCCCTGGGGTTTGTTTATTTCGCTTAGGTCCACGAACTTTTTAATTAAGTTATAATGTTTTGGAGAAATTGCATCTGAGCCCCTGAAACTTTGTAATATTGCAAGAATACCCCTGCTAGGTCACGTGCCCAGTGCGCGTGAGTTGGACATTTTGCAACGAACCCCCTCCGGGTTTGGATATTTGTTTTTAGTCCAGAAACTTGTATTTAACGTTATATATTTTTGTGGAAATTGCATATGTGCCCCTGATGTTTGAGAAATTGCATAAACACCCCTGTCAGACCTGTTAATTGTTTGGATGCTTGTTGTAATTGTTTAAATTATCATTTTAAGTCCAAAAATTCCACAAAAATAGGGTTAAGCTTCTGGGTATTTGTACTTTGACGCTACGATTTTAGTTTTTGATTTTATTTTTATTTTATATTTATTAAAAATCAAAAACATGCTTTTTGTGCACTATCTAGCTTAGAAAATGCCAAAAAAATATTAAATCACCTCTAAAAATTCCAAAAAAAATTCCCTAGAGTCTACTTTAACCTAATTTAGTGTCAGTCCAAAAATCATTAAAAATCTCAAAAGAAAAACACTAAAAATTTAAAAACATTCAAAAACTTCAAAAAAATATATAAAATCAAGGAAAACTCAAAAAAATACAAACTCAGTTCCTGTTTGTTCTTCATTTTGTTATCTTTATTTGAAAAATAGTGTGAAAAATTTTGATTGCTGTTTGCTATTTTTAACTTCCATTTTATTCACAGCCAACACTCATTTCACTGTTTTACTTTATTTCAGTCTTTAAAAATACCAAAAACACCTTGAAAAATACCCAAAAAATCACAAAAACAGTAAAAACCCTAAAAATTTCAAAAACATTTCTGAATTTGTGGATAGTTTTTCATATTTTTATACATATTTTGTCTAGCCTTTCATTACTTTGTCTTTATTTTCCAATATTAAAAAATATATATATATTATAAAATTACAAAAATCAGAAAATTAAAAATCAAAATACAAAATTAAAACTTAAATTAAAATAAAAAAAATTTAAAAATTAAAAACCCACAAAAATTTCCTTTGATTGCTTGCTTAATGTAGACACTTGACACACACATTCACTTGTGTATCAATTTTTGAATTACCCTGTTTGCTCCCTGTGTTCGAACTCTCTGCATACTTGTCACCATACACCATTTGTGCAGAGTTAAAAATAAATTTTAACTCCACATTATTTCTAATTTATTGATCTTTAGTGTGGGTTGATTGTTGATTAAATTCAGGCTTCATTTGAGAGTCGCCACAGCGACGGTTGTCTCCGCCTTGTGTGAGACACCAATTTAGGCTCTCTTGAAATTTGCGTTTATCAATATTCATCACTAATTTTGAGCATGAAAAATCATTTCGCAGTGAATAATATCGTCATTATATATTTAATAACAGCTAATTTAGTGACGGATTTTGAAAAAATCGTCTCTATAGCTCAATTTTGTTGTAGTTCATAGGATCAATCATATATATGTATATATAGAGAGAGAGAAACCTGTGAGAGCAAAAAACTGTGAGAGAATGAGAGCAGTGATTCTGGACCACTAGATTCTGTCTTCTCTCTCCTGGTTGAATCTGGTGGTCCAGAATCACTGCTCTCATGATCTCAAAGATTTTGGCTCTCACAGGATCACTCCTCTCTCTCTCTCTTTATATATATATATATAGAGAGAGAGAGAACGGATCCTACTCCATGGAGCATGAGAGTGATGATTCTGGACTACATGATTCACCCAGGAGAGAGAAAACAGAATCATGTGGTCCTGAATCATTCCTTTCATACTCTCACAATTTTTTGCTCTCATAGGATAACTCCTCATATATATATATATATATAGGATTTCTTTCAAATAGGACGCCGTCCTTCCATAGTTAAGGAAGGCCAGCCTCTTTTTTGTATAAAACAAGATGACTTTGGTAGAATACATACACAGTTTTGTATTATATTGTGCAATTTTAATGTTTGTATTATAATACGCAGTTTTGTATGTTGCTTTGTATTTATAACGTGCACCTAAAATACAAAATGTATACATATTCTACTAAAGTGCTCGTTTTTATACAAAAAAGGGGCGGCCTTCCTGAACTCAGGAAGGACTGCATCCTATTTGAAAGGCACCCTATATCTATATCTATATCTATATCTATATATGGGAAAATGGGGCTGCCCCCTAGGGGCAGCCATGTTGGTTGTCCCCACCTCATTTTTACAATATTTTTGGAAAAATATCACCATGTATATTCATCCATATATCCCTCATATATGTCATTCGAATTTCGTCAAACAGAGACTCCTACGGCCTCCATCCAAACGTCATTTTTTAACGGTCGTAGGATTTTTTAAATCGACCCTGTCTAGATGGAGGTCATAGGAGTCTCTGTTTCTGACGAAATTCGAATGGCATACAGGAGGGATATAGGGATTAATATACATGACGATATTTTTCAAAAAAAAAATAAAAAAATTTGCCCAAAAATGGGGCGGGCCAGCCATGTTGGCTGCCCCCATGGGGCAGCCCCATCAACCCCTATATATATGGAAAAATGGAGCTGTCCCGCCCCATTTTTGTCGATTCTTTTTATTTTTTTAAAAATATCACCATGTATATTCATCCTATATCCCTCCTGTATGTCATTCGAATTTCGTCAGAAACAGAGACTCCTACGGCCTCCATCGAGATGATGTCGATTTAAAAAATCCTATTACTGTTAAAAACTGGCTGTCTGGATGGAGGCCGTAGGAGTCTCTGTTTCTGACAAAATTCGAATGGCATATAGGAGAGACATAAGGATGAATATACATGATGATATTTTCAAAAAAAATAAAAATTTTTGCGAAAATGAGGTGGGGGAAGCCATGTTGGTTGCCTCTAGGGGCAGCCACATATAACCCCATATATATATATGGGGGGAGTATGCACCAAGGTGCATATAATTTTACATGCACCGAGGTTTATATCTTCCATAATTTTTACTTTATTGAAAAATATCACCATGTATATTCATTCATATTATCCCTCCTATTTACGATTCCAATTTCGTCAGAAACAGAGACTCCTATGGCTTCCATCTAGAACATGTAATTTTAACGGTCTAGAATTGCTGTAATCGACATGTTCTAGATGGAGGCATAGGAGCCTCTATTTCTGACAAAATTCGAATAGCATAATGAAGGAATATATAGATGAATATACATGGTGATATTTTCCAAAAAAGTAGAAAAACGTGGAAGATATGGACCTCAGTCCATATAAAATTACATGCACCTGTGTGCATGCTCCCCAACCCCTATATATATATAGAGAGAGAGAGAGAGAGAGGAGTAATCCTATGAGAGAAAAAATGTGAGAGCATGAGAGCATGCATTCTGGACCACATGATTCTATTTTCTCTCTCCTGGGTGAATCATGTGATCCAGAATCATCCCTCTCATCCTCTCACAATTTTTGCTCTCATAGGATCACTCCTCTCTCTCTCTCTCTCTCTCTCTCTCTATATATATATATATATATATATATATGGGGGGAAGGGAAGCTACACCGGACCCGGGCATTTTTCTTATTGATTTTTTGATTTTTTTTTGAAGGAAACTTATGGAGATTCACTTAATTTATTTAATAGAATATGTGTTCCAAATTTCATGCAAAATAAACATTCCTAACATGGCCATCTAGATAGGGTCAATCTCAATAATTCTGAGATCGTTAAAATGTGGCAGTCTTAATGGAGATGATAGAAGTGCCAAATTTAGTTGAAATTAGCATGATATCATGGTGATATATGGTGATTTAAATCCCCCTAGGTTTCATTTCAAAAACACAAAACCAATGAAAAAAATGACTGGGTGCAGCTAGTTAGCTACATCCCCGGTGCAACTTCCCCGGCCCTTATATATATATATATATATATATATATATATATATATATATATATATATATATATATATAGGAAATATTTCCAATGAGGTGCACCTTTCCTGGGTGCATGGAAAGCCCCTCATCCTAGCCATACGCAATCAATCCAATGGTTGTCATTAATGGCTCGTTATTAATATATCTTTAATGTTGAAAAACCCATTATGGTCATTTTACCATATTCTAAATTTAGAATGCAACAAATATCTCCACAATTATCTCCTCTTTCCTCTCTCTCTCTTCCTCTCTCTCCCACCGTCTCTCTCGATCTTGATCTCGATTGCCGCGCGAATTTCTCTCCTCCATCTCTCTCTCTCTCTCTCGACAGCAGCATGAGGGGAGGAGGTTGCTGCTCGTCGATGATGGCGTTCAAGACGGTGGATGCAGCGCGCTGCTCTACGGTGGCCGGTGATCGTGTTTTCCAAGGTTGTTTTTTTGTATCTAATAATGGTAGCGTCGTGTGGGGGTGATGGCTATGCGTGGAGGAGGTGGATCATGGAGGAGAAGGTTGAAGGAGAGCGTGAATGGAGGTGTGTGGGCGGAGGAGGACATGCATGGAGGAGGTGGGTCGTGGAGAAGAAGGGCGGAGGAGGTGCGGGTAGAGTAAAGATGCTGGAGATGGACGACGTGCCCAGTTTTTTACAATAACAGATCCTTTTTTGCAATATCGAGTACTTTTTTACAATCTCAGGTCGTATTTTACAATATCATATCATTTTTTTACAAATTTTAGTCTGTTTTTTTACATTTTGTGGGGGTGATGGCTATGCGTGGAGGAGGTGGATCATGGATGAGAAGGTTGAAGGAGAGCGTGAATGGAGGTGTGTGGGCGGAGGAGGACGTGCATGGAGGAGGTGGGTCATAGAGGAGAAGGGCGGAGGAGGTGCGGGTAGAGTAAGGATGCTGAAGATGGATGGCGTGCCCAGTTTTTTACAATAAGAGATCCTTTTTTGCAATATTGAGTATTGTTTTACAATTTTAGATCGTATTTTACAATATCATATCTTTTTTTTTACAAATTTATGTCTGTTTTTTTACATTTATTTATATTCTGTGATATGGCAAAAACTATTTATGAGACTCAGATATATGTCCGAGAGGGGGATTTTACAATCTCAGAACAGAATTTACAAATACAAATATATTTCCTACATATATGAGACCTTTTTTTACAAAGACATTACCAAATTTACAATTACAACAATAATTGTATTACTAACAGTGATCTTATTCTACAATACAGGATGTAAATTTACTCTGTGGATTCGAATTTTACAAAAATGCTTGGCATTCTGCAGGGCGCGAAAGTACCATACATTTTTGTGAAAAAGGTATATAATTGTTGGTGTGGATTTACAATCTTCATACAGATTTTTACAAAATGTGCATGAACTTTTACAATAGTATTATCAAAATTACAATTATAATAATATAACTATTACTAATTGTGATTTTATTTTACAATGCAGGACACAGTTCTACAATATCAACGGTTATTTTACAAAGAGATATGCTATTCTGCATTGCGCGAAAATGCTACCACATTGGCGAAGCTTCATTAACTAAAAGGCAACAAAAAATACCAAATCAGATGTGTTAAAAATGGAAAAATACAAAGACGAAATAAATTTCAAATTCAAAATTAAATTCAAATTTCAAACGAAAATGTATGGACTAAAATACCCTTTTGGATGAAGAACCATTAGATCGAGATCAAACGGATCTCGTGATGGGCTTTCCATGCACCCAGGAAAGGTGCACCTCATTGGAAGGGCCCTCTATATATATAGGGCCTTTCAAATAGGATGCAATCCTTCCTGAGTTCAGGAAGGCCGCCCCTTTTTGTATAAAACACGAGCACTTTAGTAGAATACGTATACAATTTGTATATTATAGATGCACGTTATAAATACAAAGTCGCATACAAAACTGCACATTATAATACAAACATTAAAACTGCACATTATAATACAAAATTGTATATGTATTCTACTAAAGTTATCATGTTTTATACAAAAAAGGGGCCGACCTTCCTTAACTTAGGAAGGATTGCGTCCTATTTGAAAGAAATCCTATATATATAGGGGGAGGCCTTTCAAATAGGACATGGGCCTTCCATCTCTAAGGAAGGTCAAACAATTTGGCCATTAGATCTACTTTCAACGGATGTGATCAAAACCACTTCATTATACAAAATCAGATTTGCAATAACTACCCATTCCTAATTTTTAGGGAGATCAAATATGGAAATTTTGAGGAAAGAGAGAGCCACAATCATATGTTATATCCTCGAGGAGTTTTTGTGTACAAAAAAGGTACATATTATACAAATTTAATAAATTAAAATACAAAATAAAGGTAATTTTTAGCTAACTAGTATTGTATTATACAAATATTCACACATCTCTCTACTCATATGTTTAGGAGGGTTGTTATGGAAACTTCAACCGAATGTACTATATGAATATAAATGTTTCGCTTATCTCTCCGTTGAAGATTTGCAATAAACATATGTTCTTAATTTTTAGGGATGTCAAATACGAAAATTTTGAGGAAAGAGGAAGATATAATTATCTTAAGATGTTATATCCTCGAAGGGTTTTGTTGTACAAAAGAAGGTACATATTATACAAACTCAAAAACTAGAATGCAAACCACAATTTAAATTCCAGGTATTTAGTATTGTATTATACAAATATAATATATATGTCTAATTGTATACCAAATCCCCTCATTTCAAGATCTTTTCTATACTCTCGTATTTAAATTCCTTTTCTGGCATTCCATCATTGTCTTAGCTCGAAATTTCATCATTAAACCTCGCATAAATTTAGGAACAAATAGTTAAAGCCCTTCCTTAAAAATAGCAACATATGCATAAAGAAATATTTTATTTTGTATATATAATTTCTTCCTAACATTTCAGAATCATGTCTCGTTTTTGTACTTTAAAATTTGTGTTTGTAGAATACGTAACTTCTTTTGTATACCAAATCCCAAGCTCATTGTGTCAACTTCTTATTTGCGAAATTTCCATATCAGGCCTCCCATAAATCTAGGAACCGGTGGTTATTGCAAATCCGATTTTGTATAATAGGGTGGTTTTAATCACGTCCATTGAAAGTGGATCTAATGGTTAGATTTCTTGGCTTTCCTTAGGAATAGAAGGACCATGTCTCATTTGAAAGGCCCCAAGGTAGTATGCACTCAGGTGCATGTAATTTTACATGCACCGATTTTTATATCTTCCACGATTTTTACTCTTTTTTGGAAAATATCACAATGTATATTCATCCACGTATCCCTCCTATATGTCATTCGCATTATCAGAAACATAGACTCATATACCGTCCATCTAGAACATGTAATTTTAACGGTCTTATAATTGTTGTAATCGACCTGTTCTAAATGGAAGGCATCAGAGCCTCTGTTTCTGACGAAACTCGAATGACATAATAGAGGGATATATTGATGAATATACAGGGTGATATTTTCCAAAAAAAAATAGAAAAACATTGAAGATATAGACCTCGGTGTATTGAAGATATAAGCCTCGGTTAAATTGATGGTGTATAGACCGTTGGCCGGCCGTTCCCACAATCACTTCCACTCCCGTCGCCATCACGGTGACCGGATCTCTTCCTCGTCTATAAATAGGCCCGATCCTCCCCCTTCGAGCATCCATCCGCCATTTTCCATTGTCTCTGATCTGTGAGCTCCGAGAGAGTCATTGAGAGGTGACAGCTCTTCCGGTTCCTTGTTGAGCGAGGTGGAGATCTAGGAAGGACGTGATCGCTGCCGGTGGGAAGCTCTCTGCTCCGCCGCGTGAGCCTCCCAGCTCCGCCGCTGGTCGAGGCGACGACCTCCTGCAAATACTTCATCCGCACCTCCGTTTCCCAATTCAGGCTAGATTTTCCTCCTCCTCCCTCCGATTTCCTTGATCCATCTATTTCCCTTCTCGTTTAACTCCCTCTCTCCCTCTCTATCTTCTCGTTTTTTTTCTATTTCTATCTGAGCCAAATCCGCACCATTTACCTCCCCTGTTTTCATGAGGACCGAGATTTGCATCTCGAGTTTTGTATTTTCCAATCCAGGTTAGCATCACAGATCTATTCCCGTCTCCATGTTTTCCATCCCCTTTTTCAAGCCAAAACTCGTCCACTTCGTCCATCTCTAGTTTTTGTTCATCCGTCTTTCCACATTTGTCATCTCAAATCCAATTGGATTTGAGAATTGAATCCCCATCCGTCGCCTTTTCCTCATCGGAACCACATCCATGTATTCTCTGTTGGAATTGTGAATCGAGGCTCGCATCGAGCCGTTGGCATTTGCAGAATTCGGAGCATGCAACAACATCCGTCAGAGTGATCTAAGCATCCATAATCGAGCTTCATTTAGACTCGATGCACGGAGATTATTAACATCATCAGGAGCATAGCTGAGAACCGCATAGAGCCTCCGCAGAAGTTGGAAACGATCTGATAGAGACGACGAGTTACGGGATTAGAATCGAAGCAACTGTCGCCTCCGCTTCGAAGAACACCGTTGATTCATCATTTTTTTCGTGTGAGGATCGAGTCACTGTGTCGCTCATAGCTGTCGACGGAGATCAAGGAGACTGCCACCACCGCGCATCAAGGAGGGGCATCATTGTTGCTTTAGGACTTACATCGCCGAGAGCGTCGACCGTCCACTACGTAATAGAACAGAGATCCGCAAATTCGAGCAGTTGATCGAGAGGTCGTTCACCTAGAATTAATGCCGTAGGCAACAAAAAAAGGGGATAACTTCGTTTGGAAGCATTTGGCTTTAGAGAAGACAATATTGGGTAGGGCCGGCCCGACCCAGCCCGATGTCTGGCCCGATAAAACCCGAGCCCGGTCTAAGCCCGAACCATAAATGGGCAGACTTGAGTTTGATTTTTGGCCCGATGCAATTTTCGGATCGGGTTCGAGCAAGCTTGGGCCCGAGCCCAAAGCCCGTGGGCCGGTCCGAATATAGGCTCGAGTGTAGGCCCGTATATAAGATGGATGTTTTTTCCATATGTAATTTATGATTTCTATTATCACATTTGATCTTCCTTCTTAAATTGCCATTATTCTATACTATTTTGAGAATGTGGGAGGGCTTTTGCTTATTATTGGCAACAGGTGGCTTCGCAGGCATAAGTTATTAGATGGAATATTTCACAAAACACCCTGAATTCTTTTACCATTTGGTAACCCTCTAAGTGTATGTTGGTAAGTACTTGTCAATGTTATTTCAACGAAACTGAATACTGAATTATAAACTTTATTGAATAAATTGGATTAGGTAGAACCGTCAAATTAAAAGGTTCAATTGAACAATGACATTATCAATCTTTAAAATTAGATTACATCAACTCAGTGAAAAGTAAGTGATTGAATCGATTAATCAAATTGGAATGAATCGTAACATATACATATATAAGAAAAGACTTTCAAATATATTTTTAAGAATAGATATGAATTATAAAGTTAATCTATATATCTTACATATGAAACATCAGATGTAATGCTTATATTTGATATTTAAATTAATTACTCTATAAAATAATAATATTTAATTATATTTAAAACATGTTATATACATGAAATTATGGTAGAGTAGTTGGTTAAGAGTTAAATGAGTAATAAAAGATCATAGATTTTCATAAGATCCATGAAGAATGTTCAATTTTGGTTTCAAATCACTGTTTTTGAACAATTCAAAATTGAATTGCAGTTCAGTTTGAATTGAACAATGTTAAACCGTATTTGAAACAACCATTTAAATTAGTAGTTTGACCGAAATGTTGGTTTTCGAATCAAATTGGAACGAAATGGTAAACCAAACTAGTACAGACCTGATTCACCAATCCTATCGTTTGGTCTACATAAGTCAAGATTCGTATGGGTAACTTATATAGAGGTATCCAAACTTTCCTCACGATATCAATGCAGTCTTCAAAATTACAAATCTAACTATTTGATTCAAAAACTATATAACAATAACAATGTGGTGCTTGCTGGTCTAGAACTCAAATCGCTTCATTTCTATGTTTATGGACGATATTGATATTTGATGAAAAATCTTTAGACTTACGTGTCTTATAATCCAACCCTACGCATTCAACAGAATAAATCCTTCGATGGTCATCTTCACAAATAAGTGCGAAACTTTTAACAAGATAGCACCAACTATTTTTATGTTTTGAAGAAATGCATATTCAATTTGTATATTTACATGTTAAATGTGCATTATATTCACGTTTTGATTTTTTTTTAATATAGCGGACCGGTGTGATCCGAACCTGACCCATATACTTGCGGACCGGGCTCGAGCTTAGACTGCAATTTCAGAAATTCAACGGGCCTAGGCCCGGCCCGTAAGCCCGTAAATTGAAATCGGGCTCGAGCTATGCTTAGATTGGGCCCGACCCGACCTTGCCCGATGCTCATCCTTAACGACAAGGACACAAGCTGTGATCTGCAAACTCAAAAGAGGAATAAATCTCCATATCTGAAAACAACCGTTGGATTAAACTTGATCCGACGGCCCCCCAATGCCAAGCCACGCGTCGACCTGTAGATGTGGCACCGCTCCTCTGTTGAACATTTAGGGTTTGTTTGGTTGCAGGGTTGGACAGGGTTGGGTTGGGCAGGGGTACCTCTGTGAATAGTAAACTGTGAGGAGGAGAACCCTGTTTGGTTACAGGGCCAACCCGGGTTGGGCCAAGCCAACCCTGCCCAACCCTGCAACCAAACAAGCCCTTAAACTATGCATGTGACCTATGCGTGCGCGGAACTAAATATCTGGCAAATTTGCATACTAGACCCTGAAGGTCATTGATTTCACGGGTGGACCCTCTGCCAGTGACCACCTCATGCTAGAGCATGTGGTTACTTTGGCAAAATTTCCATGCACCCCGGCAGATTAGCAAATTTCTAGCAGGTCCCCGACAGGAAGTACTTAACGCGAGATAGCACGTGCTCGTTAGTTTTATTGTGCGAAAGCCCCCTGTAATTTTAACATTTCGCATAGAAATCCGAATTTCTAGATTCATTGCATCTATACCCCTAGCCTGTATATATACCCATATACAAATTATATACATTAAATAAAAATACAAAATATAAAAATATAATCAATACATATAAATACTGTATTTTTACACTATATACAGTATTAAATAATATTTTGAAACTAAAAATACTTTTTAGCATTAAATAAATCTTAAAATAAATACTAAAAAAACAACAAACTTTAAAAATCATAAAAATAAGAAAAACGTCTTTAAAAATATAATAAAAATTATCCACAGTAAATTTTACCATATTTTACACAATAAACTAAAAATAAAATAAAAATTGAATATAAAAATCAATAAAAAAATTACCAAATTCATAAAAACCTTCAAAAATTAATAACTAAATAAATACAAATCATCTAAAAACACACAATATATCATTTTAAAGATAATTACATCTACTTTATAATGAAAATAAAATAAAAATATTTTGCTATTGTTTGCTGCATTAAAAATTCAAAATACAAATATGTTTTCAATAAAAACTTAATTTTCCTTAAAAAAATAAGTCAAACCCCATAAAAATTGTAAAAACCCTTAAAATTTTGTAAATACATAAAAACACATTACAAAGAAAATAATCACAAAATAAAAAATAAAACATTTTCTAAATAAAAAATCATAAAATACATAAAATTCGTAAAGAAATAATATAAAATTCATTAAAAATGAAATAAAAATCAAAAAAATCTTTAAAATAAAATTAAATTTAGGAAATCCTTTTACCTTTGTCTATAGTTTAACCCTAGTCTCAAAACAGTTTGCCCCCCTGAGTTCGACACTCCCTTCTTAACCGTTATACACTTAAGTTTAGGAGTATAAATAAAAATACGAAGATTAGCTAATCCTTAATCTTTTATGTAAAAACTCCACATGGTCGATACAACGACCATGATTTATTCCGTCTCTTTTGCAGGATTCAGAAGACAATGACCATGGTGTTTTCCACTAATAGGATTGCATATGCATAAATGGGTATGGTTTAGGATGTTAAGTGATCATGTTAACGTTAAAAAAATCTTGAATAACATGCTAAGATTGATTATTATACTCATACAAAGTAACTCAAACCTAAGCTACTATCACTAGGCTAATATAAGTAGAAATGGAAACTTAGATGTTTTATATAACTGATGCGTGAAAGACCTGCATCTCAAGCTAATAACATATATAGGAGTCGAACAAATTGAACTTAAATATAAAGGGGAAGGGAAAGAGATTGGGTATGACTAGCATGGCCTAATGTTGTATATATATGTCAAGCATTGACAAGTCAAGTCAGTGTAATATGGGAGTAAGGAAATCATGACGGTGAAGTATGGGCATGATAAATCATATCAATGGAGCCTAAATATGATTACAAGTTTAAGTAACCACTTAATTACCGTAGTAAGTTGGTTTGGGAGTATATTTAAATGCTTTCTATAACGTGAATTTGGTGATACTTTTTTCTCTTGTATTTGACAGCCAAAGTATGATTAACAACTTTTATGAATGATGATATTAAAATAGAAATGCTAATTTATGTTGTCATACTTTAACATGTTATGCTTAGTGATATATTCAATGTTAATTAAATATTATAACATTTTTAATACATATTCATATATTGTTTTTCATGTCCATTTACTTACAAATGAAATCAAATAAATGCATGTCAACTTTTTGATGCAATTATGTTATAACTCTGTGTACAAGCTTAGTCGGAAAGGATCTTAATCGACCTAGAGTGGGGTTGTTACATGTGTATAAGCAAATATGTATGTATTATATGCATGTATATATATATATATATATGGGAAAAATGTGTATGCCCCTAGGGGGAGCTAACTTAGCTCCCCCCGCCCCTTTTTCACATATTTTTTTATTTTTTTTGAAATCCAAAACGTGTAAATTCATTATTAAATCCATATATTATGTCATTCAAATTTCATGCGAAACAGAGACTCCTACGACCTCCATCCAGACGGGGTCGATTTAAAAAATCCTGTTACCGTTAAAAAATGACTGTCTGGATGGAGGCCGTAGGAGTCTCTGTTTTGCACGAAATTTGAATAGCATAATATAGGGATATAGTGATGAATATTCATGGAAGAAATTTTCATTCAAAAAAATAAAAAAATTGGTGAAAATGGAGCGGGGAGAGCCAAGTTAGCTCCCCCAGGGGGCAGCCCCATTTATCCCTATATATATGTGTGTGTATATATATATATGCATTGTATATAGGAATGCAAATATATGAATACATACACACACATATCGAATCGAATTATTATTGAACGAATTTAGGTTAATTCGGATTCAGTTCACTTGATAATCGAATCCACAAGTTAGATTCAAATTCATTTCATTTGATTTCGAATCGAGTTTCTTTCGATTTTTCATCGAACGAATCATAATCGAATTTGAATGATTCAATTCGATTAACAACCCTATCCATCGATCTCACATCGTCCGTCCTCCTCTCACGTACATAAAATATGATCTTCATTCGAGATCGTTCACGAGGTCACATGTGGCGGATCCATACTGATCTGTTCAGCATAGCTAACGAAGGTCCATCACACTGTGGACCCATGATATTCTTGATTCTCTTTTTGGAACCATATATGCAAAATTTAAAGGGCAATGCCTTTACCACTGGGTAAAATGGGGTTGCCCCCATGGGGGGAGCTACCCGTCCTATTCCGTCCCTTTTTTTATTTTTTTGAACATTTCTTCCGTGAATTTTCATCAATATATCCCTATATTATGTCATTAAAATTTCGTGGGAACAGAAATTCCTACGTCCTCCATCCAGACGAGTCATTTTTAGCAATTCTGTTACGGTTAAAAAATGACTGTCTGGATGGAGGCCGTATGAGTCTCTGTTTCGTATGAAATTTTAACGACATAATATAAAGATATATTGATGAAATTCTATGAAAAAATAAAAAAAATAAAAAAAACCGAACAAAAGTACATGGGGAGAACCAAATTAGCTCGTTGGGCAGGCCATTGAACTCAGTCCAGGCGAGTATACGCCCCATCATCCGGTTACAGCCAGCTGAAACACACCATCCGTACTCAGTGCTCACCCACAAAGGCCTCGATCCACACTTCGATCATTCAATCCCCGCCATCCACTGGCTCCCACGTAGTCAGCCCAGACGAGTATACGCCACGTCATCCGTTTACCGCCTACTGAAACACACCATCCATCCTCAGTCCTCACCCCAAAACCGATAGGCCTCGATCCATACTTCGATCATAATCTCCACCATCCACTGCCCCCACGGGCGAACCCTCCCATCGCGTCCACTCCCATCACCCCTCGAAACCCTCACACCCCCTCACCAATCCACATCTCTGGGTTCGAGCCCACACCCTCCACACTCGCTCTCGCGCCATCCTTTGCCTTCGGGCTTTCGACTCCCCCCCCCCCCCCAAATATCTAAAACACCGTTGCTTCCTGCGGATATCCACTCCTCTATCGCCCCTTCAGGTACGCTTCCTCAGATTTTTCTCGTGGTTTTACCATGTTTGCTGTCGGATTCGGTGGAAAGATGGGTTCTTGCGCGTTTCCCTTTACTTTCTGGCATCTAGATTGTTCAAAATCGTGTCATTGATTCTCGATTTCCAGTATTTTGCGACCATGATCTTTCCTGCCGTTGTTTGCTCCTTTTTGCTCGCGGAACGTTTTTTTTACCGTTGGCTGGTTTTTACGTTTCTTGGTTTCTTAAAATTAGGGTTTATGAGGACGGCGAATGCCGAACGGGTTTCTGGGATCCCTCAAAGTAAAAAGTTAGAATAAAAAACGATTTTGATGCTATCTTGGTACTTTTAGAGTTTGTGCCCTAATTTGATCAGGGGTCTGGTCTTTCGCGAGAGTCGTCGCCCTAATTTGTGGCGTGTTTTGACATTTTAGGGTTGTTCTTGCGCTAGCGGTCGGGTGTGAATGTGATACAAGGAACGAAATTTTCATCTTTCCCGAGATGTCTCCCGCTCAATCTAATGGCAAAGCCGGGCCTCTTGATACTGGAAGTGATGTAAACTTGTTATCGAATACTTGCAATGGGGTAGGGAATGGGCATTCCTGTTGTTCGCGGGGAAACTACTCTACGAATTGCATCATTACAGATCGTGCATTTGTGGTAGATGTTGGTTTGAAAAGAGGTGACATAGAGATGGTCACTGATTGTGTTCTTACAAATGGCTCATGCTCCAAAAGGATTGTCCCTGCTAATGATAGGGATGACTCCAAAAAGATTGTCACTGATGGTGTTCTTACAAATGGCTCATGCTCCAAAAGGATTGCCCCTGCTAATGATAGGGATGACTCCAAAAAGATTGTCACTGATGGTGTTCTTACAAATGGCTCATGCTCCAAAAGAATTGTCCCTGCTAATGATAGGGATGACTCTGAAGCGGCAGAAAACAACTTTCTAAGTCTTGCCGGGAAAGTTGATAACACTAGCCCCTTGTTACTGGAGACTGAAATAATGTTGGGTTTGCTTGATGGGATGCCCAGAGATCGGGCCCAATGTACAGGTTTTGGACAAGCCGGTCCTCATCCTTGTCTACAGGACGTCGAACAGGCTTCCTCTTTGGATAGAGCTGAAGAAACTGACATGGCTTCTGGTTATGAGACACCGACTGAATGCATGTTTGATCCTTTCGCACCTGGTCCGAAAGAGCATGCATCTGCTCCTAAGAAGACATTGTCGACGCATGATCGATTGCCACTCAGACGACAGCTAAAATTTGACCCTCCTAGTGATGATTTTGAAGGAATGCACAACAGTGAAGCAGATGATTCTGCCAAAGACGATAAGATTGCCGAAGTACTTCATTTATCACTTTTGGAAGTCATAATGAAGAGTCGGTTGGAGGAAGGCTCGCTAACTGGGTCAATCACCTCTGACGAGCCAGCAACACCCACAGCTGCGTGTTTGTTACCGGGGATATCGGATACTTGCCCTGGTGCACCTTTGAGGCATACTCTTCTTAAATCAAGGAAAATTGACGCAACCATCTGCCGGAAACTCGATTTTTCTGAGGATATTTAAGAAGCTCTGATGAAGATGCTCCATGTAACTGTTTAAGCAATCCCCCTTGTTCCTGAATCTTGGGAGATTTGAGCCAAGTATTTGATGGTCTGATGCATTTGGTGGATGGAGGGTATGCTCTATAACTTTTTTTGTTCAGCATCCATGGGGAGTGAAGATACATGCAAGATGAGTTTGTGCGTGTTTGTTGCGATGTAAATGAAGGTATGATCAAACTGACATGTAGTCATGTTTAGGAACATAACAGTCATGTTGCATGTAAAGATTAAACTTAGCATTAGAGCTTCACACTCTGTCTTGCAGTATATTCTGATTTAAATTCACTGGTTCTTTTTAATATTTCATTACTTAATTACATAGTAGTCCTGTTTTAGCATGATCGAGTCCTTTGGACCATGCAGGTGAGTGTGCTGTATGCTTCCAATGATGCATCGTGCAAGGTGCCACCACATTCTTTGGGTTAATGGTGGTGTTTTTCTATTGAACGATGTTTAATTCTTGTAATATGATGTATCAAATTCGTATTGGTGTTGATCCGAAATGGTGACACCTTATTTTTCTGTGGCATTTTTTTTACATTTATCCGTTTTTAGTTGAGTCCTCTATGTTCTTAGTATTTGGAGGTTCTACGTTCTTCGGTTCCTAGCTGTCCATTTCGTGAAGATGGAGTCATCCAGTTATTATTGGGAAAAATGGATTGCACTGCAATATTTAACAATGAAATAGAAACAGATGTTTGTGTTCAGAAACATGTTATTCATCGTTTGGAATAGAATATTGTAGATGTGGGACGTTTTAAAGATCGAGAGATTGGTTGTAGAAATTGCAGAAAATCGTGATTGGCCAGGATTTTTCTTATAGAACAAAAAGGCAAGAAAAGCAGATATTCTTTCTGATCCGGTAGGTCATACATTATGTGAGGATAAAATAACATTGTAGGGTTTCTTTATATATTCCAAAATAATTTAAAACAAAGATTCTGCCCCTACTTTGTGCTGGGTTGTTTAAAGACATTCATGTGCTTCGTTTTAGCCCTTGAAGCATATTTGTGTGTTCTGGATTTTTGGAGTTTCTTTTCCTTTTTAATGAGCTGTGATTAAATAAATTCGATGTTAAGTTGAGAATTCCTATAAACCATTCCCTTATTTACACGGGGGTTGAAAGTGCCCATTGTTTAGGATCGGAGAGAAGGTATTTGCTTTCCTTGGTGCGTCTCGAGGCCTTTCCACCTTGGCTATGAACTTGCATATCACATTTGGAAGTGGTGGCGATGAAGAGGTTGCCTTCCTTTGCAGGGCAAGAATCATCTTGACCCATTGGGCAGCGATGTCATGGTCAGATGATTTCACTAGGCCCAGTGGTAGCATGGCGGTTAACAGTTGTTGTCACGAAGCTGAATGGTGGTGGCTGCACGAGCAACCACGGCGGCAGCAAGCGGTGGCGTGCAGCAGTGACACGACGGTAGTGCATGGTTGTGGCATGATGGCAATGTGCAAGCAACTACGAGCACATTTGCAACATGTCTCGATGTTGGTATGCAGCGCTGTGCAGCAGTGACATGATGGTGAAGGTACAGCCAGAACAACAGCTAAGGAAGATGATGACCATCGATCGTTGGTGGGAGTGGAAGAAGGCCATCAAAGACCTGATATTCGTTTAAAAAAAGCAAGTCCCCAAACTCATGGCATGTTGGTTCGAAGTTCAAAATAAAAAATTGAGGTTACTAAAATAAATAGCAGGTTGTCTCGAAGGCTCGGTGTGACTATGAATTAAAAATATCGGCCGAAACTTATGACAGGTTAGCCCAAAGACATGGTATGAGTTCAGACTAAACTCATGACTAATTGGTCCGGAGACGGTATGAGACAAGGTTTTAAAAACCGAACCGGACATCAAATCAGACAAGTATCGGTTTTTGGTTTTTATGATCGGACTTATGGGACAATTGGTCGAATCGGTGATGGCATCAACAGTTCATAAAAATCAGAAAAGATTGAACCGTTGTACTATTCATTTGGTTCGTATGGTTTAACCGGGTCGAACCGAGTTAGACCAGTAGTGTCATACAAATAAATATGAAAAATGCTAGATTATATTTTTAAAGGATTTATATACTCGTGTCCTTCCTAGTTTTTCAGTAACACTTATGCTCCTTTTTTCTAGAATTGTGCACCCTTCTGTATTTTTACACAACGGAAAGTAGTGACATTTTATAAGTACAAGTGTGCTTGTAAAAGATATTGCTAAATGTGCACCCTTCTGTATTTTTACACTAACATAAGAATAATATTGTAGATTTTTTTAAGAATATAGGAGTACAAGAGACATTGCTAAATGTTAGGGGTATAAATGTTCTTAGAAAATCTCAAAAGGATATAATAGACATATTTTGAAAAATTCATGTGTGTGATGCATAAAATTAACACTTTTAAAATTATTTAAACTTTAGTTAATAATAAGTGTTTTTAATTTATTACTTCTCATAGTATAACTATGATATATTCTTCATTTATTGTTGTTTGAAGTAGACAAACACGTGTAATATGTAAGACGAGAGGCCATGCTTCTATGGCAGGAAGTGAGACGTGATAATGTGTCATTGACGCATGTGGAAGGAGAAGAGATAAATGAGTACTATTATGGTTTAGAATGAGACTAGATTATGAATAATTTTTAAAAGATTACATTTTATTAAATTATCAAAATTTATTTTTAAATAAAAAATGGATGGTTGAACATATGGTTTGGTTCAATTTGTTCAATCGGGTTTAAGCGGGTCCAACCGGGTTATGATCGATTTTGACTAGTTTTTAATTTCTGAATAAAAATCGGATGGTTGAATCATTTTTCTTTCGATTCTTGGTTTAACCGATTGAACCGGCCAGTTCAGTTCGGTTTTTAAAACCTTGGTATGAGATCGAACTAACAATGTGATAGGTCTCTAAACTCATGTTAGGGTGGATTCAAAACACGCTATGAATTTGAACTAAAAATATGTCAGGTCTGTAAACTCACGGCAGGATTCTAAAGACATGTTATGTATTCAAACTAAAAATATACAGGTTTTATAGGCTTCATACTATTTGGCTTTAGAGATGCTATTAGTTTACTTTCAGGGTATAAAATTACAGGTTTCTTTATTCAAGGATCGAATTTTGAGTGAACAACCTAATGCTAAAGCTGAAAATTTAGATCAGTTTAATTACAAAATTATAAACTTCGTTTAGCTTCTCAGGTCCTTGACTAGTCTAATTTCCCAAGTTTTGTAGTTTGAGAAAGATAGGATTATTGCTATTGATAGGGAAGATTAATAAAGGTGATATCGCCGACCACAAGTAATAGATTGTTACTGTAACGTCCCGGGCTTAGATCCCCGGTCCGTTATCGGAGCATTACTGGCCCTAACAACCTCTTGGGATCGGGCCCATACGGACCCGATTAACCACCCCCAAAATGCTTAAGCCGAGTTGTCAAGTAGTAATCTCGTCACTATTTATCCCACCCGGGAACTTCTTGTTCCACGGTGTGGGACTATGTTGGGGTTTTTACAACCTCCCCCACTTATATTCGCAACGTCCTCGTTGCGACATGGCACATTACTTCTTCCCAGTGACAGTGGCAGCTGCATGCTCCGGGTAGCCATTTCCTCCAACCTCTTTGTAGGGGCGGCTCCACCTCTCGGGTAGCCCTTTTCACTGTCAGAGGGTGTTCGACTCTGATACCATTTGTAACGTCACGGGCTTAGATCCTCGGTCCGTTATCGGAGCATTACTGGCCCTAACAACCTCTTGGGATCGGGCCCATACGGACCCGATTAACCACCCCCAAAATGCTTAAGCCGAGTTGTCAAGTAGTAATCTCGTCACTATTTATCCCACCCGGGAACTTCTTGTTCCACGGTGTGGGACTATGTTGGGGTTTTTACAGTTACAGTCAAGCAAGCATGCAAAGAACATGAGATTTTTACCTGATTTTCTCAGCATGGAGTTCGTCGCCAGAAGATGGATCTCCAATGCACTACAATTGCGGACTTTGATCTCTCCAACATCTGCTTGGCCCCTTTTCCTGGAGCTAGATCATCACCTTATATAAGGTTTATACATGACTACAATTAGGATGATTTTGTCATGATTGGTTTTCATGGTTCTAGTGTTCGATTGATGGTGTGGTTGAGCAAGATCGGCGTGATCGGTCTCGAGACCATACACATCTTGTCTGCAAATCTATCACGATCGCCGACCTTCCAGAAACATGTTATCTTCTCTTTCCTTATTGTATTGATCACATATCAATCAGAAGACGATCTCACGTGATCATATACACGATCTGCTTCCTCATCTGCTCGCCCTTCCGAGGATCTTGCTAATCTAGGATCATGAAGCTTGCTTGAAATGACCAACAAACTCATCGCAAATAAGTACTAATCACGATCTTATGCACTCCTGGATAATGAAAAGTGGCTTTCCTTTCGCAATAATCTATTGGAATATTTACACCTATAACTCTGAGTAATTTCGTAATTACCCCAGGAACCTTCGATAATCACAAATTACATCGAGAACCTTGAATAACTGTTCCGTTTTACACCCATAACCCTCCGTTAGTTCAGTTCATTAACTCAATCAGATGGCTGAGTTAATCTAACCAATCCGTGATCCAACGGTTGAGATTAATTTTAAAAAAAAGGAAGGAGAGGGTTGTGTGCCTGGAGCTCGCGGGGGTAGGAGGCGCGGGGGTTGCCTGGAGCTTGCATGCGAGCGAGAGGAGGACGGGGGTGCATGGGAGGGGGTGTTGGAGCTCGCATGTGGGTCAGCGGTGAAGGCGCTGGGTGTAGCTGGAGCTTGCGGGAGTGGGGTGGGGTGGTGGGGGGGGGGGTGTGCAGCTGGAGCTTCACAGGAGAGGGGGGTGGAGGCGGGCAAACCGGGGGTGCAACAGGAGCTTACGGGAGAGGGGGGAGGAGGTGGGTATGCAGGCAAACCGGTGGGTGCAGCAGGAGCTTACGAGAGAGGGGGGTAGAGGCGGGGCATGCGAGCGAACTGGGGGGGGGGGGGGTTGCAGCTGGAGCTTCACGGGAGAGGGGTGCGTAGTTGGGGCATGTCGGCGAGCGGGGGAGAGTGGTGGGGGGGGGGCAGTTGGAGCTGGCGGGAGCGAGGGACGGCAGCGGGGGTGCAACTGGAGCTTCCTCGTCCTCCCTCCTCTTTAGAATGATATCAGTTTGTTTGATCTATAGAATGACATTATATTATAAATATGATGTATTTCGAAAGGTAAAATTGTCAACGTATGATTTTTTTGTCATAGATAACGGAGAAATAAGATGGAACTTGACACAAGGTTATACCATGTAAAGATTAAGCATTATTCGAGGTTCTCAATGTAATTCGTGATTATCGAGGATTCTGGAGAGAATTATGAGTGTAAACATCCCTAATCTATTCTATATATCTTATTGGCTCCAAGTTCGTCATTTACAATAAAGGAGCTAGAAATGCCTTTATTGTAATCTTTCTATGATTATTCTTAAAAGGAAGTCCTCGTAAACAATTCAAAATCTCAGTCAAAGTCAACCTTCGCATTTTAAAATGGCATGCGCGGAGGGCACATCGTTATCGCAGCCGCCCGATCCTCTCCAACGCTCTCCATCCAACCGTCCATTTCCTTCCCGCCATTTACCACCCTCCACCTTCACGCCCCAGCATTATTGCCTTTCACGTCTCTTCCAGACACACAAAGAGACCCCCCGACAAGTCTTCCAATTCTCCATCTCAGCCTCATTCATGGCCGCGAGGATGTCGTCTCCGATGCGCCTCTTCATCTACCCCGTCGCACAGGGACAAACTCAACTCAACGGATTCCACAGGGAGATCGTACCTGAATGTCCCGATTCACGTGACGCGGAATTCTCCTATTCGGATGAAGACTACTGCGATCTGAGGACATACGAGGGAATAAAGAAACATGTGTTCGGATGGAAACGACCGCTGCATTCGATGCTAGGAGACGGCGAATGTAAGTGTATCATTGTGCAAGGATAAACTGTATTTACCCATACTTACCAGTGGTCTTAGAAATTAATTGCATTATCTGAATTTTATAGAAGTTAATGAACCGAATTGCATAAATTCATAAAGTCCGGAAAACGTTCAGTACCACATGATAAGGCGGATCGTCTGTTATAACGATTCTGCTGTAACCGCTCGAACGATTCACATGATCTTGCACTTTTTATAGATCCGTACCGTACAAGATCATGTGAACGACTCGATCAAGATTGAGCGGTTAAAGCGGTTAAATTAGGCATTAAAACCACAAGAGAGGAGCTCTCTATTGCAACGACTTGGAAAGAGAAAAAAAAGGTTTAAAAAGGGGCAGTGGAACGCTTTCGCGCTGTCCTGTGGCTTTGCCCTCCGCTGTTTATTTCAAATGGAGACCCCAATCGCACACGTCGTTATCGCAGCCGCCCAATCCATCCCCACCCCATCTCCCCGCCGTCGGATCCTCCCGCCGCCCATTGGGGAACAACATGCCCGGATGCCCCCACGCGCCAACTCACGCCCACTCCTCCATTCCCGCTTATCCCAACAGTAGTGCGCGTCCCACCGCAACCACCGCCCCAACACCGCCGTTCGACGAAGATCTCCCCCAATTTCGGCGCCGCATGAGGTACCGATTTCTCTATCTCGGCGAGTTTCGATCAAAATTGACGCCTGTAGATCTATATGTCGGAATCTCTGATTGCTGCTGCTGATGCTGTTTGTTATCTTTGGTGTGGAGATCTCAGAGGTAGAGGAGAGGTGGCGGGAAGCCTCGATCTGGATTGGGGGTATTGCGATCTGACTACGTTTTCGGGGATGAGGGAGTTCGTGCTCGGACGGAAGCGGCCCGTGCGTTCGATGCTCGGAGGCGGTAAACGTAACTTCGTTCGCCCTTTGGTTTATCTCTTGAATGATTAAGTTGAGATTTTGGGGGTGCTATGTGCTTGGAGGTCTGTGGATATTTTGGTTTTGGTGTTTATTAATCTGCATATGAATTGTAGTTGCTGTTTACGCAAGCAAGCGATTCGGACCGATGCAGTGGAAATCGCTTGAAAGTCTAATTTTGCTGGAGAGGATGCCGGATGAAGTTTCCCCTATATGTTTGTGCTGACTTTTGCTAGACGAGGATTGGGTTTAACAAAACCGATAAGTATATGTTTGCAAAAGATGGTTGTGATTGGTGAAAATATATGTTTGCTTTTTTGGGCATAACAGTCGCAGTTTTCGGGTTCCTTCATTTCACTTTGTTTTGGTCTTCTTCTTATATCCCATGTTCCCAACTCCAGAGTTCGAACTCCATTGCTGTGCCTATTCGATCATATTATGTGTACCTAATGCTGAGTACTCATCCAAGTTAGACTGAGTGCTTGGCTTGGTTGCATCTTCAAGATGCAAGTCCGAATAAAATAAAAAGATCCGGTCAGACAATCTCAATATACATATGCAATGTTTTGGTTTCATTATCCTTTTCATAGTCCAGTAAATAGGGCTTACATAAGTTGTCAATGCTGAATGCAAGTTGATATGCATGAGTTCATTGCAAAGCTTGTATCGCTTTATTTTTTGATGTGTAGGAGATGCTCTATTATAATTGCTTCATGAATGTGCTCCATCACTTTATTTTGGATGTGTAGGATATGCTCTTCTAATTTGTCCACAGTTGTGCTTTGCTCATTACTTGTGGTGTAGTTTCTTCATTCTATTTATCAGCATCTATACAGTTCTTGCAAATCTCACAGCATTTAGATTATGGGAAGACAGGTCTGTTAAAATGATTGCAGGTTTGGCCAATTCAACTTCACGACTTTGAGTCACCATATCGAGTTTTCAACAATGTGCGTGACCATAGTTTAGAAACTTGGTTATTGCTACTCATTTTTCCGAAGCATGAAAAGATGATGCAGATACTTGATCAAGTATCTGATGGCAGGTTCATTGTATATATCAAGGAACTCAAGTAGCAAGCAATCTATACCAGACTTTACTGGGCCCAAAAGGGAGCTCGCTAATCTAATTCACCAGGGGAAAATGGATGCGTCTGAAGTCATGCCAAAGAACGAAGTGTCAATTTCACTTTATGTAATCTCATAAGAAGGGGGAGGACAAGATATTTATGAAAGGATACATAATGAAGAGAATAGCCTCTCTCCAGATCCGTTGAGCTGGAAAACCCTGTTACATCACTTTATATTGCTCTTTTTGTATGACACCGATGGTCTCAATGCTCGAGGATACTTAGTTAATGCATATACTTATCTATAAATATGTGAAGGTTAATATTTGTGAAAAAAGGTGGTCAAACCATATATCTGACCCACGTAGCAGGAGCTTTGCTCACTGAACCACCCTTTTTGAAGTATGAAATGTGTGCTCATAGTCACAGCAGGACCTAAGACTGGTTCCTCTTCTCTCCTTTCTTTATGAAACATCTGGATCTTGAGCAAAAATTTCGGCATTCTAGATGTCTGTACTCGGATCCTATTGATTTATTTCTCCCCCTATTCAGGTGCACTTGAAAGTCCATTAAATCTCCCCCATGGAGCTGGAACACGTTTGCTATCATATGGATTGCTTGAATGCGACATCTTTGTACATTCCCTCCACACATGATAAGTTATACCTATAAAAAATGAATTTTTTATTTATTTTTCAATGCTGCTTTCATTTTATAGAATGATTATGCATTTTGCAGTATGCTTGTCTATGATCCATTAAATCGTAGTTTTGTTGGATGCGATGCTCATATCGTTTATTTGGAGTATGGATGTTTGTATCTTAGTCAGCTCTGTGTAGAAGACTAATTGAGGATTGTTTAAAACTCAATGGATGCTCCCAATTATTTTATGCATTCCTATATTTTTTCATGTTGCACATTGTGATTCTATCACTAAGCGATTGCATTTCCTTCTGTAAATCCTACTCTGCATTTTATTTACCTAACACCTTTGTATTTGCATTGTTTCTTCTTATTTGCACTGAATTTCATTGTTGAACACTTGTGAATGATAATAGATCTATTTTTCTGGTTTCAGTTGCAGATGTGGTACTTTGGAGAAACAAGAAGGCCTCCACTGGTGTTGTAATATGGATGACTTTCATATGGGTTCTGGTAGAGTGGGGAGGGTTTAATGTGCTCCCTCTAATTTGCTATTCTTTAATATGTCTTTCGACGATGCTGACATTCCGGTCTGAACTGACATCCATGTGCAATAAGTACGAAAGATATGTGCTATTATCACTATTGTTAATTGTTGATTATGCTTTGAAATGTATTTGGATTGCATCATGCGGTTGTTTTAGCTAAAAGGAAAATTGAATGGATGTTGTGACCTAATAAACACCTGATTACCCATAGTATTCGGTTAAATCTAGATGAAGTTGGAAACTTGTTACTTGATGTGCATGTCAAGTAAACATGGGTGTAATTGATGTGTATCAAGCTCCCATATTATGACGGATACCGATATATGCTCCTATTAGGGGTTTTGGAAAATGTCATCTCTAGATTGGCTATACTCAGATACACTCCATTGCAACTGTTGCAATATTCGATCGAATGGACTGAATATTCGGTCGAATATTCTTATTCGGTGGGGTGACCAAATAGAATATTACTACTCGGTCAATATTCTGTCCAACACGAATATCCCCGCATATTCGGGCTGAATATTTGGGTATTCGACCAAATATTCGGCCAACTATTGCAATAGACTGCTATTTTTTTATTTTTTATTTTTAAAGGTTACCATTTATCCAATATCACCATGAACGTTAAGTAACTTGTTAATTGGTAAATTTGTCTTGAAATCTTATTGATCGATGGCCATATATGTATAAGTATACAAGAACATGTATGTCAAACATAATTTTTATATTTAAAATAAGTAAAAATACATAACCAAATAATTCTCAGTATTCTCCCAAATATCGAATATTCTTGTTCAGTGACCCCGCCGACTGAATACAGAATACCAACTTCTACAACATTGAGAAATACAATACCCCCTCTCCTTTCTCACAGTTTTTGTTCCTTCTACGTTGGAAAGGGTTTTCCGCGTAGAATCTGTCCTGTGGTGGTTGTTTCTTTGGTCTGTTTCTAGTGGACATCTACTTCAACATTAATTATGATGCCAGTGGTTATTCTGCCTTGTGGTGGTTGTTTCTTTGGTCTGTTTCTAGTGGACATCTACTTCAACATTAATTATGATGCCAGTGGTTATTCTGCCTTTTTTCTTCACATTCGTGTGTAAATTTATCTCGTTCATCTTATCATATGAGCTGTCTAGCATGGGGCTTCTCAAAATGAATTAATTATGATGTCAGTGGTTATTATGCCTTTTCTTCTTCACATTCATGTGTAAATTTATCTTGTTCATGTTATCATATGAGCTGTCTAGCATGGGGCTTCTTAAAATCAAACTATAAATAACAAATAGTGCTTCATGTGTTTTCTCTAATACCTTGTGATTTTAGAAACCTTGTTCATCTTATTATCATCTGATATGCCCAGCGTGCGGTTTCCCAAAATCGAACTATTAATTATAAAAAGTGTTCCATCTGTAACCTTGTGATTTTACATTATTCTTACATATTCTTTCCTTTTTAGGGTGTGCGCCTATTTCAAACAAACATGGATTGAATTTTGCATTGAAAGGGTTGAACAAATCTTATTTGATATCACAGCCATTTTTCGCAGAAGATTTTTTGGGTTCTGACACATTTGCATTATGTAGTCGGTTGTCAACACAAGCAGAAGTGGATTCCCATAATGACCTGATTATGCTTATTGAAGGAACGGCAGTATACGTAGTTAAGGAAGTTTCAAAGGCTTTCCAGTCAACCCCCTTGAAGAAGAACTTGTCTGCTTTTGTTGTGGTAAGTTAACCCATGTGTTGGATGATTCCCTCAAGCTTGTTTAGGAGCCCTCTTGACCACTTCTTTTGTTGTGCAGGTGAATGTTGTATTCTGGATTGTATCCATTGTCAGCAGTTGGTTTGATTTTGTAACTCTACTATATATGGGTAAGTTGAGTGAAATTTCTCTTTGTGACAGCATTCAAAATCATCTGGTGCATCAAGGCATTTTTCACGGACCATGTCATTTATCATCCTTTTGGTGTCCAATTGTCAGCAGAACTATTCCAGAATAAAATATATATAAATGATGCATTTCCATCAATAGAGTATAAGTTTCCGAGGATTCCAGAAAAATGAATTTGATAAAAACCAATTTCACATATGATATTTTAGTAAGGAAAAGCTGCAATATAGCTTCATCGATATCTTGCAGGTCATCGTTGAAACATGCATATATACCCTTATTCAAGTGCTTAGAGCGAACTTGCTCTCCATTTCATCACATGAAAATATTGCCATGCAGTGGCTTCAAAAAAAATATTGCCATGCAGTTATCTAACCATCTTTCTTTCCATAGCTACTATGGATTCCATCCTCTTCTGTATAGCTGATACATTAATATGTTATTGCATGCAGTTTTCCTAATTTTATACGTTTCACTGGCTCTATATGGGAGATATGAGGAAGATATCGACTCTGCCATAGTGATGGCATTATTCAACATCCATAGGCATTATTTGGTGCTGAACTCAACTCTACTGAGAACTATAAAAAGGTTTTATTTCATTAGAATGAGGCTACGCTGAGGAAAAGGGGCATTTGCTCACCTAAATGTCTCACTGCCACCTCTTCTAATTTTGTAAGTTTTACTTCTTTTTTCGCACAATGTCAGTAGACACCATATATCTATTAAAATCCTGAAGGCTTTTAAGATCAGTTATTGGATTGTGTATTAAAAAGCAGTACATAAGTCTATGATTCCATTACTATTAATGACATGTTAAGTTTCGAATGTCTCCATGGTCTCTGGAAAGCCTCAACTTCAAAACTTCAGGATAACATTTAAAGCCAAATAAAATAGAATTATTCTCGTTGTTTACTTTTAAACAATGAAGCTTACTTCTGCGAACTGTGACATGTAAGGATAGCTTACTTCAGTGATCATAAGTCCAGTGGATAAACAAACATAACTTCCCCTAGTAAGCAAGAGATTCTGAAACAGTAAGGTGAAATAAAAAATATGTTTATTTCTTACTCGTACTTTGTAGAACAACAAGCACCCAAAGACACAAATGTTTACGTGGAAAACCCCCTCCACAAAAGGGTGAAAAACACAAGGTGTGTTGCATATATCAATTAGGGTTTTTGTTTTTCCTTCTATGTCAGAAAATCAAGATTGGGTTAATTACATATATGGTTCTCAAATGGATAAATGGATCATCACCCCGGACAAGCAACTCAACACTTCCCCTTACGTTGGGGATAGAGTTTGTACATGTCCAACTTGCTCACATTCTTCTTAAAACTAGTCGCGAGAAGCCTCTTGGTGAAGACATCAGCCACTTGATCTTTAACTTTTATGTACAACATGACAAACTCAAGTCAATTCTCTTTCTGATAAAAAGATGATCAATCTCTCTATGCGTGGTTCTATCGTGCATGACACGATTGTCCAATAGATTTATAACACCATTGTTGTCACAGAATAGTTTCATATGCTACTTGAGATTTATTCCAATGCCCATCACAATATTCTTAAGCCACAATATCTTAGTAATACACATAACAATAATCATGTATTCAACTTCAACATTAGACCTAACACAGAGCGATTTCCCTTTGCTTCTCAAAATCACTAGCCCCCTCCCCTTAACATTCAATATCAAGTTATAGATCTCCTTGTATCATTACACCTTGTCCAATATGTATCATTATATCTTTCAATGTTGGCTTTGCATTTTGGTAAAGATGAATCCGTCTCCATTGTCCTTTTTCACTAAGCAGAGAAACTTTACTACCTTCATGTGAATATTGAAAGTTACATGCATGAATTGGCTTGTCATGTTTGCAGTATAAGTAATGTTGGGTCTAGTTAGAATGAGACAAATCAACTTCCTAACACGTCTCTACTGCCTGCTTGTAAAGTCTTCATCAAGTTGCTTCCCATCATTGATGCTCAACCTACGACTCCCATCAATAGACATAGGAGCATATTTGCATCCTAACTTTCCACTTTCCATTGACATATTTTAGCTGACCCTACGTAATGTGGGAAAAGGCTTTTTGTTGTTGTTTATATTTCCAAGATCCTTCAGGTCAAAATCCCCAATAAGTTCTCGTTTAGACGAGTTATCTCCTCCTCATCGCCCCTTGCGATAACTAGATCATCAACATAAACAAGAAGAAGACCATTTTACTTCCGTCCCTTTTGACAGAGAGAGTATAATCACCACTGCGTTGGAAATATTTTAATTTGATCATTACCGCTCTAAGCCTTTCGAACCAGACTTTCGGAGATTCCTTCGGTACGAATATATCTTTCTTTCCGTGGTTAAGTGGCACATATATGGAAACATTTTCTACAAATTTAAGAAGGAAATTTTAACATCCTTGTGAAGTTTTCATTTCTTCAGAACCGTAAGAAATGATGATTCACAATGTATTCATCTTTTCCATAGGAGCATAAGTTTCCAAGTAGTTAATACCATATTTTTAATTGAAATGCCTTGCAACAAGTTTGGTCTTGCATCTTTTTACTTGTTTATTGACTTGCATTTTTAGTGTAGACTTACTTAGAACTAATCAGATGCACTCTGTTTGAAATATCCACATTGTCCCACGACTCACATGTACAATTTCTTTCAAGAGCCTCCATATGCATAGCTTGGACCCATCTAGGATTAAACTAGCTTCAGTAATATTCCTAGGAATCATGAAAGGGGGAAGTGAAGACATAAATATGATGCTCCGCCTCAGCAGGAGTGTCATGCCTAAACTTCTTAAGATGCAGATACTTAATGATAATCGCATTCATATATCATGATTAACATTCAGAATATGAGCAGGAAATCAACAAAATGCTCCAATGATGTTATATATCCATGGTTCCCAAAAATGTACAATTTACATATTTATATGGGAGTAGAGAGTATGCACCAAGGTGTATGTAAGTTTACATGCACCGGTGACACAAACGTCTTTGAAATGAATCCTTAGGAGATTTAGATCACCATATATTACCATGCTACCATTCCAAATTCAACATAATTTGAGACTTATATTCCATTCATCAAGATCATCAAATTTTAAATTTTAACAGTCTTAAAATTGATGAATTTGACTCCTTCTAGATGGACATGTTAGAAATGTTTATTTTATACGAAACTTAAAACACGTGTTCCACTTAACATTCTTATTAAATCCTCCAACGATTCATTTAAAAAAATGGACATTTATGGCACCGATGCATGTAAAATTACATGCACCTTGGTGCATACTACCGTTCCCTATTTATATATTGGCACAATTATATTATGTGCATGAATTACAAATTTAAACCGTTGAAGTTCTAAAAATAGTACAACAATTAGTACAACTTTACAAGTGAAACTGTACCTAGAAGTTCGGTACAAAATACAAAAGCTCAAGTCACAAATGTTATTCAACAACTTGCAAACCTGGATGGGTTTCAAAAAAAGTATGTACGAATAGTAAATTCAGGGCAGCTAAAAGCTTAAAACAGGCTAACAACACTACACTCTAACTAGAAGCATAAAAGAGTAAAGAGAGGTATATTCATGTTCCATTATACATATCATCCTTGTGATTTCTTGTTCACTATTTCGAACAATTTGTAAAGATTGTTGTTATAAATTACATGCAATTCACTACTTATAGTCTACAAGTGTTTGTACTCTTATTCGTGTCATGAGCTCATCTAACATGTATCCACATTATCCATTTTGGTTTAATCATATACATAAACACACATTAGTATACTATTCAAAGCTTATGCCATTACTTAGTTGCTGAGTTCAATCTATTAACAACATAATCTTAAAGTCATATACTATGTATTCAAGGAACCAACTTACATAGGCAAATCTCATCTCCAGCTTCAACTCATTTCCCCAGGTTACCCACCATAAGGGGAAATCTAGGAACAAGTACATTGTAGCCAACAAGATTGCACCAAATACACCCTTATGGCATAGTACAAGTCTTTGTGTTGTACTAGAGACGCGGAGTAGACCGATAGTACCTGCAGTGCTATGCTCAACTGACAGGGTTGCAGAATCCACCACCATGTTCCCTATAATCAAAACTAGCACTCCCTATGGGACTCATCGGGACTATTGCGGGTCATCATGAAATCTCACCCATATGTCATGATATATTTCATTGTTTATTTCTTATTGTGCTAGGGTTTCTTTCCCATTAGGTCTCCATTAATTATTGGTGTCATGCATTGATCCACCTTAGGCAGTTATGATTGCAGATGACAATTCTGAAGCATGCATGTGACATCTCCTCATTCAACTACTAGTTACCTTCCACGCATATCATGTCACTTGTCATTCGATTGTATTTATTCATATGGATCTCATAGATGTTTTCATGAGATTCTCAATTTGTTACAATTAATCATCTCCCGCATAGCTTAAACATATTTCTTAATCGATTGTATTTATTCATATGGATCTCATAGATGTTTTCATGAGATTCTCAATTTGTTACAATTCATCATCTCCCTCATAGCTTAAACATATTTCTTAAGTCAATTACCTTTTTCAGAGATATGCCACTAGTCACCGGGTCGAGAACATTGATGTTTAACCTCTCCCAATGTGTCCATTTAATTAATCAGTTGTAGCATCATGGATAATCTGCGGTCGTGGCCCATGTAGGGTCTCACGTTATGACTCCAAGGTACTTAGTACCTTAGAATGCTTCGTGGGTATTCATTTGAGATACACAAGCCTCTACAGGTGCCATCATAAGTCGCACTGGTTTTAGTTGATTATTTTCCCATACACCCCCGCAGATTCCTACCGACTACTTTTCGATGAATTTTAATCATATCCATCATGGAATGATCTAAGCATTTATTATCTATCACATTTTCATGCAAGTAGGCATGGCTCTATAATCAGAGATGTTCCGATCGGAGGTTATGTCTCAGGGATACAAAGGAGGAGTACCCATCTACTCTCATTCAGCTTGATCCCCAAGTTAAACGAGACCAACTACCCAAGTGGTCACGGATATTTCTAATGATTATGCGAGAATAAAACACGGAGCATTTTTATTTGAGTCAGAGCTTGCTGCCAAGAAAGACAAATACGCCGCATAGGGGGAAGAAGATGGGATGTTGATCCCCAAGATCATGGCTAGTGTTATCGACAGAATGCAGATGAAGTACTATTATACAAGTTCTAATGACATGTCAATATTTGTGAAAGCCACATATAGACAATAGAAAAATTCAGCAGTTTGTTTTAGACATACTTTGATATGAATAATCTCAAGCAAACATGATTCGCCCTAGCTGAGTATTTCTCTCATTTAAATCCTCATTTAAATGATACAATGTTTGCATTATATGATGCATCTGCCATAGATAGAAGGAATACCACCATTACATGACAATTATGGTATTCCTTGCAGGGACTTCACCTGGATTATGCTGCTGTTCGAGATCAAATGATTATTGTCGCCACCAATTTGCCTACCATGGAGGAGGCCTACATCGCTCGGAGCCATCTAGTGGTCTCACACACACACACACACACACACACCAATACTACTGCTAAGGCTTAGGGCCATATCATTGCACTTTCCATCCCATTTGCACTTGATGTGGCCCATACATGGGCCATGGTCGTGGTCCCTACATACCAGGGTGAGAATGCAACACCATTAAGTGTACTTCCCCCATAAAGCATGTTACTTCAAGGATGTCTTGTTTTTTTAATCAAAAAGGGGGAGACACTCCAGAGGTGTCCGCCCAAGCTTTTATTAGTTAAGAAATTGTTACAGAGAGCTTACATCAACTAGGTCTCAAGGAGAGATCTGGATAGATACACAATATTCTCAACATAAAACCTTTACGAAGAGAGAATCAACTTGTGAAAGAGCCAAGTTGTGCCCAAATCACCGAAATTGGGCGCAACAATTCGGTCATAGCTCTGAACTGGTTGGCCACCAGTGAGGCCCAAAATCCCTCATGAGAAGGCAAGTCCACCCATGAAATGCCCATCGACTTCCAGATCTCCCTAAATCGAGAGCACGAGTAGAAAAGGTGAATCGAGTCTTTGTCCTCTGCAGCACGCATAGCGCATAATGTGTCACCCCCTAGAGGAAGGGGGCTCTTCTAGCCTTAGTCAGAACGTAACCCAACCGTTGAAGCCAAAGGAAAACCTTTATCTTCAACGGTGGTCTCAGTGTCCACATCAGCATGCAGTCTCTTTCCCTTTCTCCCCCGATTCCCTCTTGAGCTCATGTAAGTGCCTTGTAAGGCCCATAAAAAAAGTGCCTTGTAAGCCTTCTTAACAGAATAGCCTCCATCCTTCCAGATCCAATGATCCCTCCATCTGAAGGTCCCACGGAGGATGTCAACTGCTTCAACATCAATAGTAAGTCCCCGAATCATTACTCCAAGAGCGGAGAGGAGGTCGACATCCATTGCCCATCCGCCCAAGCATCTCTTACTCACATCTTCTGATCCCTAGCCAAAGCAAAAATTCTTGAGAAACGATCATCAAAGGAGCCTTTGCCGCACCAATCATCCTTCCAGAACAAGAAGGATTTGTCGTCACCCACAACCGGGTGCATCTGCACCGGTACCTCCTGCAGAACAAAGCAGATCCCTGTCCAGAATGCAGATCGGGGCCGGTCGAGCGAGGCCTCCCTAAAAGGCTAAACCCTAATGTCGTGGATGTCCTGGAGGAGCTTGTAGGTGAGGTCTTCGCCACTGCCTTCGAGTCTCGCCACCCACTTAAGCATCAAAGCCTTGTTCATTTCCTCTAATTTGAGGATGCCCAACCCACATTGTTCTTTTGTTGCAGTAACCATCTCCCAATTCACCAGGTGCATCCCTCTTGATTGCCCATTGGAAGAGCTCCTAAAGAATCACTACATGCATGAGTCTAAACGGTTCTGAATCCCCGCTGGCATAATCCTCAAAGAGATGAAGAAGATAGGGATGGTTGCCAGAACCGCCTTAAGGAGCACAAATCTCCCCCACGAGAAAGACAAGAAGCCTTCTACCTTGCCAGTTTCCTCTCTACCTTCTCCAAGACCGAGGGCTAGTTAGACTGCTTCAAGTGCTCGCAAGTCAACGGAAGGCCAAGATAATATATAGGCAAAGATCTACATGGGGTATGTAAAATGTTAGAGCACTCCTCAACCTCCGAGGTCGTCATTCCGAAAAGAACGAAAACATACTTCGTTTTGTTCACCTTCAAACCCGAAAGTTCACTGAAAATGTCTAGCATTGTATTCATGGACTTGGTCTCTGCATCACCCCCTCGATGGAGAAGAGGGTGTTATCTATGTACTGAAGCAGGGATGGAGAGATACCCTTTGGAAAAGCCGTCGTCTTCTCAAAGAAAACTCCCTGGTTGGTCCTAATGGCAAAACATCTGCCACAAATATCGAACTCCCATCTATGGCTGGAAGAAACCCCCCTCAGGGCGTTCATTGACCGTGACTACCAAGGAAGGCGTAGAGATACATCTCTTCATCCAAGAAATCCAACTCTCAGGAAAGCTGTGCTTCGCCATCACTGACCATAGAAAGGCCCAATCAAAATGGTTGTACGTTTTGGAGAAGTCGACCTTCCAAAGGACTCCCTTCACCTCCATGTTCTTCTAATCCCCAATCATCTCTGATGCCATAACCACACTGTCCATCATGAGGCGGTCTTAAATAAAAGCTATCTGAGTAGGAGCAATCAGATCCTCAAGGACGTTACCCAAACGATTCGCCAAAACCTTTGTCACGATGAGATAAACTGCATTAGAGAGCGCGATGGGACGAAAAACTTCAATTATGTTGGCTCGCTCCTTTTTTTTAGGCTCTGGCTCGCTCCTTAAGCAAAAGGAATAGATGAGTCTTGTTCAATCTGTCAAAACTTCGATTCCCCACAACAAATTCTTGCAGCACCGCTAAAAGATCTAACTGCACCACATTCTTGAACTCCTTAAAAAATAAAACTGGAAAGCCATCCAGTCCAGGTGATCCATCAGTGTTCAGCTCCTACATCATCGTTTTCAGCTTGTTCAAGTGAAAAGCCCTAGTGAGCACATCTTGCTGGGTGGGCGAAAGAACTGATTCTCCCCTGCCCAACCATATCCAGCTCCTATTCAGAGCCTTTGCGAGACATAGTCTGAAAGTACCCCACAGTCTCCCTGCCAACCTCGCGATCACCCTTAGCCAAAATCCTCTCAACACTAAGGTTCTGAATTAGGTTCCAGCGACGCCTGCCACTAGCCACTGCATGGAAGAATGGCATGTTCGCATCCCCCTCCTTGATCCACTTATGTCTGGATCTCTGCCTCCACACCACCTCATGCTTTCCATCCTCGAGAAAAATGCGATGCCCAACCTCCCTTTCCATCAACTCCATCGAAGAAAAGTCCATATCATCCTCCACACAATCCAACTATGACGTCACCCTTTGTGCCTCTAATCGTCGGGTGCAACATCTCTTCCGCACAACCTTCTTGTCGCTATACAACCTCTTCCTCAATTCCACCAGCTTTCGGAACAAGCAGGCGGTAGCCGAATCGCTCACCACTTGCGTCCCCCAAAAGTTCTCCACTAAGGAATTGAACACATCCTGAAGAAGCCATGCCTTCTCGAATGTGAAGAAAGCACGAGAAACAGGGTTCTCCCTCGACACCCACGCAATCAAGGTGTGGTCTGACCTGGAGCGAGGAAGAGCAAACACACTAGCCAACAGGAAGGCGGACATGAGCTCCAACGAGCTAAGGAAGCGATCAATCCTGGATCTCGACCTCGGACTATGCCAAGTGTATCGGCAACCGACGGCATCCAAAACATTTAGTTGGAAGTCACCCACCATGTCTGCAAACTCCTGAGAACCAATATCCCCACCCCACAATATAGGGCGATCAGAATCGAAAAAGATGACGTTGAAATCTCCCCAACAAGCTACGGCTCTGTAGAGTAAGATAGTCTTACTGCCCACAAATCTACCCAGAGCTAGTTGCTATTCCTTGAGTCATTAGCATGGTTCGAAAAAACACACCTCGAGGCGCAAAGGCGCTCGAGGTGAAACGAGGCGATGGAAATTACCTTGAGGCGACCGCCTCAGACCCCCTGGCAGAGGCGTGCGCCTCAGATGCCTGAGGCGGTCGAGGCGAGGTGAGACGATGAGGCGAGGCGAGATGCTAGGTGAGGCATTTTTGGATTTTTTTTTCAAGCATTTTTTAAAGAAAATAATTAATCCTCTTCGTATTTTCATATGTTTATAAAGATCTAGTTGTTGAGTATATATTTATGCAAGATGAATGCTTAAATTGACATCTTTCATATACACATTTACCATTATCATGTCCAATTCTTTCAGTAAACTCTTACTATTACACCCTTAAACATATAAGAAACTGCGTGCGAATTCGAATACCCATATAAGAAAAATTTTGGGACGGGGGCGCTTCCCCCTGCAACCCCCGCAAGGGGGGGCAACTTAGGCCCCCCTAGCCCCCCCAGGCTCGCTGACCGGGCAACGAGACCCCCGTACTGGTAGGGTATGGTGGCTGTTATAAAATAGAAAGCGGAAGCGGAATAACATAATAAAGAAGAATAATCACGAAGAACACAAAGATTTTTATGTGGAACCCTACTCCGTGAGGTGCGGGATGGAACCACAGGAGAAGCCCTCAACGGGGCGGATATTCTATTGGAATTTCTCAATGAGTACAGGAGGTCTGGGGCTCCTTATATAGCCTTCCCAGAGCCTCCAAGTCCCACTGTTGGTCCATGTGGGACTAAACACAGAATGGGGTAAATGGATCTCCTCCAGGATCCATTTACCCTGTTACAACATAATAGGCGCACTACTTAATACTCCAACACTCCCCCTCAAGCTGGAGCATGCAATGCTCAGCTTGGACAAACAAACAAAAAGAAACTCAACTCAACGCTACAGGACACTACGGACAATATCAACCCAACGCGCACATTGCTGCAGTCGAGGACGTTGCTTCTCATGCCGTGCAGGTGAGGAGGACGAACGGGCTGGAGTGTGAGTCAACTGAAGACTCGTAACCTGACCATCGAGTCTGAACTTGCGCCTGAAGTCTCCTCGTCGGAGAACTGAGTCTCTCCCATCTGGCTCAGAGAATGGTGCACTGCTCTGGTGTACCTATGATACCACATGAAAATCCTTGTCTTCAAGGAAATGGTCCTCTGCTCTGGAGTCCCTATGGCTCACATGAAAACTCTGGCCTGACAACTAGAAGAATGATGGGGACCGCGAAACCAATGATGGCAAAATTTGCTCATCTGACAATGACCGCACACTCGTGCGTGTCTGAAACTGAGGACTCGGAAGACAATCGTCGAGTCTGAACCTGGATCTGAACCGTAGAGTCTGGAATCTGATCGGTCTGAAAATCTGAATCTGCATCTGGGATACAAGACCTGTGACTCTACATATATACTCCCCCTTTCTCCCATACTTGTCGGAAAATATGGACGTCGACCAAGATGGGAGAAGACAAGACAAATAGGGGTACACAATACCAATTAAGTCGTTACAAATTTTTCGGCTTCTCAAAACATGGATAACTTTTGGCCGTTTCATTTTTTTTACGGCTCTTGACAAACATTTTTTTAAAAACACAATTTTTTTTTTAAAACCGTTTCACATCATGTTTTTTTTTCCGGCTTTTGCATCACACTGTTTTTTTTAACCATGCGTACGGCCTCTTTTTTTTTTGTACGCGCATGTTTTTTTTTTGTTTTTCTTTTTTTTTACGTGACCCACTTGGGCCCACCAAAAAATACTCATTCTCTCTCCTTTTTTTTTCTTCCCCGCAGGTCGCTCTCTCTTCACATATTTTTTTTAATCCAAATCTCGACCCACCTTTGGGCCTCAAAATGCAGCATTCCTCTCTTTTTTTTTACGACTGAACCCACTACTTTTTTTTCATATGGCCCACATGGGCCCAAGTTGCTGTAGCCACTTAGGGCTTTAATAAGCAGCATCCTCCCCCGTTTTTTTTATACACCAACGCCCACTGGGGCTGAAACACCATCACCTTTTTTTATAAACTCGTGATACCTGTCTTAGGGTTCCCACCACGATGGAACCCTCTTCTTCATATATGAGTGCCTCCCCCGATTCGTTTGCGCCGCCAGCGAGGTCAGGAGGAAGAGGCGCGCCTGGATCTGCTGTCTTCTTGAGGTGCGCATGCGAGCACCGCGCTGGGGGGTCGCCGCAATGCCGCGAGAGTGAATAGGGCGAGTCGCCAGGAGGAGTCGAAGATCGGGGCGCCGCCTGGAGCACGCTCGGGACTGGGAAGGTTGAAGGCGGCGTGCTGCAGAGGGTGATGCGCCTGGATCTGACGAGAAGAAGGGTAGCGCCGCTTGGAGTTCTTCGCGTGCGGCGCCGCCATAGAGCACGGAGCGGGGTCGCGTGGAAAGGGTCGTCTGGGACTTGAGGGGTCGCCCGATAGGGCGCCTTGGGCTATCGTCTGGATAATCGGACCGTCGCTGCCGTCAGATGCGGAGCCCTTGTGGCTCCTTTGTCGATGGAAAGATGAACGCCTGGGCCTGCCTGGTGGCCTGGAAGGACGAATCTCGTGCCACAAGGAGATGTTGGCTGTCGATGAATGAAAGATGATGAGAAAACCTCCTGCGCCGCCTGCGCATACTGGGATCTGCCGAGGATAGAGATGCAGCCTTGATCTGCAACTTGAAGCTGAAGCCTCAACTCATGAGATTCGACGTGTGCCGACTTCCAGAATACGCAAAAAATAGCATATCGCGCTTTGGAAGCATGATTAGGGTTTCCTACGAAACCCTGGAACAGAATCTCTAATAAACTCTTCAAAATAATCTTCAATATGAAAATAGAATCTTGAATAAAATTAAGAACAAGAAAACCCCAAGAATCGGATCCGCTATGATACCATGTTATAAAATAGAAAGCGGAAGCGGAATAACATAATAAAGAAGAATAATCACGAAGAACACAAAGATTTTTATGTGGAACCCTACTCCGTGAGGAGCGGGATGAAACCACAGGAGAAGCCCTCAACGGGGCGGATATTCTATTAGAATTTCTCAATGAGTACAGGAGGTCTGGGGCTCCTTATATAGCCTTCCCAGAGCCTCCAAGTCCCACTGTTGGTCCATGTGGGACTAAACACAGAATGGGGTAAATGGATCTCCTCCAGGATCCATTTACCCTGTTACAACATAATAGGCGCACTACTTAATACTCCAACAGTGGCACAAGGGGGACATCATACCATTCTTCATCTAGTTCAGTAGAACATACGATTAGGATTCAAATCGTATGATTCATATCAACAACTTGGATATCTTTAATGACAATTATAGCCAATCCTTTTTTGATAAAAAATATTTTAGTGATAGTTATAGCCAATGATTTCCTTTTGATTGGGCAGAAATTTAGTAGAAATATTTATGGCATTGATATGTCCTTTTTTTCGTGTTCTTATCTTCATAATATCATCATATATTACATTGTTGTATATTATATGCCATCGATAAATATATTTATTATTTTTTATATGCTATATATTGTATATCATCAATAAATATATTTATTATATTTTTTTAGCTATCTTCCTATACAAACTGAGGCTTATGCCTCGACCGCCTCGAGGCTACACCTCGCCTCTCCTCCAGGGAAAACGCCTCGTCCTGCCTTTTGTTTTTTCAAACCTTGGTCGTTAGGCCCATATATGCTGGAGAGGAGCATACACATGCCTGATCTCCTCTTCTTAAACAAGACAGACACCACATATGCCACCAAGAGCTTGGACTCTAGGCTAAAGAGGTCAGTGTTCCACGCCACCAGAAGATCGCATGCACTGCCCACAGATGGCAATGCCCTGAACTCCAAAAGATGAGCTCCCTCAATGAAAGTCCAATAGTGCCTGGACCAGTTCGACATCTTGGTCTCTTGTAAGAAGGCGGCATCGATACACGACTCCAAGAAGTCTTTTGACTGTTGTACATTTCTCCGGGTCACCCAGACCCCTCACATTCCATGATAGAATCTTTATTGCAGTAGTGCCTTCTTCCCCTCCTTCTGGACGACACCCACATCTCTCGTAATAGCCTCCACCAACGACGTTGTGCAAGGCGACCATGAGTCAATCACTTTAGACAAAGATGTGCTTACCCTAGTCGACTCCAATCGCGACCTCTTCCAGATGTAGAACCTCAGACCGTTAGCCATCTCAAGGTATAGAGTCGGTCTCGACTGGGGTCACGAACCCATCCCCACTCTTGGACGCTGCATCAACCAAGAAGACGAACCGGCCAACTCAATGGATTTTATTAGGTCACATGTCGACCCATTTACTCAATCCATGATAGATGGCTGCAATCAATTTTTTGAGCGACACCGAAAGCATGGTATCCAAATCCCAAGAGCAAGGCAAGGCAGGGGGTTAGAGGCCAAGTCCAGGGCCATCCACCTGTCGGTAAAAGTGACCGAAAACGGGGTGTTCTACATCTCAGATAAGGCCTCCAAGGATGCAAGCACCAACGGTTGAGGGATGTTCAGCGAAAAGTGCTTTACGCAGCATTTGCATTCTCCACCACCCCCCATGCCACAACCTCCTCCTCAGGTGCAGAGGTTTCAGACAACGTTTCATGCCCCCTAGATAGGTCCAGGGGTGGTGGAGGATCCATAACCACTATAGAAATATAGAAAGGTGCCTTCCCCATGACCAAGCGCCTTTGAAATCTCTGATGCTCCGGAAGTGGACCTGCAATCTCCAACACTATCGAGTCCAAGACAGCTCTAGGAGAGCAGTCGTCCGGGAGTACCTTCACGACATCACCAATATCCATAAGCACCCGCCACAAATGTGTCAAGTACCTGGAAAGGAATGGGACCCCTAAGATGTACGACGCACTGATTTGGGAGCCTTCGAGTGCATGATGGACTTGACCTCCTTTTGCGACTCGCTGGTGGGAAACAGGAATAGACGGCGGGAGCTTCTTAGACCCATCACGATAACATGGGCCTTGTGGCTAGGCAGAAATGTGTTCCTTTTCTCTGGGCAAAGGTTCTATAAGGAAAATATTGTATTACATTCTGCGATGTTGGTGGATGAGTGGGTAACTTAGTTGCGTATTGTAGTTTTTATCTCTCTTTGTCTTTTTCCTTTTTTCTTCTTTTAATAAAATTTTGGGGCGAACACCAGTGAGTGTATTCCCCTGTTTTTGGCCTCAAAAAAGGAATGGGACCCCTAAGATCTAAGCAACAAAATTGTCCCTATCTTCCTGGCCACCATCATCAAAGTGTGGCATCCTCCACTTTTGCATCACGTTCGTCTCCGGGCCCCTCCATTTAAGAAGACATTCCTAGGCATCAACAGCGAGACTTCTCACACACACGACGTCATCTCACGATCGAACCACATCACCACAAAAATGAAAAATCAATCCCCAAAATCTCGAGAACCACCTACCTTGCCACCTCATAGACCGCTCCACCAAGTTGAAAACTCCAAAGAGAATCCCCATCCTCTCTGCATGAACCTTCTCTAGGGCGAAAGGACCACTCCGAACAACGCCCGCAAATGATGGAGCCCTGGAATTCGCCACTCCCCTGCATTGAATTTCGAGGATGTCTTCTACAACAGGCATAGCCATCAACTCGTATTGAGGGTGATGAACAATCTATTGTAGTCTCAAAAGGGGACTTTGAGGATCTGATGCAATGTTTGAACATGCTCCATCCTAGAGATACTATGCACTCACACTAGAGTGACATTTCAGAGGCCATTGTCATCATCTGTACATGTATCTGTGTTGGCTTAACCAAAAATTTTCAAAAAACAGAGTAGTTGATTGATAGAGGTGCCTATACCCTCCTATTTCAGGAACACACTCTTTTGCATTAGATGCACCATATTCCTCCTAGGTGCATTGTCTAGGTTGCAGACGGCATGTTTTCACTTGTTCGGGTAAAAGAGGATGTCCATCTCACCCCAATATCAGACTCAACAATGTCTTTTTTGTTCCTGAATTTCCAATCACACTTCTGCCTATTAGTCAAATTTGTAAGAAACTTAACTGAAAAGATATTTTTGATGTTTCGTGTGTTTTTCAAAACATACTGACTGGGAGGACAATTGGTGAGGGTCGTGAAGAAAGAGGTGTCTACCATCTCATCTAGTCATCTAATATTGATGTCTACTTTGGGACTCATTTTTCCGCTTCTTTGGGCACTCTTTGGCACTTATGTTTGGGTCATCCCTCTCGTCGGAAACTGTGTCAGGTACTTCCCCAACTTATTCCCACCGTCAGCCTAGAATGTGAGGCCTGCCAACTGGAGAAGCATCATTGGAGTTGTTTTCCCTCGTCTGGTACCTTCATTCATGTACTATTATTGAGTTTTTCATCTTGATGTATGAGGACCCAACTGATATCCTCATCGTCTGGAAACGGATATTATCGTATTTTTGTAGATTATTTCTTTCATGTGTAATGGACTTTTACTGAAAAACGAGTATGATGTTTTCGTATTATTATTCAATTTATAAATGAAATACATACTCAATTTGGTGCCTATAGCAAAGTTATTAGGTCCTATAATGCTAAGGAATCACTTTCTCATGATATGCAATCCTTTTGTCTCGTCAAGGGATCCTGCATCACACAACCTACATTCCAACGGAGAATGGTTGTTGAACGCAAAAATTGATATATCATTCATATCACATGCACCCTACTCATCGAACATTGTGTTCCCTCGACATATTGAGGAGATGTAGTTCTTACTGTCACTGTTTTCATCAATCATATGGCCTCTACATCTATTAATGTGAAGGTTCCTATTGAGGTCATTTTCTCAGGGAAAGTCGTGTTCCATGTTCGTCCTATCATCCTGAGCGTAGCATTTATTCTGGGGCGAGGCAATAGCTATCAGAGATGTTAAATGTGTTCTTAGGGTCAAGGTTGCAAAATTTGGTGATCGACAATCGGTACTCCGTCGATCGGGTCATTGATTATCGATAGTTAGATGACTAATCAGATTTAGTCAGGTTTTAGTCAGTTAATTTTGTTAATTATTTTAAGGGATTTTTACACCCATAACCCTGAGTAATTTTACAAATACAATCATAACCCTGCATAGTCGTGAATTACACCCAAGACCCTGAATAAGTGCGACATCTTACACCCATAACCTTCAGTTAGTTTAGTTCATTAACTCAACTAGATGGCTGAGTTGATCTAACATGTCCGCGATCTAATGGCTAAGATTAACCATAAGTAAATAAAAGAAAAATATCTCATCGCTATCCACTTGGTCATGCACGCAAGGATGGAGGGCGAGCTTGCGGACGGTTGGGGGCTTCGTGGGGATCATAGGGGTTTCACAGGGAGGCTTCGTGGGGTTCGTCGAGGGGTCTTTGTCGGGGGCTTGCGGGCAGGGGGCTTCATTAGGGGTTGCGGCCAGGAGCTTGCTGACGGCTGGGGGGCCAGGGGGATCGAGAGCTTGCGGGCGAGGGGCTTGCAGGTGAGTTTCATCGGGGTCCTTTGTCGGGGGCTTGCGGGTGGGAGGTGATGGGTCGTCGACAGGAGCTGGAGCTTGTGGGGGTGGGCTTGCAAATCAGGGGCCGCAGGCATGAGCTTGTGGGGGGGGGGGGTCATCGACAGGAGCCGGAGCTTGCGGGGGGGAGGGCTTGCAAATCGGAGGCTGCGGGTTGCAGACGGGTGGGGGATCCGGGGTTGGAGGGGAGGGATGGGGGCCTTGCAGATCGGGGGCTGCGGGCAGGAGTTTACGGGCGGGTGGGAATGGGTGGGGGGTCAGGGGATCGGGAGCTTGCGGGCAGGGGGGGTGCAAGTGGGTTTCGTCGGGGATCCTTTCCCGAGGGCTTGCTGGTAGGGGGCTTCATCAGGGGCTTGCGGATCGTCAGGAGCTTGCGGCCAGGGGGATCTTCGACAGGATCTTGGCGGGTCTGGCTTTCTCGGGAGTGCAGGAGGGGGTGCCTTCGTCGAGGGCTATGGGCAGGGGAAGGTGGCTTCGACAGTTTCAGGGTCTTGCGAGAGACGGGGCCTGCAGGCTTGGGGAGGGAGGCTTTGACATGGGTGGGGGAAGGTCTCGATGGGGCTTGGTTATGGAGGAGAAATGCAAGGAGTAGGTGGTCGATGGAGGGAGGAGTGGGAGGTGGTTGCTGAAAGATGAAGGGGAGGAGGAGGTCGGAGGAAGGGGACAACGAGGTGCTGGAGGATGAAAGTGAGGAGGGAGGGGGGGCTGATTGGAGGAGGAAGGAGAGAGTGGTATCTTTTGTAAAAAATTATGATTTAAAGGGTAAAAAATAAAAAATACTTGGCGGATGCTGTCATAGTTAACGTGAATTTGGATGGAAGTTAACATGAGGTTATGGGTGTAAGAGTTAAGCACTACTCAGGGTCTTGTGTGTAATTCACGATTATGCGGGGTTATGATTGTAATTGTGAAATTACTCAGGTTATGAGTGTAAAAATCTCTTATTTTAAATATATAATTCATTACACATATATTCTTATATATTTAGATATATTTAGACATTTTCAATTATATTTCAGTAACCCCTTTTCAGTAACCCTTTAATTTCATAAAAAGCTAACTTACAATAGGGATTTGCAATTTTAAAGAAAAGGGAGGTAACATATTAATTATAACAAAAAGGGCCTCCCCTAAATGAGCAGTTGATCAATATGTTAACCAACAATCAATATTCTTCTCTTTGTTCTACGTATTTTACTGTAATTTCTTTTCCAGTCATCCAAGGCATAGTTCTCCCGAAATTCCCTCAACTATTCGCTCCTTTATACAACCAAAATCGCAAGGTAACTCGACGGTCCCAATTCCATTCAGTCCCATAGTCTTGAAGGAACAACCGTCACCATTCAGTCACATAGTCTTGAAGGAACAACCGTCATCTGTCGACCAACTAACCCAACAATTTGGCAATCTCCGGCATGATCTCTATGCCATCGGCATCGCCCCTCCGCCGCTCCTGCGATCAACTCGCTACATTGACATCCTCGCCGTCTTCGAGAGCTCCCCCAGGAAATTCGTCTTTTCCTAGGGCACATGCAGAATGTCTGAAGAGGAGATCACGAGACCAAGCGCTGTGCGGTGTTCTGGAGCATGATCCTAAAGGGTAGGAGCATCCTGGAGGCGTTGGAGTGTGTGGTGGAGGTGGTGTGCTACACGTGCTCATTATCGACAGCAGTGCAAGGTAGAGATGAGAAGGTGATATATGGTGGTGGTTGCACGGAGAAAAAGGTGACAGTGAGGTGCATTGTTATTACTGTGGTGGTAGCAGTGATTGTTATGTTTTGTTGGTAAGGTGTGGGGAAGAGGTGGATGGACTTGGTGATCCCATCTTGTTTCTACCTGAATTGGAGTTTGATCCGTGTTTCGTGAATGCTTTGTAGTTGTTAAGGTGTTCTGTTTTGCATTTCTGATCGTACCCCTCTGCTATGGATGACAGCATTATAATTGGAGCTCCATCCATGGAAATATTCGATTTCCATAAGGACCCAAGATCGTTTCAACGTTTAGAGATAAATTTAAATACGAACTGATCTGAAGTTCATAATTATTATTCATCTTTGAATCCACTTGGCACTTCTGTGTTGAGAAAGAAGAACCAACTCTACTAGTCAACAATGCTCTTCCAAACGTCGTGTGACCCAAGCCCAGCCAGCCTCTTCCATCTTGGATCTGGAGCTTGTCCCATGAAAGAGCCGCGCCATCTCTCCTGTTGTTTGTATCCAAGATGTGAGTAAAAATAACATCACTAATTCACCCTAGATCCCCTTAAAAGGCCACGCATCACTACTTGAGGAGGATGAACACCAATGCCTCCCTTGTGGCCGAAGTTGGAAGCACCCATTGGAGCTCATTAGTTTCAACAGGCCAATCATCCGAGACAACAACGAGCAACCCTTCCACCAAAAGGGCGCATGGGGAGGGGAGCACATCGGCAGCACCACTAGCACCTGCATGTGTAGTGTCACTTTTCGAAGGCAGCAGAGTCGAAGGCGGTGATGGAAGAAGGAAGAGGAAGAAGAAAGAGAGGGGAGAAAAGGGAGGAAAATCTACCCTGCATTGGTGTAGTTTGATAACTCAAGCAAATTAACTTAAGAAGAGTCAAATTGATGGTAAGGGTTGTAGTGTTAAAATGGAGCAAGTTTATATTGTTTTTGGGATAATTACGAGGAACACATGAGCAAGTGGTAATTGACAAAATTTACTGGGTTCATGAAATAAAATCCCTTGATCTATTATTTCTAGGTTCCTACAATATTTAATGATTTTATTTTGATAAGAAAGATGTAAAAGTCAAGTTTGAATCCTGCTTGGTAGCTTGTATTCAAGTTCAAGTTTGTTTGAATAACTAACTACTCAATTTGATAACAATTTGCTAATGAAGTCATAATTTTCAAATCGAACAAGTTTGATAGTAGAGTTCGATGGTTGGATTGGAAAAAATGAGATATTGTTATTTTATGTTAACCATTTTCTTTCAATTATATAGGCTTTATATATAGCAGTGTTTTTGAAACCGGACCGGATTGGCCGGTTCGACCGGTCCGACCGGTGAACCGGGCCTGGACCGGTCTGGTTAACCGGTTTATGCCGGTTCGGTTCAATTGTTTAAATTTTAATTAACCCGTCCGGTTCAACCTATTTTTTTGACCCGGTTTAACCAGGTTCAACTGAAGTTGAACCGTATTTAATTTTTAAATTATTTAAAAATTTTGATGGTAGTGGGAGTTGAACCCATGACCTTTGGTATTCACCTATTTTTGAATATATTGGGTTTTAAATATAATTAAACTATTATCATGTTATAGAGCATCTAATCCAAATAATATGTGTATATATATGATATGTATGATATTTGATGGTGTATAAGAAAATACTTTATGTATAGTATGAAATATATACATTATGTATGTATTTTATATATATTTCAAGTATATTAAGTGTATATTATATATATATATATTATTTCATTTCGGTTTGATTAGCCGTTTCAACCATTTTTTTCACCGGTCCGGTTTAATCCGGTTTTAAATAATGATGACATCATCATCCGGTTGAACCGGTTTGATTACATGGTTCGACCCGATCCGGCCATTTCAGCAAGGTTTCCGGTTTGGTTTCAAAAACCTTGATATATATAGAGAGAGGGAGAGAGAGAGAGAGAGAAGACTGATCCTGTGATAGCCAAAATTTGGGAGAGCATGAGAGCAGTGAATCTTGACTACTAGATTTTGCTCTTCTCTCTCCTCCTGCAATTAATGAGATAGATGACAGAATTTAGTGGTCCAAAATCATTGCTCTCATGCTCTCACAGATTTTGACTCTCACATGATCAGCCCTCTCTCTCTTTATATATATATTTTTATTTATTGTGTTATCATAATGTGAGCCTCGGGTCATTTGTTGGGCAATCAAAAACTAAAATTTTTAAAAAATATTTTTATAAATCCATCTCAATTTTGTAGTATGTGAGCTGAAGATTCTAGGATGTGTTAACGTGCACGTGTTCACAAGCATATATAGACATATACATTCATTCATGCTTGGGTGTAGCACACGTTTGTGCACACACGTGTGTATGCACTTATTTAGACAAACATATACACATACACATGTGTGTTGTGCATGTGTGTGCGCGTGCGCATATGTGTGTGGGGTTGTGGGCGTGGTTGCATGTGTATAACATAGTTGCCGAATGCATTGCATTTCTCAAGGTCGGAGTTTTCGTCTTGAGCATTTTCAGCGTTATTTGCACTTGTGTATATCACCAAGAGTCTTGAAGCTTGTCTTCTATATGCTATCCGGACAAGTAACATGCTAGATTTTGGTCTTCCGTTGTTGCTTTTATGCCAAGAAATTGTTGCTTTAAAAAAAATCTGAAGTAAAATTAAACTTGGACTCCTACAGAAGTACCGTCGCTATGATGTCAAATGGTATAAAAAACTTGGGGGGCAGGTGATGCCTGTGAGTTCAAAATTCAAATACAGCAGAGAACATCCTCTGAAACTTTGGTTGTCAGCCAAAAGTGTTTTCTTTTCCGAATCAGAGACTGATTTTTGGCTGCAGACTCTAATATTTACGTCTTACCTGAAGTTATTCATTGCAGGATTTTTTATTAAAAGTTAGAAGCTTGTCCCAAGACGATTGCATGCTAGGGGACGACATGTACATTCTGCGCTTCGAGCGAGATGGAGAACTATAGCATGACCTATTTATTGTGTCAGCTGTGTGATGTAAAGTGTCATTTTTTTGGGTTTGGTTGATTGTATTTTCTTGTATTGTCTGGCAAGTGTTACTCTGATTTGTTTGCAAAGTTGTTAATGATCAATTGTCTCAATTTGAGTAGCCGCTTAAAATGCCTGTTCTTTAGGCTTTTTGAGGGGTCCTTGTTGTAAGATACTCTTTTGTTCATGTCCAATCTCCGTGGAGTTTCTGCTTGTACGATTATTTGCTTGACTGTATGAACAGATGTCTAACTTATGGAATCGTTTACATGGTCGAAAGATTATCTTCTGTTCTTCTACGAGTCCTCCATTAGCTAAACCGAACAGAAAGGTATTATTCTGTGCATGTATGTGTGCATTGGAGATAAATGATTGATAGTCCTTTAAGATGGCTAGCATGTTTTCACATGTACACTGCAGAATTCAGGTCTCTCAATTCGCGAAGAGAAGAGTCCCGGCGAGGATGGACATCGCAAAGCTGGCAGCCTCTGCAAGATCTCATATCGAAGCGCCCTTTCTGATGTTTGGAATTTGCATCGAATTATCAAAGATCTAGCATTCCAATATGTAGAAGAAAGATCCTTGATACTTCCATGTATTTCTCATGGGTATCCAACTATTTGCTTCTTCCATGTGAAATTTAAGACAGACAGGATAGATACCAACAGGCATTATAAATTCCTTTATATTGATCGATATAGGATAAAGATGGTGGGATTGAACTAATCCAGACTGTGTTTTAAAGGAAGTGCTTTGCTTCTCCTTAGACATTAACCCACTGATGCAATAGCTTTGGCAATCATAATGAAAAAGGAAAATGCATGTAATGTGCCGATGCTCATTAACAATAGCTGACGCATAAAGCGAAGGGAAGAAAGGCGTTGATCGAGATTTCCTATATACCACCAGCTTATGTTATCCACCCATGACTTACTGTCATCTGGTCAATGTTGCCACGCGGTTGATTCGAGTTCTTACCTCAGATCGTTATCAGATGGCAGTGGTGCAGAAGGTTTCTTGAGTGCAGGCAGCAATTTGAGTAAAAGATCAAGCACGGAAAATTGTTGGATTTTAATGAAGTTGCAAGATGCAGATGAATGAAATCAATGGGCAGTGTCCGGTGTCCATATTTACCATCAGATAGATGAATTTCCAAGGGAAGCAGCAGATGACATTTCTAAATTAAAACTGTTTTTAAGTAGGAAATTTTATACCATTTCTAAATTAGAACTGATTTTTAAGTAGGAAAATTTAGCCTTTGCAAAGATATATATATTGAAGCCACTGTGGTGGTGAAATACGATATTTTTTTAGAAAACAGGGGCCTGCATGAAAAATATCCCATAAGTTGACTTTCATATATGGAAAAAAAACATACAAACATTTGATAAACTTCAGAAGAAATCATTCCATGAAGGAAAGACAAGATCCCAACTAAGAAATATTGCACAAAACTGACTGATCTAACTAGACAACTGAAACATATCTATAGGGCTGAACTTACATCTCATATGACAAATTCTCTAATCATGCAAGTGAAAGCAATGCCGTCAACTACACCTTCGGAAGTAAAAACGGTTCCCACCACCCGAACTCGTATTTTGGATACGGCGCTGTCCACGTTGCTGGCTTCTCGAAGCTTAGATCCACAGGGTTGCTTGCCAGAGCTTCCTCGGGACTATTGGCTTCAAAGTTCTCCATCAACACTCTGTCAAGCCTCAGCTTCATAAACCTTGCAATTGAAATTTAGAATAAGTTGATGAGACTTCTCTTGTTATTCATGTATACACAAGCAATCATGGTTAGTATAAACGCGGAAATGATCAAGGAGGAATGATATAAAAGATGGGTAGTTGTCTACCTGATCCACGTCCCGTCCGTCGAGACAAGTGCAACAGCGGGCCTCTTTAACCTTTTGGTGAGACTTGGGAACTTGTCCAGAAACTTGGGTTCGATGACCAGCCAGAAATCCTGCTCCATGTTGCGCTCTTTGAAGAGGCGAAGCCGCTCATAAAGTTGCTCCCTGAAGTGTTCCTCCTCGTCCAGCATAAACTTAGCATTGGCGACCAGGAAGTGGTACGTAGTTGGTTTTCCCTGGTTATTAGAAAAAGAAGATTTCAAAGATCATCTAGAAACCCCAATTAAGTGACAAACTTTATCATTCCCATGGTTTGAACTTTAAAGCTAAAAAAGGAGGGCTTATGATGATGATAGGTGACATAGATGACATTTTCAAGAGTGGTAAGTCAGGCCACCTCTTGTACCCATGTGTTTGGTGAACTGTAGAAAGGCAAACACATAAGAGACACAAAGATTTTTGGCGGAAACCTTCCAATGTCGAGGGAAAAAACATAAGGTTCTATTTCGTAGTCAACTTGGGAATGGAAGCAGGTGAAGTTACATCAGTAGGCAGTGGTTAAAGAGGCCTTCACCAGTGGCCCATTCACTCAATAACATACAACTCAAGTCAGGTGTAGAAATCAAACGTTTCTGGTTGGGAATGGATCCAAGTCAACAATACACAAGCAGAAATCCATCTACAAACAGAAACACACAATTACACAAAAATATTTATAGTGATTCGACAATGTGCCTAATTTGTTGCTCCCACCAAACTTTCTTCTTTTCTTTCTAGAAAATAATTATTACAATAAGTGTTTCTCAAGGGCTCTCTTCATCCGACTCTAGGTTAGGGTTATTTGAATGTAAAATTACCAATATACATACTCCTAGTATATTAAAAATTTACCAATATGCAATGGTATGTTAGAAATTTCCCGACAGTTGGATCATCAATGATGATTCATGCATATACGTCACTAATCAATCTTCGTAAAAGATGTTTGCACTTGATCTTTAGTCATAACATATGGCAGAAAATGCTTTGTTATGTCATGCAAGAACAGATTTTTTTAACGATGATGGCAGCTTTAATATCAAAATATAGTCGTGGTGGGGAGTTTGATGGGGATCCTTAAGTTGAAGTCAGAATCCTCTTCAACTATAGCATATCAGAAACACCCTTGACCCCAGCTCGCCATCCTGCCTCTACACCAGACTTTTACGCAAATAAATTGTTTCTTGCTCTTCCGTATCGCCAAATTGCACTTAAATAGATGCAATAGATGTTCACCATATAGTTATCCAGCTTAGCTAGTCTAAGATAGATAAGTATCCCATGAACTCCTAATACCTTCCCTTGAACTCTTCATAAAGAGACTTTCCATCTTTGATGCTCAACTTGTGACTTGTGTCAATGGGATGTAGAAGTAGGTTTGCACATCAATTCCCAGTCTCTTTAGAAGATTAATAGCACACTTCCTTTCGCCAATACCAAGTATTTCTAAGATCTTCCTATCTCAATCGCAAGAAAATACTTCACTTCGAAAGATCCTCCAAGCCAAATTCGGCAGCAAGATTTTTTTTAGCGATCCTATTTTAATTTCGCTATCAATTATGATAATCGTATCATCAATATAGATAAGAAGAAGAGGTAGTTTGTTGTCCGTTCTTATCACAAACATAACAAGTTATGATCCTCATTCACATTATCGTAGCCCATTTTTACCGCAACCTCTTGAAGAGTCGTATTTGGCGAGGGTCTAAAATAATATTCTCATGAAGAGCGAAGATACAATGTCGTTGAGGCGACCGCTCACTAAATCTGGACCTTTCAACAATCAATCCACAAAATGTAAAGATGAAGAAACGCAAGCATGTGTGAATCAGAATTTAATATAACCCTACAATAAAATGTGCATAGTGACAAGTGTGGTAGGGTATCGAACACAGAGAGAACGGGGGATATACAACAAAAATTGACTAAAAAATGAATGTTCCTCTTGCAGCCCAGGTTTACTTGAACATGCTATCAAAGGATTTCAGGTGATTTACCATGGCATTATCATCCATAGAGATACCACAGTCATATCAGGAGGCTCTTCAGGACAGTCAGTGGAGGTTAACCATGGAAGAAGAAATGGTCGCGCTACAGTCATGCGGTACGTGGAGTCTTGTTTCTGCTCTAGGTGGTGCAACCGTTGTGGGATGCAAATGGGTGTTCACTGTGAAACACCGTGCAAATGGCAATGTAGATCGCTATAAGGCGAGACTTGTATCTCGTGGGTTCACCCATACATATGGGGTGGACTATCAGGATACTTTCTCTCAAATTGCCAGATATTCTACTCAACGTATTCTCCTTTATGTTGCTATGACGCGAGATTTTCCCCTTTACCAGCTAGATGTAAAGAATGCCTTCCTCTGTGGTGATCTACAGGATGGAGTCTACATACAGAATCCACCTGGCTTTGTTGCTGAGGGGGGTGTCAGAATTTGTACATGCTTTATAAGGCTATCTATGGCCTTAAGCAGAGTCCAAGAGCATGATTCTAGAAGCTCTCGAACTTGATAGAGCAACAAGGGTTTGTGCAATCGGCTGCTGATCACTCCTTGTTTGTACAGAGGATCCAAAGAGGTACTCTTGTCATTCTTGTTTATGTTGACGACATTATTGTTACAGGGGATGATGAGCAGGGCATTCAGGGTGCCAAGGACTTCCTAGGTCAACAGTTTGTGACCAAGGACCTTGGACATTTATGTTATTTCCTTGGATTGGAGTTTACAAGGAGCCAACGTGGTCTTGTGATGACCTAAAGGAAGTACGTTACAGACCTTCTTTTAGACACAAGCATGATAGATTGCAGACCTACCACTACTATTGACCCGAGTATGAAGCTCTATGATGATATTGAGGAGGTCGACAAGAGGAGGTACAAGGAGCTTGTTGGCAAGCTACTATAGGTGACTATTACTGGATTCGACAATATCCTTTGCTGTAATCAAATTGAGTCAGTTTATGGAGCAACCCAGACAGGCACATATGGTTGCAGTCCATATGATTCTGAGATATCTGAAGACTTCACCTGATACGGAACTTCTTTTCAGTAGAGGCACATCTCTTTCAGTTACCGTATGTGCATATGCGGATTATGCTAGGTGTCCAAAGGATAGGAAGTCTACATCAGGCTTTGTTGTGTTCATAGGGAATTCCGTGGTTTCATTAAAAAGCAAGATGCAGACTGTGGTTGCCAGATCAAGTGCTGAGTTAGAGTACAGGGCCATGTCGTAGGCTAGCACAAAGATGATGTGGGTCAGATCTGTTCTTATTGACCTAGAGGTACCTCTTCTCATGCACCTCCAATGTGACAATCAGGTTGCTCTATTTATTGCCAACAACCTAGCATTTCATGAGAGGATGAAGCACATAGAGGTGAACTGTCACTACACTCGTGACATGATACAGAAGGATCCTATCGTCACTATACATGTTAGCTGTGGAGACCAGACAACATATGTTCTTACTAAGGTTCTAGCCAGAGAGCCTTATCAGAGATGTTATTCCAAGCTGAGTTTGATTGATATCTACGCTCTAGGTTGACGGGGAGTGTTGAGATATTTGTTATCATTATTATTGTTTTGCTAATTTTCTATTTCTTTTGTTCTCTTCCTGTAATTTGTCCAATAGGTTCTTCTCTTATATAAGAGAACCCTATAGCCTCTCATAAATTAAGCTATTCATTTCCAGCAGTACTTTTTCTTTTCTTTATTCTTTTGTTTTGGCTTTAAATACATTATCTTATACAATAATTACACAATAAATAGTAGATGTTAATTTATGCCAAATAATGATATACACATGCGTTTGGTTAGGGTTTAAAGGACAAAATGAAAGAATAAAGGCGATGAAATGGAGAATCATCACCTCTCACTAATTATCAAATCAAGCTTCAGGAGATTGTTTCAACCCATACATAGTATTTTTCAACCTACAATATTATCATGTCCTTGCATACCTAGGAGGCATATATTGGGAAGGGATCCGATCAACAACACGCAAGCAGAATAAGATCAAAACAAAAGCATGCACAACCACAAAACAAAAGGATATTTTTTTGAGACAAAAAAACAAAGATATGTAATGGTTTGTTAATGTGCCTACTCCACTGCTCCAACAAGGCCATCGCTCTTTTCTTTCATGAAAATGTTCTTGGAGTACAATGAATGACGATCCTGCAAGGGCACCCTTATACTATTAGGGTTACATGGTTATATAAGTCCCGTCCATATTCCTCTCCTCATTAATGGAATCAACCTATTTAGGATCAACACGAGTCTCGTCCATATTCCTATGAATAAAAGAAAGTAAGATAAATATATACAATATCTATAATTGCTACTAAGTTTAGAGTAACAAACATATAATACTAAGAACAATAGTCATCTCCACAAATGATTATTTGTTCTTGCAAACTAATACCCTCGATAGTGTCAAGCTCATTGTCAGCATAATTCTCATGTTACTGAGGACAACTAGGACTCAGATCATCCAGGGAGAGTTAAGGATAGGGATTGATTTATTCTTAATTATATAGCTTCTCTTCTATTCTATTATGGAGATATGTAGCTCGTTCTTGAGTCCCAATGATGTCAAGAAATTAAATATTTGGAATTCTCTACCTCCTCAGTATTTGTTCTCCAAAGAGAATTCCAAGAAAAAAGGACCATGCTTAGCAAATCGCACATCTTTAGCAACATACAATTTGTTAGAGACAAGATCCATGCCATTGCATCCTTTTTGAGTCAGGGAAAAATACTAGGAGAATTCCTTTAATATCTCGAGAATACAACTTCCTTGCATTAAGAATATAACATAACACCCAAAAATCCTTGGTAAACATGTTTACATCAGAGATCGACTCGGAAAAAGGAGCCCAACCATCTATGACTCGAGAAAGCTCCAAAAAAACAGAAAAGCACGGTTAAGAAGGGCCTCATTCTAGAATCATTTTAAAATGTTTCTCTTGCCAATGGACTTACTATTTGGAATATGGTAGGAAGTATGAAATACTTGTTGGTGACTTAGATTTTATTAATGACTATGTCGCATAATTGTTTTGTAGCATGATTGACTTTTCATATAGAAGAGATGGTGAAAGTAGAAGTACATAGAAGAAATGAATCAAAGCAAAGAAGCACGATTTGAAAGTTATAGCTAAAAGCATCCAAAAGCACAAGACTCGAAACTCGAAGATTAAACTCATATATAGAGAAGATTTGAAGTTTTTTAAGGTTAAGAGAGCGAGAGGAGAAAACACAGGGGCACTTCTGACAGATTTACCATGTCGGTCGATTTACATAATTTTTATTCATGTTCTTGGTAATCAAGCGAAAACTAGTCAGAATCGCCAAGTTTACAAACACTTTTTAACTCTCGTTTCCAGCCAAACTCAGAGAGAATTAGGCCGATTGCGGTGATTTGACCGACATGGCTTGCTCAGAATGATGTTTATCTTTCGTTTAGGATGTTTTTTTATTGAGAATGTTATGCATCATGTTCGAATTCTCCTCGAGTCTTGGGCTATATAATTTTCTATTTTTTTATAATATTGGGGTGGGGGGGGGCACCTACGCATGTTTTCCCCTTTTTGGAATTCAAAAAAAGTTTACAAAACACTTTCTAGGTGACCTAATCCATCAACTTGACATCTTGATCGATCACCTTGTAATCGGTCAACTCTTGATTATGATCAATCACCTCCTGATTTAACACTTGTCGTACTGGATCGATCATTATTCAAACTCAGCCTCAACGGTCATATAACAGTCAAAAACTCATAGATAAGCTTATCTAATAGAATGATCAATTTCACTGTGCTGGTCGATTAACTTCGATCTACTCTGCATTCTGGATTTTTTTAAACGTTGGTAATTTCCTAGCTACCTAACGGTTCTATTAACCGATAATATATATATTGATCATCTAAACATATAAATATGATCCTAATGGTCCTTTTTAAGACATGCATTAAAGAGAAACATTTCTACTTATCAAAGTGAAGAAAGAGTGTTATTTATGTGTGCTACATTCGTGCTCTCAAGCCATCGGCTATCTCAAAGATCTTAACTCAAGCATTTTGTACTTTATTTGTTCTCAAACAATCATATTCATTCTCGGGGAGATTCTATGCTCAATTGTCTGTAAGCTTGTGAATTCAAGATTATTGCTAAACTATTTCAGCATTTTGTATACATGTATCCAAGTTGTGGATTCCTTTCTCTGTAAGAGATAAAACATTCCTTTGGGATTTGTCCAAGAAAGGGTACATGTTGTGTGTAAGCTCGTGCTACCTGTTTCAAATAGTCGGATCGTAGATGCAAGCTTCACCAAGAAAGCAAAAGCCGTAGAACGGGATTCTAGGTCGTGATTTTAAACCGCTTGGGATTTCACGTTAAAATCATTGTGTACTTTATGGTTTGCATATCTCCTCTTGTATATCTTGTGGCTTGTGAAATTTTAAATTGATATTGGCATAATCCATCCCCCTCTTATGCCAGACTCTCAATATTTAGCTCTTAAGCAAACATCACAAGCTAAGGAGTCGGACAGAAACATAGTTCTCAATAAAGGGAAACAAAGATGGCATATACACTCATGTTATTCCATCACTAGCACATTATTGTCTTCATGGTTCTTTTTATTCCCGATAACTAAAGCAGTGGCTACTATCATAGGTAGATTGTATACATCCCCAGAAACGAAACTAACCCCAATCCTCCATGTAACCAATCCCAGCAAAACACAACAATCAACAAAGAAATTTCAATCACAATTTAGCTTTTTAGTGCTCTAACCTAGCAAGAAAATATAAAAGAACAAAGAGTATTGTGAATAATGAACTTCTCCAATAAGGTTATGCTCCCCCTTCTAGCCACATTGGCAAGTAAGCCATTAGCAAGCGGCACATTGTCCTTACCTGAGACAGGTTAAAAATCATCAAAACTTTTGAATCGTGCGACATGTGATCAATTGCACTACCATCAATGATCCATTAGTATTTGATCAACGATAAGAGCATGATTGACAGAGGTTTCCCAAGTGTCTTTATTCAGAGAGCTTACCTTACTCAGATAAGCATAAAAGTCCTATATTTTCTCGTAAGTAATATTCTTCCTTGACCTCTCCATCTGATCAATCGTGGTAGCAACAACCAGTTTAAACCCTTGACATTGGTTCCTTTTGGTATAACATTTCCCTGTACACAACTCTCAATAAAAGTACATCGAGTAACCAAGTTTTTTACATAAAATATATTTTCTAAAGTATTTCTTCTAAGACCTCAGAAGTACACAATATATTGCATTTTGTCTTGTTAATGCCGACTCTTGTCGTGAATAACCTAAACTATTCCTCAACCTCAGATCGTATATAGACCTCGCTAATACTAAAAAAATGGCAGTCTTCTCCCACTATAAGTAGGGTCGGCTACATGAATTCTTGCTCAAATCCATGTTGAAAGATTCGACTATTTTTTACGTTGGCTGTCGACTACCTAATGCACCTCGTTAATACTAGAGTCGTAAAAAGAAAAACGGACTCCTAATCTGTAGTCTTCATTCAACCCTCCAAAGAAGATGAAAACCATGTTCTCCTATTCCCTATCCCAATTTATTTATGTCCAGTATTACACTTTAAGAAGTTCTTATAAAAATAATAATCTAAGTCCTCCCATTTGAAGTATCGAGCATTCTAGCAGGTGGCCACATATACCTCACCCTGTTATAGGTATCTAAGTCAGTTGTACAGTTGTAAATGTTTACATCCTTCTTTTAGTCGTGTATAACTCTTGAGCACCATGTACACATTACATGGCACATTATAGGTATCTAAGGTTATGCTCCCCCTTCTAGCCACATTGGCAAGTAAGCCATTAGCAAGCGGCACATTGTCCTTACCTGAGACAGGTTAAAAATCATCAAAACTTTTGAATCGTGCGACATGTGTTCAATTGCACTACCATCAATGATCCATTAGTATTTGATCAACGATAAGAGCATGATTGACAGAGGTTTCCCAATTGTCTTTATTCAGATAGCTTACCTTCTCGTAAGTAAGATTCTTCCTTGACCTCTCCATCTGATCAATCGTGGTAGCAACAACCAGTTTAAACCCTTGACATTGGTTCCTTTTGGTATAACATTTCCGTGTACACAACTCTCAATAAAAGTACATCGAGTAACCAAGTTTTTTACATAAAATGTATTTTCTAAAGTATTTCTTCTAACTTCTAAGACCTCAGAAGTACAGACAATATATTGCATTTTGTCTTGTTAATGCCGACATGGTCTCTTGTCGTGAATAACCTAAACTATTCCTCAACCTCAGATCGTATATAGACCTCACTGATACTAAAAAAAATGGCAGTCTTCTCCCACTATAAGTAGGGTCGGCTACATGAATTCTTGCTCAAATCCATGTTGAAAGATTCGACTATTTTTTACGTCGGTTGTCGACTACCTAATGCACCTCGTTAATACTAGAGTCGTTGTGGAGAAAAGAAGAGAAGAATATTGTATGTTTATTCTGTGAGGTCTAGGGGTCCTTATATATGACTAAACCCTAGGGTGCTCAGAGGAGAACTTACACAAATACTCCTGTGGGGTTACATAGGGAAACAATACATAAGGAAACAGTGATACATAGGGAAACAATGCATAAGGAAATAGAGGTAAATAAAGAAATAACAATATACGGTAATCTCTAACACTCCCCCTCAAGTTGGAACATATTCACCAATCATGCCCAACTTGAAAGTTATCCAGGAAAGACGCTTCTTAGTTACTGCCTTGGTAAAGATATTAGCAAGTTGAAGATCTGTTGGAATGTGCGGCGTGGTTATCTTCCCTCCTCGTACAGTATCTCTGATAAAGTGACAATCAATCTCAATGTATTTTGTTCTCTCATGGAACACAGGATTGGTAGCAATGTAGGTAGTTGATTTGTTGTCACAGTACAAGGGAATAGGAGTGGATGTAGTAGCATTTAGTTCTTGTAGAAAAGTGAGCAGCCATGTGATCTCACATGTAGCCTGAGCCATTGCTCTATATTCAGCTTCAGCACTAGATCTTGAAACAACTGCTTGTTTCTTGCTTCTCCAACTAACCAGGTTTCCTCATACCATCATGGCATATCCAGTTGTAGATCGATGGTCTTCAGGAGAGCTTGCATAATCGTCGTCAGCATATGCAGTAAGATTTGTGTGACCATTTGCCCCATAGAAGATTCCTCGTCCTGATGAGTCTTTTAGGTAGCGAAGGATTTGAAGTACATCTTGCCAATGGTTGTAGCATGGTTTCTCCATATATTGGTTGGCTCTGTTTACAACATAAGATATATCTGGTCTAGTAACTGTAAGATATAGAAGTTTGCCAACCAGGCTCCTATATCGTGTAGTGTCTTCAAAGAGAGGATCATTGGATGCAGAATGTTTTCTAGGCTCTGCTGGAATTCCTGAGGGTTTGCACCCAAGTAGTCCTGCCTCAGTTAGTATGTCAAGGCAGTATTTCCTCTGCGACATATGTAAGCCTTTCTTTGTACGTAGAGCTTTTATGCCTAGAAAATAGCGAAGTTGTCCAAGATCCTTGGTGACGAATACTTTTTGCAAGAAAGCCTTGGTTTCTAGTATCCCTTGGTCATCATCCCCAGTAATAATCATATCATCTACATATACAACAAGAATTACAACACCAGTCTGTCGCCTCCTGACAAAAACCGAATAGTCAGATGTAGTCCTCTGAAAGCTCATGGTGCCAATCTCTGTACTCAGTCTATCAAACCAAGCTCTTGGACTCTACTTTAGTCCGTAGATAGCTTTGTGAAGTTGGCATACATACTCCCCCTCGACTTCGTAACCTGGGGGTTGTACATGTAGACTTCTTCGTCAAGCTCTCCATATAGAAACGCATTCTTGACATCAAACTGAAACATAGGCCACCCTTTGTTTACTGCCACAGAGATGATAGTTCGTATGAATCCCATTCTAGCCACAGGGGAGAATGTTTTGAAGTAGTCTACCCTGTATGTTTGAGTAAAGCTCTTTGCTACAAGTCTTGCTTTTAAACGATCAATAGAACCGTCAGGGGACTGTTTTGTAGTGAAGATCCAGCGACATTCAACTGGTTTACATCCAGGACGGCATTTGACAAGGTCCCATGTTTTTCGAGACTGTAATGCTTCCATTTCTTCATTCATTGCCAATCTCCATCTCTCATCTTGTAATGCACTATGATGATCTTTGGGAACAGAAATAGCCATTATGGCATCTGCATATCTTTTGTCAGAGCAAGATAACCCATTAGTAGAGGTGAAATGAGATATTGGGTGAAGTGTACATTGCCTCTTTGTTCTTCGTAGTGCGATCGGTAACCCATGAGGACTATCCGGGGTAGCATTGGTGGGAGCATTCGAGGATGGCGTAGTGTCCTACAACAGTGGAATAGGTAAAGGAACTTGAACAGGATTAGACACAGTTCTTCTTTTATACACAATTGGTGGAGGGGAGAATTTTAGGGGAATATCGGACACTGTCTGCGTAAAGAAGCTGTTTTGTTCAAAGAAGATGACATCAAGAGAAACGTAATAACGATGTCCTGTAGGATCGTAACATATGTATCCTTTTTGAGTTTGAGAATACCCTAGAAAAACACATTTGATAGCGCAAGCAGATAATTTGTCCGTGGTATGGAAATTATGGACAAATGTTGCGCATCCAAAAATTCGTAAGGGCAGAGGGAAAGGTTTCTCCTTGGGATATAGTAGGTTGAAGGGAGTGGAGCCATGTAGAGAAGCAGAGGGGACCCTGTTTATAAGATGAACACAGTAAGAATAGCATTGCCCCAATATATCTTGGGAACATTCATATGGGTGAGTAAGGATCGAGCAATATCAAGAAGGTGTCTCAGTTTTCTTTCACCAACCCCATTTTATTGGGATGTATATGGGCAAGATGTTTGATGTATGGTTCCCTGGGAGGAAAAAAAGGTTATCAAGTCATTCTGAGTAAATTCTACAGCATTATCAGAACGAAAGATTTTAATGGTAGTAGAGAAGAAATTTTTGACATAATGAAAGAAAATCTTGACAATGATATTAATTTCTGAACGTTCTTTTAACAAGAATACCCAAGATAAGCGACTGTAGTCATCCACATAAACAACAAAGTACGTATGACCACTAATGGTTTTGACTGGACAGGGCCCCCAAATATCACAATGAGTTAGGAAGAAAGAAGTAGTGCGACAAGGCTCAGTTCTAACAGGAAAGGAAACTCTATGATGTTTTCCGAACTGACATGCTTCACACTCAAAAGGTTTTAGCGTAGACAGTTCAGGGAACATCATAGAGACAACTTTGGCAGAAGGATGTCCCAGACGAAGATGGCATAGAAGGGGATCTTCAGTGATGGAGGTAGCACCAACAAAGTTGGTAGTGGTAGGGTTGTTGAGGTAATATAGGCCATTCCTCTCATGTCCCTCACCAAAAATCTGCCTCGTCCGGATGTCCTGAAAATAGCAGCAGAATTCATCAAAAATAACACGACAATGTAGCTCACGACATAGCTTCTGAACAGATAAAAGACTGAGTGGGAAAGCAGGAGCACAGTGCACATTTGTCAGTCGAAGTTTGTTGGAGAATTCAATAGTTCCAACAGCAGTAACAGGAGAATGATCCCCATTGGCAACACGAACGCTCTTTATAGAGGTAGAGGGTTGAGATGAGGTGAGTAGACTTACATCTCACGTTAGATGAGTGGAAGCTCCAGAATCAATAATCCATGCATGTTTGGTAACAGAAACTAAGTTTGCTACTGTACCTGATGTAGTGACAAGGCTAGCAGTAGCAGCAAATGCGGTTGTATCTTTGATTGAGGGAGCAGAATCATTTAGAAGTTGTCGCAGACGAGTATATTCAGAAGCAGTGAATGGAGTATGTTGTCCATCTGTACTCTGAGTAGTTGTATCATTGTTCGTATCATGTGATTCATCGTCATAAGTGTTATGAGCACTTGGTTGCCTATCAAATGTTGCCTAACAACGTTCAGACGGATGATTCATGCGACCACAGTGTATGCATGCAGGATAACAGCCAGTAGAGGAATCACGACCACGACCTTGTCCAAGGTCACGCCCGCAGCCACGACCTCGGCCTCTAGGATAGGACGGTCGTCCTCTTTGCCCAGATGAATAGTGGGCAATCGTCTCTGTGGAAGAATGAACTAGAGAATTTTGAACCAGAGCTTCTAGTTTCTGTAGTCGACCGAATATGGTTTCGATCGTAGACAATTTATCTGCCATAAGAAATTGATCTTTTGCAATTTTGTACTTCGGGTGAAGTCCCGAGAGAAACCTGTAGACTTGCCACTCAGCATGTTCGCCTATTTGTTTATCACAGCATGCAGGTTGAAAGATTAGAAGTTCCTCAAACAAGCTTGTAAGTGTCCGGTAGTATTCAATTAGACTGGTCTCTTCTTGATTAGTAGACCAGATTCTTGTGTATATATCAGAGAGACGTGACTTGGTTGTTTTCTGGGAATATGTGTGCTCCAGATTTTCCCACATGGCTTTTGCAGTATCTTTATATAAGAGATTTGCAGCAATATTTGGATCTACACTATTAGTCATCCAAGTAATTACCTGACAATTGTCGACAAATCAGGCTTCACATGCTGCATCAGTGATAGCAGGAGGAGTCTTCGTGAGGATGACACTCTTTCTTTGGCCACCAATAAATATCTTGAAGGATCAAGACCATAGAACATAGTTTTCGGAGCCTTTCAACTTGATAGTTATGCCTTGTACCATCAGAGAAGAAAGAGGATACATAGGCTTGGTCTCGATGGGCGTCATGATAGCATCTCTAGGTCAAGAAAAAGAGACCTAGATACAGTTGTAGTTGATATGTAGAACCTCCTTAGTTGCACATCTTTGGAGAGTAGTGTAGGATCTACGCCCTAAACCAAAGTCGAATAAGAGGTCTAGGGCGACAGCGGTAGTCGCCTCCGGCGGCAGGAGCGTGGTAGCACGAGGACTGCAGGAGCGCAAATGCACAGTGGCCCTCGCGCATGGCGCAAGGGTGCAGGCGTAGGTGCGCTGGAGCCCTAGCAGGCACAGGCGCAGGGGCCCTCACGCAGGCGCAAGGGTATATGTGCAAGGGGCCCTCACGCAGGGGCGCAGATGGAGGGGCGTAGGGGCGCATGTACGCTGGATGGAGGGGCGCGGAGCCCTAGCGCGGTCTGCGGAGCACTAGCAGGTGTGCAGTGGCGTAGTTGCGCGGAGACCTGGCGCAGATGGGGAGACGCGGAGGCGGCAGGTGACCTAGTGCGGTGCGTAGAGGCGCAGGGGCGAGCTCGGAGCCCTCGCGTGGTGCGCAGGGGCCAGGCGCGGTGCGCAGCAGCAGAGCGTAGCCCGGGCGAGGAGACCTGGCGCGGTAGCGCGGGGTGCACAGGCGCGCAGGAAACGACAAAGGAGGAAGAGGCAGGCGGTGGCGGAGGGATGCTAGGTCAGAACACCGGTCTAGGACCGCTGCTCTGATACCATGTGGATAAAAGAAGAGAAGAATATTGTATGTTTATTCTGTGAGGTGTAGGGGCCCTTATATAGGACTAAACCCTAGGGTGCTCAGAGGAGAACTTACACAAATACCCCTGTGGGGTTACATAGGGAAACAATACATAAGGAAACAATGATACATAAGGAAACAGTGCATAGGGAAATAGAGGTAAATAAAAAAACAACAATATACGGTAATCTCTAACAGTCGTAAAAAGAAAAACGGACTCCTAATAGGTTTGTAGTCTTCATTCAACCCTCCAAAGAAGATGAAAACCGTGTTCTCCTATTCCCTATCCCAATTTATTTATGTTCGGTATTACACTTTAAGAAGTCCTTATAAAAATAATAATCTAAGTCCTCCCATTTGAAGTATCGAGCATTCTAGCAGGTGGCCACATATACCTCACCCTGTTATAGGTATCTAAGTCAGTTGTACACTTGTAAATGTTTACATCCTTCTTTTAGTCGTGTATAACTCTTGAGCACCATGTATACATTACATGGCATATTCTTCCAGAAAATGAGAGGTTAGATTTCGAAAAAATATAGAAATGATAAGCTGTGTTTATTTTAGCTATCCTTCAAGTATCACGACTCTGAAGGCTTGTCATATTCTTCGCGCGTCTCTTGGTGCTTGTTTGGATTCTTTTTGTACATGGTATCAGAGCCTTGTTGAGCCGTTGCATTGAAGTCTTGGTTTGTAGGGATGTTCAAAATTGGCATTGGGTTTCGTTGCCCTTGAACGATGCCTTGAGCAGCCACACAATTGGTGGGTAACCATTTCTGTGTTTTTTGCGGTCTGATTTTCGTTCCTTGGTATCCAGATTAGATTAGTTGGTGGTTGTTGCTATTGTGATATTTTTGACATCTCAAGACCGATTTGGGATCCATTGGTGTTGTGAGGTACGTTTCCTGTTGCGGGAGAGCAACCGTGGTGTGGGCTAAGCCTTGAGTATTATTGGGGGTGCTTTTGCCCCTTTGTTTTGCAGGAGAAGCTGTGAGTTTGTGCTCGCAAGGTAGTTGTAATATTGCCTCAGAGAACAGAAATTGTTGTTACACTTTAGGTGTTGGACGAAGTACCTCTAAGTGTAAAGCTTGTTGATGGAAATGCACACCAATTGTTTGTTGAAAGACTTAAGAGCATGGTTGTTCAGCAAATAAATATGAGATCAACAAAGAATATTGAAATCAAGGATCGAGTGGAGATTGTGGTCAATGACTCCAATAGTGTCTTTGTCACTGATGCTCAGAAGAAATATCATGATTTGAACACTTATGAGAACAAAGAGTGGATTATTGATAGTGGTGCCACTGAACATATGACATGTGATCTCAAACTCATTAGTACTTATAAGTTGGCATCAAGCAAAGAACATGTTGTCCGTACTGACGGATCCCATGTTACAATAGCGGGAAAAGGAAGTGTACCCCTGCTTGATAAATTTGCTCTCCACAATGCACTTCGTGTTCCCGACATGCCTTTAAATCTCCTTTCTTTTGGCAAGATAACAAAAGAGTTGAACCGTGAAATATTTTTTTCTTTTGATCGTTGTATATTGCAAGACTCTGTGACATGGAAGAGAATTGGAATTGGTGTTGTTTATGATGTTTGTATCTACCTATTAAATGGTAGAAGCATTAATAACTGCAATTCGTGGAAGGAAAAACAAAAAGGATTGTCGTAGTTTGACCATGCAGTGGCACGAATGTCTCGATCATCTTCCATTTGGTTATCTTAGATGATTGTTTCATGTATTATTCGAAGAATTGAACTTTGCGGACTTAGTGTGTCATGTTTGTTTAAAGGCAAAGCATACTCGTGTAACTTATTATGTTTTTTAGAGCAAAATAAGTGAAATTTTGCTCATTGGCATGAAAAAACAGAGGGGTGGAAGTCTCGTTCTCCTCATTGGCATGAAAAAACCTAAAGCAAAGACTTACATGAAAAAGGACCCTGGAAAATGATTTATATTTACTAAAGATGCAAAAATTGAAATCAAATGATATAATGATGCAGATTGGTCTGGATGCATGATGAATCCACGATTCATCATCTCAATATATTGATCTTAGCAAAATCCCTGAGTAAATTTTCAAATAAATGTCCATAAAATCAAAAAATTAATAAAATAATGCTTGTAAATAAAAATTATAAAATACATTAATTATTGTATATTATATTATACAGAATAAATTAATAATAAAAAGCCGCAAAATAAAGGAGTTTTTCACCTGTAAATAGCCCAAACTTCTTGTATTTTTAATAAATTCATTTCAACTCTTTTTGACTAATTCTTTCTCTGACTTGTTTATAGAAATATATATATATATAAATATAAAAATATAAAACAAATTTTTCCTCAAATAAATACTCTTAGATCCTAAAGAAAAAAGTCGTAAAGTCCAACTTCCCGACCAAATTCCCGCACTGTATGAACTCCAAATTCATCAAACTCATTTTTAAACTTCAAGTTAGGAAATTACCTATCTAATGAAAGTGGTTTCATTAAAATCGGAGCTTGTTTGCAAATTTTGGATTTGAGACCTACATGTACATTGTATATAATGTAAATATTCATTCTTTCTTCATTTTTTATTTACTTTTTATTTACTAAAAATCCAAAAAATTCATTGTTGTGTTGTATTTTATTTCTAGTATTTTATTTATTTTTAGATTGCAAATATCTTTTACTAAAAATACAAAAAAAATAAAATTAGAAAAGTAACAAAAACATGTACATATTGTTTGTCTTATTTTATAAATCTTCCACTCCTTTTCTTCTCTATATTTTATTATATTTTAGTAGATTATTTTATTTTTTTCCTTTATTTTATATTTCATTCTCTACAATAACTCTCATTCAACTCCATATTTTTTAACCTCCATTCAACTCCATATTTTCTAACCTCCCATTCAACTCTATTCAGCTCCATCATTTTTTCAATAACCTCTCATTCCACTCCATCTCCTCCACCTTCATTTTTCTCTAACTTCCCATTCTTCTTCTTTTTATTCATCTTATCATCCTCATTTTTCCCCCACCCGCCATTCCTAGAGAAAAGAAGAGAGCTTGGAATGTTGTGTCGGTGACAACGGCCTATCATCTTCCTGAAGCGACGATCTCCTTCAGACGAGATCCGCGGCGACCACTGTCCCCGCGTCACGAGTTTCCCGTTGAGCTCACATAGCTCTCCATTTTTTTCGCCAATCGGACCAAGGCCACAACAAGAGTCCATCGTAGCTGCTCCGCAAATCCGACGAACCTCAGGTAAGTATTTCTCTATCTTAACTTTGTCATTTTTTTATCTAACGTTTTTTTGTATATGTCTTGTTCATATTCAAATTCCACCACTTCCTCCATTACACCATCACTGTCACCACCATCATTTTCTCATCATTGTTTCATTCCCTATTTGAAAATAAAAAAATTATTTAAAAATCACAGCAGCAAAAATCAAAAAAATAATTAAAAAAAGGAAAAAAGGCTAGCTGTAGGTGGTCGGTCCCCTGCCGCCACCGCCGCCCGCCACCGCAATGCCCCACCCAGCCGCCGTCGTCCCATCTCTTCCCTCGCACGCCGCCCGCGTCGTCGACCACAACGCTGCCCTCCTCGTTCTCCAGTTCCATCCTGCCAGTCGCCAGCCTCCCTCACGCACAGTTCCTCCTTCCATCGTGTCGCCATCCACGGTCGCAGCACCATGACCCCCTCCGCCCGCCGTCGTCGCCCTCGTGTGTGGCCCGCCATCCGCCCACTTCATCGAGCCTTAACCGTCCATGTAACGCCTCGGAAATTTCGGCTTTTTCCGAAAGTTTAAAACATATACAATATAATACTCAAAAGAAGCGTCTCGTCGCAAGCTTTTCAACGAGACCAAGAATGCATGAATCTGAGTTCGTATGAGGAAGTTATGCCCTTTTTAGTGAACCATGGTCGAGGACATTTATGGAAATGTTACCCACGGATTTTGGTTTTATTATACAAGTTGGGAAGATATTTTGGAGGATGATTCACCTCAAAATTGACAACCTTACTTCCTTATTTCACCCATGAATGGTCTTTAAGATCCCTTTGATCTCCTTCCATTCTCAACCTTCTCCAAGTTGATTTCTTCTTTCTTCTTCCCTAGAGAGACAAGAGGAAGAGCTTCTTTCCTTTGGCGAGCCACGAAGCTCCGAAGCTTCATTACAATGAGAGGAGGAAGAACGGCACCACAAGGTTCAGGTCGTTGATCGAGTGCATGGATCGAAGGTTCTCGCTAGGTAACGAATCTCGACCATCTTTTATTTTCACGTACCTTGCGATTTGGAGATTGTCATTAGTGGGGTTGAGTCTTCCATTTTGATCCGACCCCGAGATCGCCTCTTGTTGTTGGTACATCTTGGATTTTCACTAAATTAGTCCCTCGTGCCTTTGCAATATATATATATATTATTACTATTTCATCTTTGAAAGCTATTTTTGATTTCACGGAAATTCTGTGGTACTTCAGCCAGTTGTAATCTTTCTGAAGAACAACAACATTATAGCGAAATACCTATGGTGAGGTAACAAGATATGAAGGTTGCTCTTTGGTTTTTACGATATGGAAACATTGAGAATTTTGTTAATTATTGAACTTTTTGTTATAGAATGAAAATATGTTGTAGTTGTTTGGATTCTAACTTTTCTTTTCTTTTCATATATACGTCATTCACTATGTCATAATAGATATTCCCAATTAATCTATTTCAAGAAATTACATGCCAGTTTCTTTGACATGTCAACTTTCCATGTGAATATCATCTAGGCAAATTACTATACCATGTGTTATGGACTTGGAATTATATGATAAAGGTTTTGATTGACATTGGTGCAAGATGTTTAATCTTAGGATTTTTTTAAAGATAAGAATATATCTTTCATTGGAGATGTGAAGGAATTACTTATAAATTAGTCTTGGCGAGAATCTCTTATGTGGAGTATATCGTGCATGCAAGAATTTATGATACGCCACTAACTGATGTGCATATATGTACCAAGTCTTATTGTCATGGTAAACATGGTAGAATTGGTTTGCTGTAGAAATTATGATGCGTCACTAATTGCGGTACATATCTGTACCGAGTCTTAATGTCCTGGTAAACATGGTAGAATTGGTTTGATGTAGAAATTATGATACGCCACTAATGCGGTGCATATCTGTACCGAATCTTCATGTCCGAGAAATCAGGGTAGAATTGGTTTGATGTTACAACTAATATGTGATCCACTAAGTGTGGTATGTATATATAAGTGAATGACATGACATTAGTAATTGAATCATATAACTATGTTATCGGTGTTTTCGTTTTGGCAGGGAATATTAAATGCATAATATGAGCAAAATGAGAATGCATATTAAGATTTCTCTTAAATGATCTCGGAATTATCATAGTATTGTGTAAAAGAAGACAAGAGTGAGAGTGCTCGAGCCTGCTTAAAACCATTATGGGACTGGGAGAAAATCAACACTGGCCATCGTGTGGTGAAGCCAGTAGAAGTATATGTTAGAATATAGTATGACATACAAATGTGTTGTGATCTAAATTATATATATCTGTGTGTGTGTCTTGTTTGTAGTTGGTTAGTGACATCCGTGGAAGTCCCAACTATTATTACTATATTGAAATAAATAACAATGCATATGATAAGATAAAAACATATATGCAACAAGGTGGGTGTACACCTTTGTAGTCCGGTTGAGCCAACACTGAGTCACTCCCACTCGAGAGGCATCACAGAGTGGGGTGGTGGTAGGTACTCTGGAGAGTTTGGGTGGATGCACGTATACATCACACCATACAGATCAGTTTTCTGACTATTGGTTTTTGGGCGAGCAAGACTCCCCTAGCAGACTCGGTTGACAAAATCATGGCTCCTTGAGTTATATGCCTTGTCTCTCGAGTGTCAGAGTACTACCAACCAGACTAGCTGAAAGATCACGCTTACAGACAGGTTTTAGTCTGCACTATGAGTGAAATGATGCAGGTTTCATTCCTAGTGTAAACTTTCTCCTTTGACTGGTGAGTCCAGGATTATAAAATAAATAAAGCTACGAATAAAAGAACAGAATGAAATGCATAAATTTTGTGGAGTTTTAAAAGGTCAATGTGGATAATCATGTAAGTGTGATAAATTCTTCTTGAGATTTGGAATATAATTAGAGACAACTTTTTTGGAGTCTTTTAAAATACTTTTTTATACCTGATTAGTTACTGCATTTGCATTGCCTACCCTAGAATCTTTATTTATAAATTATTGTTATATCTGTACTGGGTCATTTGACTCACAAGTTACCTCTCTTGGAAATCCAACAGGAAGTCCTTGAGCAGGAGACCGAGGCGAGAGTATTTGGCAGTGCATCTGAGAATCATTTCTAAGGTCGTTACCTAGTTGGGTAGTTTACTTTTATTATTTCTCCATCTTCTCTATTTATGATGTAAAAATAAGAGTTGGATTATTCTTGTTATTTTAAGTTGTGGATATTTTCTATATGAACAGAAATTTTCTATTGTCATTTTTCTTGTAAGAATATTTTATCATGCAGGTTGTATATAACTGTTGCTGGGTAATACTTTTGAATGGACGTTGAGATGTGTTTCCGCTGGGGCGAGGCGTTACAGTTCAGGAGTTCTTCTGGATGAAGGTCTTTGTTTATTTTTTTTATTTTATGAAAATTGCACTTCATTACCTGTATGTTTTCGTAATTACAAAAGTTCCTATGTGTACAGTTTGCATTATCAATCTCAATTTTTGTATTGCACGGATAACCTTATGTTCATGCGTTAATTTAGGCATCTTTTTAGCATCATTTATTTTAATGAAAATATTATTTTGTTGAGCAATTAATTTTCTACCATCTAGATATATTTGATTTTTTTTACGATTTGGGTAATTAATAAAAATTATTTTTAATGGAAAAATATATATTTTACCCAATCTGAACTCTTAATTTCATATTTAGTGCACGGTTGCTCAAAAAAATCCAAAAAAATCAAAAATGATGCCATAAATATGTTTTAATTAGAATCCAAATTTTATCTAAATTGGAGTTGTCATGTGCCTCAAATAAACTGTAGAGTGATTTTCGTAATTGATTTTTAATTAGACCTATATACACTATTTTTTGTGAAATTCCAACTCTCCTGGATTCCTGATATAAATACATTATTGAGATAATTTGCTCTCTGGATGAAATGATATTGTGGATTTATTAGGAATTAAATATGCATTGTCACTGTGTTTTTATTAACTAAATCATTAAAAAATCATATATTGTCAAAAAATTCAAAAAAAAATATTGTAGCCTAATTGTATGATGTTTAAGTTCCAGTAAAATTTCCATAATTGTTGCATTCTGTTTGTGTGAAAAATTATATAAAAACCCATAAAAGTGTGCATTTTTCATTGTCGCATTTTAACCCCTAAAATTCCAAAAATATAGATTTTGCATTCATCACTAGATTAGGTTTAGAGGAAAAATATAATTTGACTAAATTGGACTAATTTCACATTAAAACCAATTTGGCTAAGTTGAGTATTTTCTTATTAACTTGATTCAACTGTATTTTGCATTCACATTTATTTTTACATTAAAGGAATATTTAAAAAAAGCTGCATTGGAAACCTAGACCTAATTTCTTTGAATTGACCCAAAGTTATTCCTTTGCCTCCCTATGTTCGACCCAGTACTTGCTCGAAATATAAATTTCAGCCGAGTCCTCTTCACAGAGACATTTGATTTGGTTCTGCATGATTCGCTAAGTACATGCATTATAACAAGTACAAATTATATCATGTATTTATCGACTCGTCAACGCACCAATACAAGGAGATCTACAACTCGCTACTACATATTTCTAGGTGGCAACTTGGTCATTTGGAGAAGCAAACGACAACTACTTTGTGTTATGTCTAGTGCTGAAGTTGAATACATGGTCGTTGCATGGGTATTGTAGAGATGATATGGGTCAAGACTATTTTGAAAGACATTGGAATACTTTTCGAGTTTCCTATGAAGTTATTTTATGACAACAAGGTTGCTATAAATCTATCCAACAATCATGTCCTGCATGATAGAACCAAGCATGTAGAGATCGATTATCACTTTATCAAAGAGAGAATTGACTTTAAGGAGCTCATTCTACCATGCATAAAAACTGAAGATCAAGTGGCTGTCGTCTTCACCAAGAGGCTTCCCACGACTAGCTTTGATAAGAATGTGGGTAAGTTGGGCATGTACAATCTCCATGCCCAACTTGAGAGGGAGTATTGAGTTACTTGTATATGGGTAAATAGTTCGTGGATGAGGAACTATTTGCCCACTTAGAAACTTATATGTACATCATCCCACCTTATATTTCATACATAGAGAAAAGAAGAGAAAAAATGTCATGGTTGCTATGAGCAATAGGGATTATTCACCCTGTGGTTTTTTTCCTTCCGATCTGAAGGGTTTCCACGTAAATCTTGTGTTTCTTGTATTGGTGCTTGTTCGGATTCTTTTTCTACAGATATGTAAAGGATGTCTTCCCATCTTCACCCATCCTCCAATACGCACCTCGCCATTCTATTTCAGAACCATCATGCAATGTTAAGTGTGTAGTCGACCTAACCAAAACTACCAGTACTTCTCTTCATCTGTTATAAGATGAGCAATAGCATCATAACAGGAGGTGATAGACCAATTTGGTGAAGCCATCGAACAACAAGGCTTTGAGTGATTGATCCCTTTGACACTAGCAATTGATGTCCATCTATAAGGGTTAAAAGATTTTTTTAAAGGGTGAAGATACCCATGGTAGGTGTTTACCTTAAACCTCCAATTAAAACAATCTTAAAATATCACAACAAGAGTTCCTAGTTATATACAAGGACGTACACATGTGTGAAAGTATTCCTAACACAATATTTCTCTCCTCACTAAAAATAAGGATGTTTATTAGTAGCCGGATGGCTTATAAAATAGCAAAAGATTTCACCCTCTCAGCTCTCAAAAGGTACATGATGGCTTGAAAGCTTTTTCAAAAATGCTCGATATCCATTACCTCAAGCAACTCCACCGCTGCTCTTATCAAAACCCTGCATGCACTATCGTAGTGGAAGAACAAGTGTCCAATGCCCTTCTCCCAGGCATAAGCATGATAAGAGATGATTACATCAGGAATAAAATGTATTTTAAAATATCTTATCATTAATCTATTTTTCCTAAAAAGTCTCATGAAGATCTTTGCCATTAAAAATGACCAATGATGATATATGCAGATTTGGACAGACTTATAGTAGACGAAACAGATAAAAGTGGTAGAGATTAGAGAAGAGATGATACCAAACTATATTGTCAACCTTTCCTCTGACCATGATGTCAATGTTTCCATGCGTGATCTTGGTCATGAAAACCCTGTAAGTATTCCCCTCTCTCTCTTGATATTCATACTGATAATGCCAACCCTTTACCAGATGATTGTCTCATTGCTATGAGAAAAGCTATTAGAACGGTTCGAGCCTCTATTTGTTATCAAGTGAAGGACTTTGTTGTTTATACCAAGATGAGTTTGAGATATAAATACTTTATTACCTCTCTTGATGCTCATAATGCTCTCAAAAATATTGGTGAAGCCAAAAAGGATCCGAAATGGATCATTGCTATGAAGGGAGAAATGGATGCCTTGGTTAAAAATAATACATGGGATATTGTTGACGTTCCTAAGGACGCTCACCTTGTCAGATCTAAATGTGACTACATGATCAAATATGATGCTAATGAGGATGTTGACAGATTCAAAGCTCGCCTTTAGAGGATATAGTCAGAAATATGGGATTGACTACCTGGAGATGTTTGCTATTGTTGCCAAGATGAATACGATCAGGATTCTTATTTTCCTATCAACATATTTTTTCCTAGAAAATGTATCAGTTAGATGTGAAAAACGATTTCTTGAATGGTGATCTTAAAGCAGAAGTGTATATGAAAATGTTGTTTGGGTTCGAGAAGGATAACAAGTGCTGCAAACTAAAAAGGTCTTTACATGGGTTAAATCAGTCACCAAGAGCTGGTTTGAACATTCTCTATGTGGCCATGAATAGGAATGGATATACCCAAGCAAATGCAAACCACAATCTGTTTATAAGGAGGAATGGCAAAAAAAGATATATTCTTTTAATGTATGTCGATGACATGATCCTTACAAATGATGATGGAGGGGAAATTTTCGGGATAAATAAAACACTTCCAACTGAATTTGAATTGAAGGACTTGAGTAACTTAAAATACTTCCTAGTATTGAGACGGCTCGATCTCTAGGAGGTATGTATCTAAGTCAATAAAAATACCTCTGGACTTATTGTATGATTATTGCATATTGGGATGCAAGCCTACTACTACTCATATTGAAGCAAATCATAAACTGAATATAAGAATGGTGAGCTTCTTTATGATGCTGGAAAAGGTAGGTGTCAAAGATTGGTGCGAAAATTAATCTATCTTACTCCTACTAAATCGAATATTACATACACATTGTAAAAGTGGCGAGTCAATTTTTGCATACTCCTATCACCATTCATGCTAATGCGATAAATAGAATTCTGTTCTACATAAAAGGATCACCAGAAAAAGATCTTATGTTCAAGAAAAAAGCTGAGGTCATTATCTAGACAATGGAAAGAAGGAAACACATATTCACGAGTGTAACACTCAGCTAGAACAAATATTTATATTTATTGTTATAAATTCTTACAAAATAAAATCATTTTGCTTACGATAGATAAAAAAATTATTACAAAAGAACCGTATCTCCTCAATTGAAGTCATCATATTTGATTTTTATTTTGAACAATGTAAAAACCTCCATTTCCAAGAAGAAAAACCGCAACCTATGAATGCAGTGATATTCCTAGTCCATAGACTCCATACCGCTAGACGACTTCTCATATAAACTTTCCGATCATGTGTCATAAAACATGATCCAAGTTCATCGTCAATCAAGTTAATTACAATTAGAAAAACATAGTCAGTTCATCTTTAAATTGGTCCAAAGCGTGTGTACATTCCCAGTCCAGTTCAGTCGAGAAAATTCAACCATCGCTTTACCAGTTTCCAACAGCTTGAGCTACACAGTGGTTTCTTTTACTGGGAAAAAACACCACCGCCTAGTGCTGAATCTCCGAGCAATTCAAAGAACCAGCAAACCAAATCATCGGAGGAAAAGGGGTACAACCCCAACATTGCGAAAAAACGACAAACCCATAAAAAAAGAAAGAAGAGAGATCGAAACACCTCATCTGGGGGCTGCGGCGAGGCGCCCTGATGCGATTCGAGAGCCACAGCTCTGACCACAGGCAGCAACGGCAGCCGCTGCTTGTGAGTGCTTGCGGCGATCACGTGACGGTGGTCGGCACCCCTTCGCAGGTAGCGGTGGTCTGGAGGTGGCAGCTGCCGAGATCGGGAGAGGAGACCCCCGCAGGAGGCGATCCCGAGAGAGGAGAGAGCCACCATCTCAACAGGGAGGAGAAGTGAGAGCAGAGGAGAGAGAGCAACCAAGCGGCCCTTTCCTGTTTGTTCTCTCTAACGTAATCTTATCACTATCAGCTGCCCTCTTAGCCATTATTTTATTCTTTTTTTATTATTTTGGAACTTCATCCCAAAATCTTTGATGAAAATTTGCCATTAAGCATTGGTTTGGAGTCCAAAGTTATTGAACTTGAAATTAATGAGTATAATGTCTCAGTTTAATCCAGTCGTCATCGAGGAAAACTTGTCATGGTAACTTGTTGAGCTTATTTCAGTTTGATCCATTTACAACGACAAACAATAATCGATCACAAGCTTTCAAATAGTAATCATCATCGAATCCACTCACACTTGTACGTAGGGATGAAAACAAATGTGAATATATTCGTATCCGATCCGCTATCATATTCCCTTTATACATATTTTGACATTCGTATTCGTATTCTTTTTAAAATAGATGCCGATATGGATATCACTTTGACATACGTCAATATTCGCATTTGTGTTCGTATATTCATTTTCATACATAAATATAGTAATAGATCTATTTTATAACCGTGCATAACAACATTTTATGATTGCATTGACCATTGTTGATATAATTATTATGAAATTACTATATATGGTATACCTATTTTATGTGTAAATCATCCTAAACATGTATATTTTAGGTAATCTATTAAAAATTTCTGTTATTATCAGTATTCGTTTTACATTCGTGTTTGTTTTTAAGGATATGGTAACACATTTTTTACATCCGTCGATATTCGTATCTGCATTCGTATTCATATTTTAAAATGGATAAGGATATGATTACCTATATTTGTATCTGTATCCGACCGTTTTCATCTCTACTTATAAATATTCAATATGAGATTATGCATTTACCAATCTCCTCATTGCGATACGACTTATCACTTCCTTGTATCTCTTTTTAAGGACAGCTTCCACCTCTATGTTAGCCTTTTCTAATGATAAAAAAAATTGATACGATAATGTTTGTAAAGTCAAAGGCCTAGATTCAAGTCGTTATCAAGGAAAAAAGGATTGTACAACTTATAAGACTCGAATCCAATCGAGTTCATTTACAGCTACCCCAAATGCTTAAGTTTATGTTGTCAAGTTTTAATCCCCGCCACGTATAATCTACTCTCACACTTACGTGAATATTTCAAGTAGGGACTATATTTGGGTGTTAAGGTAAGTAATCTCTAACAAGGGTGTAAAGATAAGTCGACTTTCACGGCATCTGTTTCTACAAAAGAAGAGTATGATTTTATATCCCTTCCACTCCCATTTTCATCATCCTAATTTCTCCGACAAATAAAATCCATCTCCACTCCCTTTTGGAGCATCTAAGATGGAGGAAGAACTCCGAAGGGCTTAGGTCCATTGGAAGGTAGAGGCTAAGGTAAAAGATCTTCAAGACTCTATTATTTTTCTTTTGATCATCTTATAGGTGTTTTAATGTTAGTGATTTCAATTGTATATATTATTTGTTTGTGGGTCTACATGCTTCTTTTGATATCTATGATGTTAGTATTATGCTTCTTGTGGCGGAATCGGATATTAGGGTAGACCAACCTTAAATGGTTCAAGTCAAACAGATAGATGATCGATAATTAGCTAAAGTTGTAGACTCCTCTCATTATAAAAACACTTTTCAGGTCTATTTTGATATATACTTGTTCAATTATTTATATATGAATATCGAACTATTGGATTTCAAATATTCCTTTTATGGACTACATATATTATGCATCTAAATTTTCAGTATAATTGGGGTTCAAATTGAGATATGAAATACTCATCAAAATCAACTTTTAGTTTGACTTGAAAGATTAGTAACCAGATCTACCAAACCAACCACGGGAATGGATTCTCTCTCAATTTTTCCAAGGTCAACCAGATTAGTATTTTTTAAAAAAAACGAGAGAATTATGGAGAAATCCAATGGATATGAAATATACCTTTAACCTTATAACTATTTAATAAATGTGTGAAATATGGTAAGAATGCTCCATTCACTTCAGAGAATTGCTGCTACTATTTTAAATGATGGAAACAATAAAAAGTTCATGAATCTCTATGCATTGACATTTTTTAGACCAATTAAATTCCAAAAAATAAATGAAAACATTAAGACCATACAGGAAGGACTTAGAATCTTCACGTAACTTTTTCTATATCACTTTACTATTTTGATTTACTTTAATGCTCTAAAAATAGGTTTGAACCTTGACATAAATACCTTGTGATATATTTATGAGAGTTATACCATTAATTATATTTAAATCCCTAGAAACCCACAAATTGTGTTGAAAAACTTAGGTCTAGGGTCTTTAAATAGTGATAAATGTTAATCAAAGGATATGAGCATTGGACCTAACTAAAGAGGAACGTTACTTTTTAATAATGTTTGATCACTTCTTAGGTATGTGATGATTGTAGAACATTAACCAAACAACTCTTAGGGAGGGAACAAGCATCCTTCATAAGAACATGCCATGAAGATCCGTTGTAAAGTAGTTTATATGTTGGCCTCTTCCCATAATGGCATCCTTCTGCCCGTAAAGCATGCATAAGGTAAGGACACTAGAATATTCCTCCTTAGAAATACACTTCTATCAAGTGCAATCTGGCCCCTCGTGGAAGAGAATTGGATCCTCGAAATGGTAACTTAAAATCTAAATAGAGATGTTGATGAACCTATGTTTCATCTACCTAAATATTGAAAATTATGCAAAGTACCTAAACAAACACATTCATGCATACATTAATACAAAATTATTATAAATACATGCATGTAAATAACAAACATTAATTGATGCTCAAAACCCCCTAAAATTATGCTAGAACAACATCTAAAAATAAAAAGAAGACGGCATATTTTATGCATGCGTATTTGTGCATACTAGACAAAGAAATCAGAAGAGATAGGTAGGCATGCAAGGTCTAGTTCTGACTCTCACCCTAAGACCGAAGTCAATCCTCGATAAAGGAAACATGCAATAAGAATGTATTTTACATAAAAACATAAAAGCACGTATATAGAAAAACACACATAAGTAAACTTTTATCTATCTTTATACATCTCAGAATGACTTGATTGATTTTGCACTAATTCAAAAAAATTACAAAAATAAAAATAAAAATATCAAAAAAAACATCATAGATGACAATTGAAACCAATTCATTTTTTCACTACATCTACATTCTAGATTTTATACCTCGAACATATAAACCCCAACTAAACACTACTCGCTTTTAATGTTCATCATTTAAAATAGTTTAAATCGTAAAAATACTTTGAAATTGAGTTGGATTCATCCGCAGAAAGCCAATTATGAACTATTTCTACAACTATTTTTTATTCTTATATATATGTTATATATTACAATTTATATTATTCTTACTTGTTTAATTTTATTATGTTTCGTATATATTCTTGTTAGAGTATATGTCATAAATGAGTAATTGGATCCCTCTAGGGTCCATTTACCACATCCACAGGTTTAGTCCCGTATCATCAGTGAGGGGGACTTGGTCTTACTTGTCGGGATATATAAGAAGCCTCACGCCATTTGTAATAGTTGAGGGAGAGAGGTGATTAGAAACATCAGCACATTGAGGCGATTCTTTTGTGGTTTAATCTTGCCCCTCACGGAGGAGGGTTTCATGTAAAATATGGGTGTTCTTATCGTTCTTTATATTTGTCTTTGGTATTATGCTTTCGCATTCTTGTTTTCTATATGGCGTCTAAGCAGGGTTCGATTCTTGGTTTGTTCTTGAGGATTTATTCTTGAAGATTATTATTATTTATTATTCTTATCCATGATTCGTTCAAGATTTAGGAAAGTTCTATGATTTATGAAATCCTAATTCCTCGATGTCATTGTCAACACTAATCTATCGGCTACACCAATATAAATCGTCATCAATAATCTCGGGTATCCGACGAAACCCTAGTTTTGTGCCTCCTAGAAATGCCTCCATATCACTTCCACCCTTCACAGTTTCACTGGCCATCGGGATCTTCAAGCAAGCACACTTCATTACGCACGATTTTTGCACACACAACATGTTGCACATGATGCCTGCAACATGATGCCTCTCCATATATGCTTTCATTCCGGCCCACCAATAGTACCACATTCCCTTAGAAAATTCTTCTTCCTAAAGCATCTAGGGCCATGCATCATACGAGTCAAAATCACGATTCTCCATCCCAATCAACCCTTGTGCAACTCTTGATATAGGACAATAACTCGAGATCATCTTTGGAACTCTGAATCTTGGAGAAGAAGAATTGAGTGGGTATGTCTAAATAAGAAGAAGACGAAGGTCACCCTTGTGAGGCCCCTCTTCTTTGAGTGAGTCCCTGTACGCAACTCTAGAGCCAACTGCATCTTCATTCCCCTCTAAGTGTCGACTCCTGTCACCCTTGTCCAAGCCTTAGGAGGTCACAATGCCACTGCCATCTCCATTATCCTGATAGCCCCCACCCGATCCTCAAGCAGCCCTTGTCTCCCATGTCTAAGCGGTGGGCCACCCCGACTTTCTCGCAGCAACAACATCACATGCTGCCCTAAGGTCCCTCCTCGCCTCTGAATATTGCACCCTGGCCCCTCCATTCTCACACAAAAAGCCCTATATAGCCCCATAGAGGGTGGGGCAGACTAAGAAATGGGTTCCCATCAAAAGAACCCTAAATAAACAATAAAAAGAAAGCCCCGTGGTTGGAGAGGGTTTTCTATTATGCTATGAATTTTGGCCCAATAAGCCATGTGCTACCCTGCAAATAAAAAATGAAAGGAAGAAAACAAAAAGATGTGGGCTCAGGTGCATGTGGCTCTCTTTGAAACTCTAGTATAGGCTCCAATGCTTCGAGCCTTAGGTGTGAACCGTTGCCTCAAGATGAGGCTACGTTGAACGTCGGCTGTCAGATCTAGTCGCAGCATCCTATTCGAACGACTGATGTTACTCATGTTATTACCTCTCCTCCACAGGCGACAGAGGAAGGGAGGAGATCCAGTGAACACCAGGTTCCTCCTCCTTGCTTCTCCTCTTGATTGGAAGGTCGTTGTATCTTCGTGAAAGCCTAGCAGAAATATTGGTGCACACAGGAGAAGCTAGAGATGGCTAGAATGACAAATCAATGTAGTATCTCTGGCGATGAAGAGCTAGATTGGAGATCCATAAATTTTCCAATCATTCAACTCTTGCAAGGTTAGAAGACAAAACCCATGATAATACAAATCTTTTGGGATCTTAGGGAATGGAGTGGAAGGCTTAAAGCAGATGGAGGAAGAAGCCCTAATTGGGTTCAAAACCTTTACAAGGTCTGGAATGCAGTGAGGAGGGATTAACGGAGAAATGGAGAAGGAGTTATTAGGTGAAGTCGATAGGTGGTGGCTCTAATTCGATATTTAGGTCATGGAATGGATGTGAAAGATTATAGGAAATAAAATGAGAAACAACACTGAAATGAAAAGAATGTGAAATACATGAGTTGACCAGAGGAAAAGGATGATGAACGAAGATGAACTGGAAGATGATACATATCTAGAAGTTGGAGTTCTTGCACTCTGATCATCACTTGACAAGCCAGAGGTCACCAGCTCAAAGCTCGAGCAGTTGTGGGGTTGTAGCAAGGCGGACTAGACTTGGATCTCACTAGAATCGATTCTCCTTTGTTGCTCGATATCACAAGCTTTCTCTGTCACATATTGGCAAGGGATCGCTGGGAGAGACTCCAAGAATGGCGGATGCGGTTTCCAGTTGGCGAAGCAGAGGTTTTGAGTGGGGGAAGTTTGGAGGTTCCAGGTGGTAAAGATGGTGGTTTCAACCGTCAGTTATAAAAACACGTGAGGGTGATGATGAGAGTAAGAAATTGGGCGAAGGTGTTGGATGATTAGGGAAGAGTACGTCATCAGGGGTTAGAGGGATGGTTGTCGGAGGTTGGTGGAGGAAATGTGAGAAGTTAGATGGGTGCGAAGAGACATAACTCTTAGTATGAAGAGCTAAAGGTTGAAGGAAGGTTCCCAGCCATTGGATTTGATGATCCATCGACCCAAAAGCCAGCGATCATGAAAGAAGAGGCAAGGGCCACGTGGTGCGCTGAGGTGACGCCACGTGGCCCAATTATAATTAAGATAATTACAAAAAATCTAATAAAATGGAAAAGGATTAGAAGAAAGTAAAATTAGAGAAAAATGAAAACATGAAAATTGTATATCTTGATGAGATCTACAACTTTCATGTAGAACTTAAACAGAAATAATGTCATCTATACATAAAATATTTTTACAAGTAATTTAATGAATTAAATTACTTAATTTTATTTTATTTTCCTTTTTTGGATTTTTATTTTATGAATTATGTTAAAATAATCATATATGGTATTATTCTTGTTTTTATTAGATTTGTAGTAGATAATGAATATATAAAATAATAACATGATCATAGGTATATTACGATACAATAATTATAGGTATTTATTTGCAATACAATATTAATTAATGTTATTTGTTAGTTATTTTATTAGTTTTCTTATGCAAGAGAGATAATATTAGAAAATAATGTAGATTAATCTAGAATTCATCAGGATGTTCCCATGGATTTTCCCAGTGTGATCCTTCAAAGAGAAGGAGCAGTTGTAGGCCAGAGTTCTTTGACGAGGAGACTCATTCCAGTTTCAACGACTCTGTACAATATAGAGCACACATTCTCCGACGAGGAGATTAATGAACCGGTTTTTCCGCGGGTCTAAATATGCCTCACACAAGACGGAGGCAAAGTCGTTGTGGCGACCCGCAAGAAACTCCAGACTTCAGTTGTAAAGCCTTGAACTTGGCATATCTCGGATCCTATATAATAAGATCCGGCTCGTAAAGAGGAAACCGGCAGAATTTGTTTCGTGTGAATCGGACTTCGTTTCGATTTGTTATGAATTTCGGAAGAAAGAGAAGTAAGGAAGGCTAAGATGTCATTAATCCATAATGACTGTCATTAAGACTAATTAAACATGATTAAAGAAATTAATGATGATTGAAAGCCGCTAATGATCATTAGTAAACACTAATCAATAGTTAACAAAAGATATGCGTAAGCCGCGAAAGTTAAAATCGCGATTAGTGAAAGTTAATCACGATTAGTGTTAATTAAGCGTCATTAGCGAATCTAGAATCCTCTAGAATGTTCTAACTTAAGCTCCAAGTTTGGGATAAGTTTTGGCTAAAACCATGGGCCAAAACCATGGGCCGCTAAACCATGGTTAAGGTCTAAACCATGGTTTTCTACCATGGTTAGTGGTTTTCTGGGGCCTATAAATAGACCCCCCTACCCATTCATTCTTTACAACTTACACTACCACCACCACCCCAAGGGCTAGGGTCGAGAGGTTGGGAGGAGGAGTGGGAGGCGAGGGAGGAGCGCTAGCGAAGCGCTGCCGGGAGAACGAGGAGAAGAAAGGTATGATCCTCTCTTAGTTGCTTCGTAAGCTAGGCTTTCAATTCATACTCTTGTTCTTCCAAGTTTTGTTTTTGATTCATATTTCTTTCCGATTCGTTTTCCTGTTGTGGTTCGAGGAGAAATCTGTGTAACACCCTACTTAGGTGCGGGAGGCTATGCACGTCAGTGACCGTGTGATTCGTCACACGTTCACTCATCTAAGACGTGTAGTGTCTACCGATTCTCCATCGTTTATGTTTCTATTCTTCGTATTATGCTTTTATAGTTATTTTGATGGAGAAATCTGTGTAATACCCTATTTAGGTGCGGGCGGCTATGCACGTCAGTGACCCTGTGATTCGTCACACGTTCACTCACCTAAGATGTGTGGTGTCTACCGGTTCTTCATCTCTTGTTGTTGAGTATATTCTTTCAGTTTCTTGTTATTTTCCTCTCGATTGATTTTATAGAGGAAATTCTTTTCGTTTTTATTTTGAAATATGTCCCGATATAAGGGGAAACTCTGCCGAAATTTTCCGAAAAATATGTCCCGATATAAGGGGAAACTCTGCCGAAATTTTCCGAGAAATATATCCCGATATAAGGGGAAACTCTGCCGAATTTCTAAGAGAAAATATGTTCTTGACGTTCTTCGCGTTCTTCGCGTTCTTCGTTCGTTCTTCGCGTTCTTAACATGTTCTTAGCGTTTTGATACGAAAAATGAAATTCGATCTTTTCAGGAGCCTTAAATTAGCCTTTCTAAAAACAAAACCCGATAAAGCCTTGCATACACGAGAGAGAGCTCGATTAGGTAACGAAATCCTTCTTTTTGCTATTGGGTTTTCATACGAAATTATTGAAATTCTTGATTTAGTGTTCTTTGCTACGAAGAACCCTAATTTTGGCTATTTTTGAAAAAGTCTGAAGAATTGCTTTGTAATTCCCACTAAAATAAGATTTACACATCAAATTGATGCGTTGGCTCTGAAAGTTAGGGTTTGGGAGTTAAAATAGGCATAAATAGGAGTATACATATGGTTATGAATAATATATATGTGAGTCGATACCAAGTATTGCGGTTTATGCAAATCAAAGACTTAACGAAAGAATTACATCATGTGAATTGGTGTGATTTGAGTTGGATCCTGAAAAGGATCATGTGTCACGATAAGGATGACTGGGAGTAGTACTACAGGTCGGGCAGGCAACCTGTAGGTTGTCGGAAGGAACCCGTATTGGCATTTCCCTACCTAGGTGGTACACGGTTGCCCTGTTATGATAAGTGCGCACAAATTGAATGTTTTGCAACGCGTGGTACCGGGAGCCAATATATTCGGGTTGGAACGACGGAAGATGTGGTCGTGTCATGTGGAGGCACGAGTGGTTCAATAGCGGCTGGGTCACGATAACATGTATTTAAAGCCACTAGGTTATATGATTAAATGTTAGCCTGAGGTTTTAAGCAACCGAGTTCTTGAGGACGGTGTGCTCATTTGATTTTCCAGGCTGAGGGTTGAGACCCTGTTTAATAAAAGAAAAGGAAATTGTCAGGGTAGTATTGGAGGATTGGTTGAGGCGACGTGCGGCGGCATAAGCTTACCAAGATCAACACAATCTCCAATCCCGAAGCATCCACAGCTTCGGAGTCCAAGAATGGTGGGGTTCCCCTGGACTAATCCCTGATGTGGAATAGAAAAGAATAGGACTTAAATTAATGAAAAGGAATGAAATTTTGTGATATCAAGTTTTGAAAAAAATTACACAATTTATTTGCTTTTCTCTTCTTCGTTACTTAGCATTCGCTAATTTTTATCCTATGATTTATGGAAAACCCAACAGGTATTGGTGAGCCATAGCAAGGACTTTAAAAATTCATCCGGCTTACATACTAGACATCCAGCCAGCCATAGTAGCTTTACTCTTTAAGGTAGTTAGTAATCTTTTGTATATTTTCCTTTCAAGCTGATGTACATGTAATGGTTATAGTGGGACAATGTATCCTCTAAACTTTATTTTGTGAATGGAAAAGTGTTGAAATACTTTCTTCCGAGTATTTTTATTTGCAGTATATTTCTGAATGTTAGTTGTGATTGCTGAATAAATTATTACTGATTAACCAGATCCGGATATGGGAGGATCCGACGGTCCAGGAAACGGGGTCGTTACAGATTGGTATCAGAGCCCGGTTACTCCAGTAATTTATTTAGTAATTAATAACTATGAGCGGTATTCAGAAACTAAGGTTGTATTAAGATCCTTTGATCTTAATAAATGACTGCAGTACCATTCACAAGTCATTGTCCCTGATGTACATCATGCTAAGACATATAGGATCTGACTTTTAACCTTAACTCATCCCAGGATCATGGCAGACCAAGACATGTCTAGACAATTAGCGGCTATGATGGCAATGCTCCAAGACATGGGGCAAAGGCAACAAGCATTGGAGGAGAGGCTCAATGCACAGGCTGAGAGACCCGAGGCATCTAAGCCTGCGGATGCTAGGATTGAAGGTTCTGTTCATCTTTCTGAGGAAGAATCTAGTTACCATCCTTCAACTGAGTCAGCTCCTACCCCGGTTGAAGGAGCAATGGAGAAGGCCCTTCTTAGACACCAAACATTACTAGATAATTACCGAAAGGGAAAAATTCCTCGATTCAAAGGTGTAGAGACACCTGCCGAGGCTGAATTATGGCTTGATGACGTCAGTAGGATGCTAAGAATAATACACGCACCAGCAGATACTTGGGTGCACTTTGCTGATTACTCCTTAGCAGACTATGCAAGACGATGGTGGAGAGCCATTTCCAAGAAATTAGCAGATCCTGTTCCATGGGATATCTTCGAAGAGAGGTTCCGAGCTCACTTCTGTCCCTCTCATTGGGAAGAATTAAAGAGGAGAGAGTTGGCTTCTCTGAATCAGGGTTCTAAGACTATACGAGATTATCATATCCACTTTACTGAGCTACTACGGTACTCACCAGCTCTAGAAGCTTCACCACAAGAGTGTCTTACCAAATTTGTTAGCGGTCTTCAGGGAGATCTACGAGAAAAGCTTGCTGGTTTTAGAGCCACAACCGTAGATGAAGCAATGGATATCGCCTCTCGTATTGAGATGGAGAGGGATGAAAATCGCCAAAGAAGAAGTTTCCACTTTAATGGTGGACCGTCCAAAGGCAAGGCACATTATAATCGTAGAGATCGTCGGTATCATCCAGCCGGTTCCAATATAAGCTCACCACAGACCTTGGGTCAGGAATTATTAGGAAGAAGGGGTTTCTCTAGACCTCCACTATATCCTCGCGACTCAGCAGCGGGAGCTAGCACCTCTGTGGCTGGATCTTCAGCTCAAACAGGAGCACGTGTGTGTTTTTACTGTCGTCAGGAAGGCCACATCAAGAAAGATTGTCCGAAGTTGAGAGGTTCAGGGTTCAAATCAACCCCAATTAATAGTATAGCATCCACCTCAAGCAATGGAGCAACACATGGAGGAAGACATGGTAGAGGTCGAGGCTCACAAGGAGCGTCTCCTACACATGTTGCGGGTTCTAGCTTGCCTATTCCTAAAGGCCAGCTCAATGCAATTACTGAGGAACAAGCCTACCACTCAGGCACAATCGTACGAGGTACCGTTACTATTCATGGCTTTTCAGTACATGCCTTATTTGATTCTGGTGCTTCACATTCATTTATTGCTCGACGGTTAGTACCCACTTTGGGTAAAATACCAGTAGAAGTATAACAGTCCTATCTGATCAAGGGACCAGGAGGACAAGTATTTATAATCTGAGAAATCCTAGATAATTGTATAATACTGATAGCGGGACATCTGTTACCTGTTTCACTACTACTAATCGAAATGGAGGACTTTGATCTTATACTAGGAATGGATTGGTTAGAAAGGCATCATGCATGTCTTGACTGTTTCCAGAAGACAGTAACATTCCACCTTCCTAACTCGATAGAGTTCCAGTTCATTGGAAAGACATCCAATGATAATATCAAATATATCTCTACATTGAAGGCACAACAGTTGTTAGAGCAAGGGTGCCAAGGTTATTTAGCTTATGTATCCACTACAACAGGGTCAGAAAGAATGATAGAAGATGTGCCTATAGTGTGCGAGTTTACTGATGTATTTTCAGAGGAACTACCTGGATTACCACCTGAGCGAGAGATTGAATTTGAAATCTCTCTCATACCTGATACTCAGCCTATCTCTATCCCTCCGTATAGGATGGCACCAGCTGAGTTACGAGAGTTAAAGGTACAATTGCAAGAACTGTTAGATAAAGGATTCATTCGTCCTAGTACTTCACCATGGGGTGCACCTGTCTTATTTGTTAGGAAAAAGGATGGCTCGATGCGGTTGTGCATTGACTATAGACAACTAAACAAGAGGACAATAAAGAACAAGTATCCTCTGCCAAGAATAGATGATCTCTTTGATCAGTTACAAGGTTCAACTGTGTATTCCAAGATTGATTTAAGATCTGGATACCATCAGTTGAAAATTAAAGATACAGATATTCCCAAGACAGCTTTTCGGACTAGATACGGGCATTATGAATTCTTAGTTATGCCTTTTGGACTAACAAATGCCCCAGCAGCCTTCATGGATCTCATGAATAGAGTATTCAAGGAGTTCTTAGATCACTTTGTAGTAGTCTCTATTGATGATGTGCTTATTTACTCAAAGGATAAGTATCTGCATGAACATCATCTCAGGAAGGCACTTGAAACTCTAAGGAAGAACAAACTGTATGCTAAATATAGCAAATGTGACTTCTGGCTATCTGAAGTATCTTTCTTAGGCCATGTTATTTCTGGGGAAGGTATATCAGTTGATCCTACAAAGGTTAGTGCGGTGATGAGTTGGGAACGTCCGAAGACTGTCACAGAAATACGATCTTTTCTGGGTTTAGATGGATATTATAAAAGATTCGTGAAGGACTTTTCACGGATAGCATTGCCAATGACTAGACTAACTCAAAAGGAGGTCCCATTCTTATGGTCTGATACATGTGAAGCTAGTTTTCAGACACTGAAAGAATGCCTAACATCTGCACCAATCCTTACTCTACCCTCCGGGAGTGAAGGGTTTACAGTGTACACTGACGCGTCAAAAGAAGGACTTGGGGCGGTTCTTATGCAACATGGTAAGGTAGTTGCGTATGCATCACGACAGCTCAGGACACATGAGAAGAACTACCCAACACATGACCTTGAATTAGCTGCCGTAGTGTTTGCTTTAAAGATTTGGAGACACTACCTGTATGGTATTACTTTTGAAATCTTCACCGATCATAAAAGCTTGAAATATCTATTTGATCAGAAGGAACTCAATATGAGACAGAGACGGTGGCTAGAGTTGCTGAAAGACTATGATTGCACTATCTCCTACCACCCTGGTAAGGGGAACGTCGTAGCAGATGCCCTTAGCAGAAGAACTTATTCACTCGGGTTAGTGAGTGCTATCCACTTCTGGGGTTTACTATCAACGTTAAGTGAATGGAAACCATTTGATAGTAGTGCTGATACTATAACTATTCCTCATCAATACAAACCAGAAATATGGGATAAAATAAAGAAAGGATAGGAGGATGATCCAGTCCTCAAAGACTTAAAACAACAACTTGAGAAGAATGAGATAGAGGGATTCCAGATACAAGATGGTTTACTGTATAATCATCACAGAGTTTGTGTACCAAACACACTTGAACTAAGGAAAGACATCTTACGAGAAGCTCATTGTTCTAGATTATCTATTCATCCAGGAATTACGAAGATGTATAAGGATCTTCATTCATACTTTTGGTGGCCAGGAATGAAGAAAGATGTTGCTGAGTTTGTGAATTCATGTTTCACTTGCTAGCAGGTAAAGGCTTCACACCAAAAGCCACCGAGATTATTGTAACCCCTCCCTATACCTGAATGGAAATGGGAAAGCATTTCCATGGATTTCGTTACTGGCTTACCTCAGACGACTGGTAGTAAAGATAGTATCTGGGTTATAATAGATCGTCTGACAAAGGTAGCACACTTTATTCCGAGAAGCTTATCTTTCACTCCAGACCAGCTGGCTGAGTTATATATTACACATGTGATTCGCCTCCATGGTATCCCGAAGGAAGTAGTTTCTGATCGAGATTCACGATTCACCTCACACTATTGGGAGAACTTCATGAAAGCTTTAGGTACACAACTATGCTTGAGTACAGCATATCATCCACAAACAGATGGGCAGTCAGAACGTACGATTCAAACACTAGAGGATATGCTACGAGCACGTGCCTTAGAATGGAAGGGATCGTGGATTAAACATTTGCCTCTTGTAGAATTCACCTACAATAATAGTTACCATACAAGTATTGGCATGGCACCATTTGAAGCACTATATGGACGAAAGTGTACAACTCCTTTGTGTTGGCAAGAGGTCGGAATAAAGAACCTTTATGATTCAAATAGACTTCAGGGGACACGAGAAGCTGTAGAACTTGCTAGAAAAAGACTACTAACTGCCCAGAGTCGTCAGAAAAGTTATAGTGATACCAGGCGAAGAAACCTTGAATTTGAGGTAGGTGAATTTGTATTTCTCAAAGTATCACCTATGAAGGGTGTTCAGAGGTTTGGCTTGCGTGGGAAGTTAGCACCCAGGTTCGTAGGTCCTTTTGAAATTATTCAACGGATTGGAAAAGTTGCATATAGACTTGCACTTCCTCCACATCTTTCGGCAATACATGATGTATTTCATGTATCAAATCTGAGAAAGTACATTAGGGATCCAGAGCATAAGATAAGTTATGATGATTTACATGTTGAGCCAGATTTGACATACCAAGAGATACCTGTGCAAATACTTTAAAGGGATATCAAGAAGTTGAGAAACAAAGAGGTGCCTCTAGTTAAAATATTATGGCGGAACCAAGAGTTTGAAGAAGCCACATGGGAAACTGAGGCAGAAATGAGAGAGAAATACATGTACTTGTTTGAATGATAAAATTATGTATTATGTATATGTTCATTTTAAATGACATGACGTTCATTCTCTTTAAGGTTGTTATGGTTTCAATCCTCTTTAAGGATGTTATGCCTGCATTTCTAGTCTCGAGGACGAGACTTCCTTTAAGGTTGTTATAATTGTAAAGCCTTGAACTTGGCATATCTCGGATCCTATATAATAAGATCCGGCTCGTAAAGAGGAAACCGACAGAATTTGTTTCGTGTGAATCGGACTTCGTTTCGATTTGTTATGAATTTCGGAAGAAAGAGAAGTAAGGAAGGCTAAGATGTCATTAATCCATAATGATTGTCATTAAGACTAATTAAAAATGATTAAAGAAATTAATGATGATTGAAAGCTGCTAATGATCATTAGTAAACACTAATCAATAGTTAACAAAAGATATGCGTAAGCCGCGAAAGTTAAAATCACGATTAGTGAAAGTTAATCACGATTAGTGTTAATTAAGCGTCATTAGAGAATCTAGAATCCTCTAGAATGTTCTAACTTAAGCTCCAAGTTTGGGATAAGTTTTGGCTAAAACCATGGGCCAAAACCATGGGCCGCTAAACCATGGTTAAGGTCTAAACCATGGTTTTCTACCATGGTTAGTGGTTTTCTGGGGCCTATAAATAGACCCCCCCTACCCATTCATTCTCTACAACTTACACTACCACCACCACCCCAAGGGCTAGGGTCGAGAGGTTGGGAGGAGGAGTGGGAGGCGAGGGAGGAGCGCTAGCGAAGCGCTGCCGGGAGAACGAGGAGAAGAAAGGTATGATCCTCTCTTAGTTGCTTCGTAAGCTAGGCTTTCAATTCATACTCTTGTTCTTCCAAGTTTTGTTTTTGATTCATATTTCTTTCCGATTCGTTTTCCTGTTGTGGTTCGAGGAGAAATCTGTGTAACACCCTACTTAGGTGCGGGCGGCTATGCACGTCAATGACCCTATGATTCGTCACACGTTCACTCATCTAAGACGCGTGGTGTCTACCGATTCTCCATCGTTTATGTTTCTATTCTTCGTATTATGCTTTTATAGTTATTTTGATGGAGAAATCTGTGTAATACCCTACTTAGGTGCGGGCGGCTATGCACGTCAGTGACCCTGTGATTCGTCACACGTTCACTCACCTAAGATGTGTGGTGTCTACCGGTTCTTCATCTATTGTTGTTGAGTATATTCTTTCAGTTTCGTTGTTATTTTCCTCTCGATTGATTTTATAGAGGAAACTCTTTTCATTTTTATTTTGAAATATGTCCCGATATAAGGGGAAACTCTGCCGAAATTTTCCGAGAAATATGTCCCGATATAAGGGGAAACTCTGCCGAAATTTTCCGAGAAATATATCCCGATATAAGGGGAAACTCTGCCGAATTTCTAAGAGAAAATATGTTCTTGACGTTCTTCGTGTTCTTCGCGTTCTTCGCGTTCTTCGTTCGTTCTTCGCGTTCTTAACATGTTCTTAGCGTTTTGATACGAAAAATGAAATTCGATCTTTTCAGGAGCCTTCAATTAGCCTTTCTAAAAACAAAACCCGATAAAGCCTTGCATACACGAGAGAGAGCTCGATTAGGTAACGAAATCCTTCTTTTTGCTGTTGGGTTTTCATACGAAATTATTGAAATTCTTGATTTAGTGTTCTTTGCTACGAAGAACCCTAATTTTGTCTATTTTTGAAAAAGTCTGAAGAATTGCTTTGTAATTCCCACTAAAATAAGATTTACACATCAAATTGATGCGTTGGCTCTGAAAGTTAGGGTTTGGGAGTTAAAATAGGCATAAATAGGAGTATACATATGGTTATGAATAATATATATGTGAGTCGATACCAAGTATTGCGGTTTATGCAAATCAAAGACTTAACGAAAGAATTACATCATGTGAATTGGTGTGATTTGACTTGGATCCTGAAAAGGATCATGTGTCACGATAAGGATGACTGGGAGTAGTACTACAGGTCGGGCAGGCAACCTGTAGGTTGTCGGAAGGAACCCGTATTGGCATTTCCCTACCTAGGTGATACACGGTTGCCCTGTTATGATAAGTGCGCACAAATTGAATGTTTTGCAACGCGTGGTACCGGGAGCCAATATATTCGGGTTGGAACGACGGAAGATGTGGTCGTGTCATGTGGAGGCACGAGTGGTTCAATAGCGGCTGGGTCACGATAACATGTATTTAAAGCCGCTAGGTTATATGATTAAATGTTAGCCTGAGGTTTTAAGCAACCGAGTCCTCGAGGACGGTGTGCTCATTTGATTTTCCAGGCTGAGGGTTGAGACCCTGTTTAATAAAAGAAAAGGAAATTGTCAGGGTAGTATTGGAGGATTGGTTGAGGCGACGTGCGGCGGCATAAGCTTACCAAGATCAACACAATCTCCAATCCCGAAGCATCCACAGCTTCGGGAGTCCAAGAATGGTGGGGTTCCCCTGGACTAATCCCTGATGTGGAATAGAAAAGAATAGGACTTAAATTAATGAAACGGAATGAAATTTTGTGATATAAGTTTTGAAAAAAATTACATAATTTATTTGCTTTTCTCTTCTTCGTTACTTAGCATTCGCTAATTTTTATCCTATGATTTATGGAAAACCCAACAGGTATCGGTGAGCCATAGCAAGGACTTTAAAAATTCATCCGGCTTACATACTAGACATCCAGCCAGCCATAGTAGCTTTACTCTTTAAGGTAGTTAGTAATCTTTTGTATATTTTCCTTTCAAGCTGATGTACATGTAATGGTTATAGTGGGACAATGTATCCTCTAAACTTTATTTTGTGAATGGAAAAGTGTTGAAATACTTTCTTCCGAGTATTTTTATTTGCAGTATATTTCTGAATGTTAGTTGTGATTGCTGAATAAATTATTGCTGAGTAACCAGATCCGGATATGGGAGGATCCGACGGCCCAGGAAACGGGGTCGTTACATCAGTGAACAATTAACCCACGCCAATCAAATCAAGCAATGAAAGTAAATGTGGAGTTAAAATTTATTATAACTCTACAAAATATGTGTATAGTGCAAGTAATGTAGAGTGTCGAGAACAGGGAATAAGCACGATAGATCGGAAAATAAGTGCTTAAGCGTGAATGTGATCAAATGCCTACAAGTGTGCTATTTTTGTGGATTTTTAATTTTATATTTTTTATTAGATTTTTGATTTTATAATTTTATATTTTTGAATTTTGATTTACTGGTTTGTATTTTCTTTTTATCTTTTATATTTTTATATTTTCTTTTTCTTTTAATAAAGTAATACGACTATATAGGATATATATGCACAAGAGAGGTGAGATAGGGATATATATAGGTGAAAAGGCTTAAAATTCAGGAAATAGAATACTTTTGTACTTTTTATATTTTTCCAATGTTTTTGTGATTTTTCTAGATTTTTCCTCATTTTTTCATATTTTTAAAGCTAAAAATACTAAAAACAGTGAACAAAGTTGCTGGCCGAAATTAAAATGGGGATGAAAAATATCAAATAGAGTCCAAAATTACTTAAATTAATTTAAAATAAAGATAATAGAACAGATAAAATTCAGACATAAAAATTATATTTTCGGATTTTTTACGATTTTTATGAAGATTTTAGGGGCTTCCTAATTTTTAGGAGTTTTCTTTTGAATTTTTTAGTGATTTTTGGCCTGAAGCTAAAACCAAGAAAATAAACAAAATATAATTTTTTTGGAATTTTTCAAAAATGTTTTCTAATTTTTATGTATTTTCTAATGCAAACAGTACTGAAAATGTATGTTTTCGAATTTTTATAAATAATAAGATGCAACAAAAATGCCAAATAAAAAAATATCGTGGAAGCACAGTGCAACAGGAGTGTATGCCTATTTTTTTGGTGATTTTTTGAATTTTATAGGTGCATGAAATAATTAGAGACAACAAAGGGAAACTACACTACTCGCAAGGGCATATAGGTAAATATCCAAAACATCCAGGGCCAAAGTGCAATTTTTCCACAAAATAAATAACTAATTAACAAAGTTCTAGGACCGAATACAAATAGCCAAACACCCAAGGGGATACAGTGCAAAATTCCAAACCTCACGTGCGTATGCACGCGCGCCTAGGAGGGACCAAAACGCAAATAACAAAAACCTGAGGGGCTACTTTGCAAAATATCCAAAAATATTACACGTTATGAAACAATTCCTAGACTAAATCGAAATATCAAAGCCCGTAGGGGTCCCCTGCAAAATGCCCACCCATCACGTATATTGGGACGTGAGGTGACGTGGTCGAGGACCTAAGTGCATATACGAGAAGTGCGGGGGTGTCTCTGCAAATATTACAAAATATTTTTAGCTACAGACAAAATTTTATATGCTAAATGATAAATACAAAAATAGGCGGGGGTTTGAGTGCAAAATACCCACGCCTAGGCAATCCGACAGCGTACGTCCTTCCACTTGACACGTGGCAGCACAGGGACGCACCATGATGCTTCGGCTTCGACGGTGACGATTAGATCTCCAATGACAATCGAACGGTTGTGACGCGCGAAGATCTAACGACTCCAGTGTGATCTGGGCTCGGGCCTTGATCCAACGGCAGTGAACCTCAAACGAAGAACATGGAAGAAGGTCGGCGGAGCCGATCTTCTCCGACCTCGATCTTGGCTCGCGGTGAGGCTTTCGAGCTCCAAAATGGTCGTAGCGATGCCTGATGACCTCCTCTAGCTCCTGGTGACTCCAAAACCCTCTGGCGGTGGCTGGAGTCTTCACGAGGTCTCGGCGGAGCTGGAAGGCTCCAAGAACCTCTGGCGAGGCTCAAAATGAGCCCCAGGCTCTTCCTTGGCGTCTCTGGACCTGCAAGAAGGGTGAGAGGGTCGAGGGCAAAGTTCCTCGAACCCGTAGTGGGGTGGAAAGGTGGCGAACTGTGATATAGGGGGCTCGGCCGGAGCTACCTCCGGCGAGAGGATCGAATGGGCGATTCGATGGATGAAAGGTGAAGTGGAAGCGGGGGAATTACTCATACGGCTATGGAAAAGTAAAGATGCACAAGAAAATGAGGAAAAATGAAGCCCTCGAAGGTGTGAATACCTGAGGAAAAGGACCTCGACGGTGAGCTTTGCTGGAGGTGTTGGAACCACCTCGAAGCTCCCTCGGCCGACCTGAGGCGCGGAGGAGGAAGCTGTCACCTTCCTCTCATGATTGGGCACGAAAGGGGGAGCGAAGCTTGTGCAAAAGGGGTTCAAAATCAAGGAGGAAGGTCGAGGTCCGAATAAGAAGGGTTGACGGGGTGATTCAGGCAGTCCAAAGAACGAGGGAGGCAACTTGATGCAGCGATCCAAAGCCCAAGGTGAACCTTGGGCATGAATCACCACATGTCGAGGAAGAAAAGTCAAGAAGATTGTATCATGAGATAGTGCAAGATGCGCTTCCCAAAAATCGGCAGAAACAAGGAAAAAATTGTTCTGACATGCAGCAGAGGGGAGGGTCAGACAGTTGACAGGAGGTCAACTGTCCAAGCCTCCTGGTTGGTCCATGAGGACCAACCAGGAAAAACCTCTAGAAAAAGATTTGTAAATTAGTTTAAAAATAGTAAATGATTTAATTAATTTTGGATTGTTAAATGAAAAATATTCATTATTTTATAAAGTATTTTTTTATTTTTTAGAGGTTTAAAAATACAAGTTACCTTTTATAGCTTATATATAGGTATATTCATTTATATATTTTATTTTTTTATTTTTATTTTGTGTACTTAATTTATTTATTTTGGTTTATTAATTTAGATATTTATAACTCGATTTTATATACTTAAATGTATTTTTATTTAATTTTTCTGAAGTATTTTGTGCAATTAAATAAATAGACGTATATTCTATATAGGTATATTTATAGGTATTTCATCTAGGTGTTACATACAAGTATTTTATTTTTGTGTTTTATTTGTAATTTTAGTCCTATTTTAGTATACATATATATTGTACATAATATTTACAAAATTTTAAAAATATAAAAGTATTAAAAATAATTAATAATAAATAAAATGAATATTTTAATCTGTACAAGTATACAGTAGGGGTCCAAAACTCAACTTTCAAACCGTAGCTCCGCAAAATATGAAACCACCTTCATTAAATAGCTTATTAAAAATTATATACAATTAAAGGTGAGTTGATAGCTTTTGAGTTTTTATTTGGGAGATACAGGTCTGGGAAGTTGGGGTTTTGGAAACTTATTCAGATCATAACTTTTTATCTGTACATTATTTTTATATGAAATAATTTTTGTATTTTATATATTTAATTATCTACAACTTTTATGTTTGAAGTTTATTTATTTGAAGTATAAAAAGTGGAACTAAAAATAGGTCCCAAAATGAATAAAGAATGAATTAAATAAAAGGGTATTTTTACTGTATTTTGGCCCTTATCTCCCCCTACTTTATTTCTTATCGACCTATTCATCTAGATGCCTAGGTCTCGGGGTTTCGGGTCATAAAATATTTACAATATTTTATTCTTTTTCTTTTCTTTTCTTTATTCTATGATTTTAGCTTTAAAAACCGCAATTTGTAGACTATTTACACACACATGCATGAATGCTAAAATGCCTGAATTAGAGGTATTTACATGCATTTGCTAGGGTTTTTGAGGCCAAAATGATAGAATAAAGATGATGAAATGGAGGTTCATCTTAGATCTAGTTCACTTTCGGTAAATCTGACAAATGCAGTACAAAGCACACATTCTCCGATAATGGGATTCGGTTGATACTCCAACGCTTCAGTTCCTCATTACTATCACGACATGAGAATAGATGTCCTCAGCATGCAGCCAATAGAGTATGCGTTGAGTTGATACTGTCTACGTATCTTGTATCGTGCAAGTGAGAGATTTCTTTATATTTGTCCAAGGCGAGCATTGCATGATCCAACATGAGGGGGAGTGCTAGAGTATGCATCATAGATGGGTAATTAGATCCCTCTGGGGTCCAATTACCACATCTACAGGCTTGGTCCCGCATCATCTATGAGTGGGACTGAGTGGGACTTGGTCTTACTTGTGGGACTATATAAGAAGCCCTACACCGCTTGCAACAGTTGAGAGAGAGACTAATAGAAACATCCCTCTGTTGAGGTGATTCTCCCATAGTTTCATCCCACTCCTTATGCATAGGGTTTGTACAATTATTGTTTTCCATAAAGATATAAAATAAAACAAAATATAAAATTAAAAAGAAACAAAATAGATTCTCAACCGTAACAAATTGTTATTGGAAAAATGGCAACTTTGAGCCCATCTATGTCACTCTCAATTGTGATTTACAAAAAAAGTATGGCTAAAGAATATTATGACACCAAAAATGTGTCTCTATTCTATTTGATAAATCCAACTCATCTGTTACAACCAAGGGATTGTCTTCAAGTTCTTGTTCAATCATTCACAAAGAAACTATGCAAAATCTAAATCCAGAGTTGTCTTTAGGATGAAACAAAAACGTTTATCCTGCTCCTTTTCAAACTCAGAAATGCTAGATAAAATTCTTGTGATGGAAAAAATCAAATTCGCATTGCACTTCACTAACAGAGAGTTCCAATAAGATAAGTTAAATGTCCACATTATCTATGGTAAGTTAAAAGAATCCAATGCATATATAGCACAAAAATACGAACATGCATATATAACACATAATCTCAAACCCTAGTTTTATAGTTGATGGACAGAAAGCTGAATATCTGCTGCATACAAACACCTACAAAACTCTACTCATCTTTAAAGTACTATACTCTCAATTTTTTCCAAATAACAATGAAAAATCCCACAAAATACTAACTTTTATATATAGCAGATAATCATAAACTCCGGTTTTACATGTATTGGAATAAAAAGCTGAATATTTGCCTGATGAATCTATGATTCTCATTCTTTATTCTTTTATTTTAGTCAAATCTTTTAATAAAAACATCTGTAAATATATGTAAATCTAATAAGTTATCATCATGCATGTGTTTGCTAATAATATGTAATTAACACCTATTTGTTCAAAATAAAAGAATAAAGAAGAAAAGAAAAGGAGAAGAGGGATGTAAATATGTAATAAGTATATACTGACTCAAACCCCGAGAGAAGGTCAATTATTGACCTGATCGACAAGGAATAAAGTAGAGGGAGATAAGGTCCTTGTATATTCATTACTATGCATTCTATATGCATACCATTCCTATATTTTATTCTTCAATAAAAAGACCTCAAAACAAATTATTTTCTTAATAAAACTTGTAAACAAAATGTTTTCTAGATAGTAAAAATATTTGTAAAACTAATTAATGTATATAGTGCAAATAATACCACTCACAAGAAGCTTCAAAATAGAACTTAAAAGATCAATTCCGACTCCGAATGAACTCAAATTCTCCCAAACTCACCTTTTACTGTACTCTAAATTCAATTATCTTTAAAGTGAGGGTGGCTTATAATTTTGGCAGTCAATATGTAAAAGTTGGCTTTTTGGGTGTATTGTATAGTACCTACACCTGTAAATATATCTGTGTACTCATTTTATATATAATATATATTGTATTTTTAAACAATTATGTATATTCCTAATAATATTATTAAAATAAAATAAAAATCATAAAGCGCAAAATAAATCAAAAAAATCAAAATTTCATTGTACACCAGCGATACTTATATAAATTGTATATATTGACTATTTATTTAATATTATATTTAACTTGTAAAAATCAAACAAAATTTTTTTATATTCCTTATATTATTTTATAAATAAATAAAAAAATAAAAAAATATTTATGTAAAAATGATAAAATAAAAATAAAAGAATAAAATACATAGGTATACTATATATGTATATAATACACTATACTGTATATACTGTATATATGAATTTATATAAGTAAATAAAAATCACATAAAATATTTTGAAAAATAGTAAATATTTTTCATTTTATTCATTTTTATTTTAAAACCATCTACTATTTTTTTATTTAATACTCGTTGATTTATTGGAATTGATTTTTTTGATTGGTTGACCCTGGTTTGTTAACACGGGTCCACCCTTCCTCCCAATCGGGTCAGACCCGACTTTGCTCGTCGGAGTCCTTTTCTCCCCTTTTTCTAGCCCGACTCCGGCCATATTTTCCTTGAAATTCAGACTCTGGATTCCTCGTAGATTCGCGATTCTCACAGGTCCCTGGGTTGTATGGATCTCTCTACAGTTTCGAGCATTCCTCTGATCTTTTTGGAACCTAGGACACTCTATAAATATTCTCCTCCGCCCTCCTCACTTTTCAGCTCATCCCTCGCTCCACCACTTCCCCTTAGCCACCTTCAGGAGAGTGACAATATCATGGAGAGTCCCTTTGGATCTTGGTTTAACGCTTGGTTGCATGCAGCTCAAGACGTGGTTGGAGCTCCATCGCGTATAGCCTCTCTTGTCCGTCACAACAGGGTCAAGGCCAGGACCTCACCCCACCTCCGCCTCGCTTACCGCTCAGGGTAGACCACCCATGTACCCGTCATTTCCCTTCGTTTCAATTGTTTCCTTCGATTTCGCTCATCAACCATCCTCCACCATTTTGGCTCCGACCACTATTATCGGAGCTCCACACTCACATCTATCCGCATAGATCAACTCATCACTTCTCCTCATCCTTCTCATGCAACCAGGACCCTTGTATCTCTCTCATCTGAGCAAGATTAAGCTATCCTTCCCAATTTTCCATCAGAGGTCGACCTCCATCTGACCATCACTTCCTTCATTTTCAACTGCCAATAACCATGGTCGAGGCACCATCTTCGAGCTGAGACTTCCTTTGCAGGTACATGAACGCGTGAGAAGATCAATCTGAGCTTCATCTTTGGTGCCATCATGATAGAGCACACAGAGGTGACATAGCTTTGCCCCACCTTTTCGACCGTCTGCCATCCCATCTGAGGGTCCTGTGTTATGTGGAGTGCCATCAGCTTCATGTTGGACCCGTCGGCGAGTCGATCAGAGCAGCATAGTACCCTACATCCGCGATCAAAACTCGTCGGCAAGCTCCTTCTTCCCAGTTCTTGCATAGCCTCATTCTACAGTTGGATGAAGGAGCCCATCTCCCAGTTTTGATCTGAGTTGCACTTCGACGCATTTCTTCTGCACGTCAGATCAGAGCCTTTGCATATTTGAACCACACGTCATCAGCTTTCCAGGATCGTCAGATCTGTTCAGTAATGGTCAACCAGGCCATATGCCTGCTCCACTTACCTGAGCTGTCGGATCTTTATCAGAGCAGCATCAGAACCGTCCGCACATGCCTCCACGAGAGCCTGCCACGTACCCCCTGTGAAGGGTATATTTCACTCATACCCTCGCCTTTTATCTTATTTCTCTTTAGTTCATAATTTTAGTAATTAGTTAAAAATAATTTTGTAGTTTGGCCCTTATGTATTATTTGTTTGCATGTTAGTCCAGTTGAGTTTAGCTCACGTGTGTCCACATGTGTTTTCATGGGAAATTTACAGGATATGTGCTAAACTTTTCTTTGGTTCATAAGTGAACTAAACTTTTCAGTTATTACATTTATACCCCTATGCGTACTCTGTCACGTGTAGCACTTGATTTACCTGGATATTTTGCACAAAGGCCCTTATACTTTCATTATTTATTATCCAGTAGGCCCTGAAACTTGAAATAATTACATAAAGACCCCTCTTGTAATGTTTTTTTATTTATCGCCTTTTATTATTCATAATAAATAAAATTTTGGTCTTAAAAGTTCCCCCAAAATTAATCTTAGCTTGTGATAACTTGATATTTATGTGGTAATTTTAATGTGCCATTTCCTTTGTTTGTCTATTATTAAAAATTCAAAAATAGTAGAAAAAAGTCTATTTGCCTTAGAAATCTATAAAAAATCGAAAAACCTTTGAAAAATTCCATAAAAATCCCGTAGTTGTCTTTTATTTTAGCTCATGTATAAATTTTGCTTGAAAATACCTTATAAAAATCTAAAAATTTGTAAAAGACTCAAAAAATTATAAAAAATGATATGAAATCAATAAAAATTTCCAAAAATCACGTTTTAAGTTCCTTTTTGTATATATTTCTCCATAGTATTTCATAAAAATCACTTCTAGTAGTTTTGAGCATTTATCTATGTTTAAACTAAAAAATACTTCTGGTCGTGTACTATTTGTTTTCTCACTTTTTGATTTTTAGAAAATCACAAAAACATCTGAAAATCCCCCTAAAAGCTTTATAAAAATTATAAAATATATAAAATTTAAAAATATTTTTACTTTATTTTCCTGACCTTTTTAATTTTTTAAAAAATACAAAAAGAGTTGCTTGTGTATATTTTTGCCTTTGTCGTTGTTTGCTTTATTTGGAAAATTAAAAATTTCTAAAATAAAAAACCACTAAAAAGAGAATAAAAATCCTTTTATTTTCTAAACCACCTACTTATATTTTAATTGTGATTCTTAAGTTCGATCTTGGTCGTTATACCATGTTAATAAAAGTAGCTAAACCACGTGTTTGAATTGCTTGATCGCTTGGTGGTTGAATAATTTTCTCGTTGATTGCACTGATTGATTAGGGTCTTAATGATAACTCAATTAATCACTTAACCCTAGTTAATTAGTCCATCAATAGAATGGCACCGTTGCCGAGGAGCACTTCTAAGAAGTTAGGATTTATCTTCATTACACTTTTATTTCATCTGTAACTATTTTCTATAATTTTTTCTGACCAAGTTCTATGTCACCTTTGTTGCGAGGGATGTGGAGCAAGGGAGACACTCTTTGGAGAGCTGATGCACCCTAGCGAGGCGGAGGCTGATCGTTCTACACCAGTGAACAGGAGAGAGCATTTGAGGAGGAGCAAAGGAGAAGGAGACATTTATAGCAGATAAAATACATTTTAGCATTTATTTTTAAGAAAAACTTGTAATATTTAGAGAAACACTTTAGGACATTTAGACTTTATTCGAGGTCTATTTCGCCGAGTGTCGGTGCACTCGGGGGATCTCATTAGATTTTTCGATGTTTTTATCACATTTATTTTCATTTATTTTTTGAGTTTTTAACCCCTAGACTTGGGATTTTTATTTGGTTGAACTCGATAAAGATTAAGGTCCAAACACCCTGATAAGATATATGTGCCTATAGATAATGATAGGATTTAGTCATACAAAAAATCTAATTTATTTTGATTAGAGTTTGTATGCCGTGAGAGGTTGCATATAGTGATAACAGGACCTGATGTGGCGGGCACCGAGTGTACTCCAAGATTGGACTTTGGTCTCTCTTCTGAATATTAGCTACATGTTCTTCCCATTGATAGAAATTTCTATCTTAGGGCGATTTCCACGTACATTATTTAGATTAATTTTAATTCTATCTTCAAATTATATGTGGATCATTTTGCATGTAGACTACTGGAGTAAGATACACATTCTAACCCGTGCAAGCATCATTTATTTTTATCATGCATCAGCTTTTCTATCTTCCTTCTCCTAATTTTTTGTACTTAGATTAAACAAGAAATCGGAAAATTCGTTAGACTTTGCTTTAAAAATACCTAAAAAGAGATAACCAATAAATTCAGGACTACTAAGAAAACTTGACCTAAAACTGGGCTTAAAGATAAAAAAATTCTTGTTTTGGGGAGAGTAACCTCCTACTTGGATTTTATGTGCTAAGAGTTGAGAATCAAACACTAGGATATAGCCACGCTTGGACTTTCTTCAGGCTACCGATTCTATAAAAATGATTAACTATTCTCCAGTGAGGATTTATAGGTGGCTAGTACACAGTCCGCATTTCCTTAGCAGAGTGGTTGGTTTAGAGGACTCTGCGTAAGGCTATGTCCTCAAGTAACGGGTAGCCGGAAATGATCCATACTTACACATATACTGGCTGGAAATAGACACAACTAGTCGTAAGAATTCGGGCCAGTCTCTAGGGAGAATCGAGCATCCAACAACTTGCTGACTCGCTCTGTAAGATTGGATTATCACCAAAAAAATAAATCAACAAGGTAAACAATCAAGATCTCACAGTCGTCACAAGTGTTGAGTTGGTGAAACCATGCATTTGATTTCTCATCTTGTTTGCAGTCCAAATATACTCTTCATAAATCCCCACATTATGATGAGGGGCATGAGGTCTCTTAGTATACCTCTGGTAGCACCGCTTCCCAACACTCATGTCCGTTCATCTAGGGTAGCTTCAGAGAGCTCAGATCTATTCTCTGAACATGTCGCTTCCACCGTGTTCCCCCTTGACCACCCTTCTTCCACACTTGAGGAACAACTAGAGAGGCCAGCACATCTATATGTTCATTTGACAACACATGAGCTAGGGTCTTTTGACTTTGCAGAAACCAGATAAATGGACAGTGAAGACAGAACCGATGAGCAGCCTCAGACCTCTTCGTTTGTATTAGACCAAGCCGCCATCAACAACACCCTGTTAGCATCCCTGGAGATCATGCAGAGACAAATCAGAGGCCAGGGGATGCTCATGGTAGAGGTGAGGAGGGAGATGAACCAGATGAGAGATGATAGAGCAGATGCGAGAGATGACAGACCTGTCGGTGGAGGAGGTGGAGAGATACTGAGGACTGAGCAGATGCCAAGGTAGATGCGAGACCGGCACGGACCATGAGGCAGTTGCACAACCTTGATGCGACTCTTATACATAGATGGATCCACCTGCCCGCCATCCTTGGAGACTTTGAGATCCGACCTCAGACTATTCAATTGTTTCCCAAGTTCCATGGGCACACCACTGAGGAGCCCCATATTCACCTATAGGAGTTCGAGATGATCTACAACACCATCTAGGGTAGGTTGGTGGGTGAAGACACAATCAAGTTAATAGCCTTCCCATTTTCTTTGGTCGACAGAGCAACTTATTGGCGAAAACATTTAGGGTGGGTTGTCACCACCTGGAAGCAACTAATGATCGAGTACCTGAACAAGTATTATCCACTCAGTCGGACTAATGCAGCTTGAGCTATGATCATCAATTTCTCCATGATCCCATATAAACAATTCCATGAGGTGTGGGATCACTTTCGAGATCTCATCGATAGGAATCCTCACCATGATATTAGAAAGTCCAATCTCATGTTCAGAGTTTCTTTTTTAGATGACACCTAAGCTGGGATCTAGTGAACGCCTCTTATGGAGGATCCTACTTCTCCAAGGATGAAGACCATGTCTAGGCCACCTATGAGGAGATGGCTTAAAACTATATAGTGATGTCCCAGACTCAAGTCTACACTCAGGGGAAGCCTCCACCATCAGGAGACTTCATATCAGAGGATAGTACGCATTGAGGCTGGTCCTTCTTCATCTTCTACAACGGTAGAATTAGCAGAGTCTTCAGCCGCCGACAAGGGAATCATCAACCAGAAGTTGGAATAGATGGAAATCATCAAGAAGAAGACGTCTTAGGGTCTAGATAAGCTCAACAAGATTGATGAGTTGGCCCAAACATCGAGTGACCTTAAGACACAGATCATGTGCCTCCAAGAGGCACATACAGCTTTCTCAGCCAAGGTATAGGTCACATGCTGATCCATGGAGTAGTTTGTCACAACCCTCTGCCACATACCGATAGGTTCACCTTATTCAGGCGGAGCCCATCAGTCACTCCTTCAGTACCAGTTGCCACCACCACATCCTTCAGTAAACTCAGATGGTGGTGTACTGATAAACCCAAAATGATCATAGGATGTGCATTCCACACAAGGCGGGAACGCAGTCGCTGTTTTGACCGACAAACCTTGGATTTGAATCAACAAATAACCCACAATAATAATCAAGTAATGAATAGAAAAAAATGTGGAGTTAAAATTTATTATAACTCTACATGCAAATGTGTATAGTGTAAGCACGTGTAGAAAATGGGAGGAGGAGGCAATATAAATGCACAAAACTTCCATCATGTATCTCTTGTTCAATGTATTATTTTTGTGGATTTTTAATTTTATATTTTATATTTTATTTTTGGTTTTATAATTTTGGATTTTTTTATCTTTTTCATCTTTTATATTTCTTTTTAATTTAAATATTATGTATATATAAGTATATGTATATATATAAATATAATATATATAGATACTATGAGTACATAAATATGTAAAAATAGACAAATATAGTAAAAATATTTTTTGGGGTTTTCATGTTTTTCTAATTTTTTACTATTTTTTCTGATATTTTTCTAATTTTTATGTATTTTTAAATTAAAAAATATCCCAAATAAGGGATTAATACATAATCTGAAATTGATTTGGGTTTTAAAATTAATAAATAAACTCCAAAATTACCCAAATTAATTTTAATATATTTGTAATAATGTATATATAGATAAAATGCAAAAATATTTTTCCTATATTTTTATTGAATTTTTATATTTTTTGAATTTTGGAGATTTATGATTTTTTTCATTTTATTTTTCTATTTTAGGGTTTTTTGTTTATGTTCTCAATAAATGCCAAAATATATTATATATAGTTTTTTGGAAATTTTCAAAACATTTTTATATTGTTTTGAGATTTTTATATGTAAATAGGGCAAAAAGAGACCCCTTTTCATTTTTAATAAATAGATAAAATGTGAAAAATTATAATTAAAATTATGGGCGTGAAAGTATGTGGCATGAAGCATTTATCCCCATTTTTCGTATTTTAAGGAGCTCAGTAGGTGTTTTTTAATAAATAGATAAATAACACAAAAATACATAACCTAGCCGGGGATATTTGCAAATAAAATAAAGTCCCGGGTGCACAGCACAAATATCTCAAAAATATACGGCGTATTTAAATATTTAATAAACTATTTAACAAATACAAAATCTGGCAGGGCATCCATGCAATTTCATCAACACGTGGGACAACACGTGACACATATTGGGGAGGACCAAAATGTAATTATCAAAAACTTAAGGGGACTCTCAATAATTTTATCAAAAATTTATAATGTGCATTTCAATTTATTGGACTAACAATTAATTTACAAAATTCACAAGGATATCCTTGTAATTTCACCACTTCACGTGGGATGACACGTAAGGTGATGTGAACTAGACCTAAATGTAATTACAAGAAGTGCGGTGGTCTATTTACAAAATTTCCACTTATCTCATAACGTTAACTTTTATTTGCAAGATTGAATAATAAATACAAAAATGGAGGGGTAAGATATGCAATTTACCCCATAATAGGCGTGATCGAACGGCGCTGAAGACTTCACTTGATACGTGGCGAGTTCTGAGCGCACGATGACGGTTCGACGTTGGACGACCTGGATTAGATTGTTAGGAACAATCTGACGGTGTTGAAGGCGTTCATCCAATGGTTGTTGTAGAGTCGGGAGGCTTCATCTTCATCCAACGGCAACGGAGGTGCCTGGAAGAACTGAATAAGAACTCACCTCGATCGAGTTTTGATTCGAACGTGAGATCTCCTCCAGCCTTCTCTGTCTCCTCTAAGCATCTCTCTTCCTTCCTGGAAGTCCTCTGTGTCTATTGAGCCCCACAACATGGCCGGAGAAGCAACCAAGAGCTCGGACGGAGCCTCAGACCTGGGGCTCCTGTTCTTCACTTCGATAGGGCCCAATAGCCCTCTTCAGGACCTGCAAGAATGTTAGAAATATTCATGGGAGGAAGGGGAAGGTCCTGGCATTTATTTAGTGGTGAATCGAAATGAGGTGAGGTGGAATGAACCTCCTCCGGCGAGCGGCGGAGGTGGGGTGGGGATTCGCTGATCGAGGCTCGATCAGGTTGGACACAGGGTGAATATAGATGGAGAAGTGAGTGGCAAAGAAAGAGGAGCGGTCAGACGAGTCGGACAACAGGGGATATGCGACAGAATCGTTCGCCGGAGCAGAGCTCCGACGAACTTTGAAATCACTAAGCTACGCTAATCAGCTAATTAAAACATGAAATTAAAAGCATGAAATAAAAGAAGGGATTAAAAACTACCAAGAAAGCAACAAAAGCAGCTCTTATATCTGCGAGTGAAGGTAGGGATCAGGGCCGTGCCCGAGCGCCGCCGTGGGTGCACTCCTTCATCCGCGAGCCGCCTCCATGGGGACCTACCCCTGTCACGAGGATGCACACTAGGCTGAAGTAGAGGGGTTTTAGGACTTAGAAAGTGACCAAAATTGAGAGGAGGATGGAGGATATTTATTTATCAACATGTGTGGCACCCTTATTTGGCCGGTCGATTTTAAAGAACCGATGCTATATACAGTGGATCAAAGGACATGACGTGGATATATGACAATCTGGGAGCATTTCATATGAAGAACGCGACTTCGATTGATGGACACATCATGCATAAAAATGCAAGAAAATTGGAAAAAAGACTCGCCGCGTCAAATCAGGAGGCAGGGGGTCAAGTTGACCCAAGTCAACTATCGGAGTGTGCTGATTGGTCCAGCTGGGACCGCTACAAAATAAAACAGGCTATTTTATTTGAAAATAATTATTTATAAATAGTAAATGATTTTATTAATTTTTATGTATAAAATAAAAATGTTTATTATTTTATGTAGTATTTTATTATGATTTTTATTTATTTTTGGCTTTATTTATTAGTAGTTAACTTTTATTAGTGTATTTATAGGTATATTCATCTATTTCTTATACATTTTTATTTTATATATTTTACTTTATTATTTTATTCTTTTATTCTATATATTTATAACTTATTTTTGTGGTATAAATATATTTTTATTTTATTTTTATGATGTAATTTATACACTTAAATAGATAGATATGTGAATTGTATAGGTATATTTGTACGTATTTTACCTCTATTTTATATACATCTTTTTATTTTAAAATATTTTAATGTATTTTACTGAGTTTTATTTGGTTTTATATTTTTAATATAATATAGACAAGATTTACAATATTAAAAAAATATGAACGAATGAAGAATAAAAAAATATTTTTCCCTTTTATTTATATACATATATTACATAGGTATTTTGTCTTTGTATTCTTACAGACTTATTTTATTTTCCCTTTTCTTTTTGGTTTTAGTTTAATTTTAATGTGCACATGTGTTATGAATAATATTTACAAAATTATAAAAATATGAATTTGTAAAAATAATATAGGATGAATAAATGAATATTTTAATCGGTATAATATACAATAGGGGTCTCAAAACCTAACTTTCATATGACAACTCCAAAAAATATAAAACCACCACCATTAAATAGCTA